>CM034533.1:72823259-72954589 GCA_020002185.1 Paraescarpia echinospica | reverse complement strand
TGTTAAATAGATGTGAGATTAAAAACAGACATACGTGTAAGACAACGATAGTATTTTACACTGATTAGTATGGTCTATTTTTATATAAAAAAAAATTATTGTCGTTACGGTATGACTTATTACACATTTACAATAATTGTATTGCGATATGATAATGTCACATGGTTAAGACTAATCAACTGTTCGAATAAAATCTAGTCCAATTGTATACACAATATATCATCGGACAAAGAAATTCGCGATGCTCTAGAAATGTTTTTTATTAACTATTATAATATAACATATTATATCCGATTACTGTATCTATACCATGTGTGCATTCACTTTATTATATTGTGAATTGTTTTGTCAGTTAGGAAAAGGTGGTATTTACCTTCGCTCGTTGTTTCAGCTGTCTGCGTAGTTTCTTCGCTCGTACTGGTTGCGACTGCTTCTGTTGTCGCTTCCGAGGTCGAACCTTCAGTCGATCCAGTTGTGTCCACCGAGGCGGTTGTCGACGCTGTTAAATAGATGTGAGATTAAAAACAGACATACGTGTAAGACAACGATAGTATTTTACACTGATTAGTATGGTCTATTTAAAAAAAAAAAAAAATTATTGTCGTTACGGTATGACTTATTACACATTTACAATAATTGTATTGCGATATGATAATGTCACATGGTTAAGACTAATCAACTGTTCGAATAAAATCTAGTCCAATTGTATACACAATATATCATCGGACAAAGAAATTCGCGATGCTCTAGAAATGTTTTTTATTAACTATTATAATATAACATATTATATCCGATTACTGTATCTATACCATGTGTGCATTCACTTTATTATATTGTGAATTGTTTTGTCAGTTAGGAAAAGGTGGTATTTACCTTCGCTCGTTGTTTCAGCTGTCTGCGTAGTTTCTTTGCTCGTACTTGTTGCGACTGCTTCTGATGTCGCTTCCGAGGTCGAACCTTCAGTCGAACCAGTTGTGTCCACCGAGGCGGTGGTTGACGCTGTTAAATAGATGTGAGATTTAAAACAGCCCTGCATGTAAGACAACGATAATATTTTTACACTGATAAGTACGGTCTACTTTTGACAAATAAACCTTTTATTTTCGTGACTGTATGACTTATTACACATTTATAATAATTGTATTGCGATATGATAATGTCATATAGTTCAGTCTAATCAATTGTTCGAATAAAATCTAGTTCAATTATTTACAGATTATATCATCGGACAAAGATATTCGCGATGCTCTAGAAAAATGTTTTCATTAATTATTATAATATCTCATATTATATTCGATTACTATATATATATATACCACGTGTGCATTCACTTCATTATATTGTGAGTTTTGTTTTTAAGTTAGGAAAGGGTGGTATTCACCTTCGCTCGTTGTTTCAACAGGCTCCGTTGTTCCTTCGATCTTACTTGTTGAGACTGTTTCTGTTGTCGCTTCCGATGACAAGCTTTCTGTCGATCCAGTGGTCTGCACTGAGGCGGTGGTCGACCCTGCTAAAGACACACCAGATTAAAAGCAGCCCTGCATATGATTCGAGAAGTATGTTTATATAATTATATAGTAAGTTTATGACCGATATGAATGCGAGGAATTTACCTTCGCTCGTTGTTTCAACAGTCTGTGTTGTTTCTTCGATCGAACTAGTTGTGACAGGTTCTGTTGTCGCTGCAGAAGACAAGCTTTCAGTCGAACCAGTTGATTCCACGGAGGCGATGGTCGACACTGCTAACGATACACCACATTATAACCAGCCCTGATTATTTTACGAAGAATGTGTTTTATGCTGAAATGTAAGATCACCGTTTCCTAGATATGCTATCGTTTTCCTTACAATATGAATCGCTAAACGTACATAGTCATTATATTGACCGATAATAATTCACTGTCCCTTATTTTTAATCTATTCAATAGCAATGTAATTTAGTACATCTCCCTACATTCGACGACGGCTTCTGCTGACGTCACTCCATCGGTGGTTTTCATCGACTCAACAGTCGTTGAAGCGGAAGTAGCTGCTGATTGAATAATATATTTATTGTCAGCAAAATCAACTATTTCGTGTCTTTACAATGAAAGTCATGTATGTAAATCCCAACTGTCAATACGCTTCTCTATCGTTATGTCTCCTGTTGTATATTTTCTAAATTGTGGGTAGACAACTCTTCCCAACATGCACGGAAGCACACGTTGGATTATTCACTGGTGAATTGTCGGTAACTTATAAAAACGTATCTGAAGCTGAGAACAATCGCAGGTGTTTACCTGAAGCAGTCGAACTTTCTATCTCCATTGTACTGGTCACCATCGATTCGGTTGTAGATGGCGTGGCTGTAGATGATTCTTCAGAAATAGTGGTCGTGTCGGTTGTAGTACTTGCTACAATCGCAGTTTAACAAGGAATCGGCATCAACACTGCATTTTACTCTTAATATTGTTTCTTTTGTAATAGTCAATGGCGGTCACAGCTATTCTTGTATAGAGTGAAAACTAGTTTATTTGTTAGCAGAGTTTGTTTTAAGAAACATCGTTGAATGTAATTTTCGGCATATATCAAGTTGTGCATTTAACAAACATCTAAGCTTTTGTACAATATTCCAACAACTTCATGTTAATATTTTGCTTTTACAGTACACTATATATCCAAACAATTCGTCTATAAATGTATATGTTAAGGTCATTATATTACGAGGTTTCGAGAGGTATTTACCTTCGCTCGTAGTTTCAACAGCTTGTGTCGTTTCTTCGATCGTACTTGTTGCGACTGCTTCTGTTGTTGCTGCGGAGGAAAAGCTATCTATCGATCCAGTGGTCTCAACCGAGGCGGTGCTCGACGCTGCTGAAGACACACCATATTAAAAGCCGCCCTGCATATTTTTCGAATAATATATTTATATAATTATATAATGAGTTTTTGAACGATATTAATGCGAGGAATTTACCTTCGCTCGTTGTTTCAGCTGTCTGCGTAGTTCCTTCGCTCGTACTTGTTGCGACTGCTTCTGTTGTCGCTTCCGAGGTCGAACCTTCAGTCGATCCAGTTGTGTCCACCGAGGCGGTTGTCGACGCTGTTAAATAGATGTGAGATTAAAAACAGCCATGCGTGTAAGACAACGATAGTATTTTACACTGATTAGTACGGTCTACTTTAAAAAAAAATATTTTTATTGTCGTTACGGTATGACTTATTACAAATTTACAATAATTGTATTGCGATATGATAATGTCACATGATTAAGACTAATCAACAGTTCGAATAAAATCTAGTCCAATTGTATACACAATATATCATCGAACAAAGAAATTCGCGATGCTCTAGAAATGTTTTTTATTAACTATTATAATATAACATATTATATCCGATTACTGTATCTATACCATGTGTGCATTCATTTTATTATATTGTGAATTGTTTTGTCAGTTAGGAAAAGGTGGTATTTACCTTCGCTCGTTGTTTCAGCTGTCTGCGTAGTTTCTTCGCTCGTACTTGTTGCGACTGCTTCTGTTGTCGCTTCCGAGGTCGAACCTTCAGTCGATCCAGTTGTGTCCACCGAGGCGGTTGTCGACGCTGTTAAATAGATGTGAGATTAAAAACAGACATACGTGTAAGACAACGATAGTATTTTACACTGATTAGTATGGTCTATTTTTATATAAAAAAAAATTATTGTCGTTACGGTATGACTTATTACACATTTACAATAATTGTATTGCGATATGATAATGTCACATGGTTAAGACTAATCAACTGTTCGAATAAAATCTAGTCCAATTGTATACACAATATATCATCGGACAAAGAAATTCGCGATGCTCTAGAAATGTTTTTTTATTAACTATTATAATATAACATATTATATCCGATTACTGTATCTATACCATGTGTGCATTCACTTTATTATATTGTGAATTGTTTTGTCAGTTAGGAAAAGGTGGTTTTTACCTTCGCTCGTTGTTTCAGCTGTCTGCGTAGTTTCTTTGCTCGTACTTGTTGCGACTGCTTCTGATGTCGCTTCCGAGGTCGAACCTTCAGTCGAACCAGTTGTGTCCACCGAGGCGGTGGTTGACGCTGTTAAATAGATGTGAGATTTAAAACAGCCCTGCATGTAAGACAACGATAATATTTTTACACTGATAAGTACGGTCTACTTTTGACAAATAAACCTTTTATTTTCGTGACTGTATGACTTATTACACATTTATAATAATTGTATTGCGATATGATAATGTCATATAGTTCAGTCTAATCAATTGTTCGAATAAAATCTAGTTCAATTATTTACAGATTATATCATCGGACAAAGATATTCGCGATGCTCTAGAAAAATGTTTTCATTAATTATTATAATATCTCATATTATATTCGATTACTATATATATATACCACGTGTGCATTCACTTCATTATATTGTGAATTTTGTTTTTAAGTTAGGAAAGGGTGGTATTCAACTTCGTTCGTTGTTTCAACAGGCTGCGTTGTTCCTTCGATCTTACTTGTTGAGACTGTTTCTGTCGTCGCTTCCGATGACAAGCTTTCTGTCGATCCAGTGGTCTGCACTGAGGCGGTGGTCGACCCTGCTAAAGACACACCAGATTAAAAGCAGCCCTGCATATGATTCGAGAAATATGTTTATATAATTATATAGTAAGTTTATGACCGATATGAATGCGAGGAATTTACCTTCGCTCGTTGTTTCAACAGTCTGCGTTGTTTCTTCGATCGAACTAGTTGTGACAGGTTCTGTTGTCGCTGCAGAAGACAAGCTTTCAGTCGAACCAGTTGATTCCACGGAGGCGATGGTCGACACTGCTAACGATACACCACATTATAACCAGCCCTGATTATTTTACGAAGAATGTGTTTTATGCTGAAATGTAAGATCACCGATTCCTAGATATGCTATCGTTTTCCTTACAATATGAATCGTTAAACGTACATAGTCATTATATTGACCGATAATAATTCACTGTCCCTTATTTTTAATCTATTCAATAGCAATGTAATTTAGTACATCTCCCTACACTCGACGACGGCTTCTGCTGACGTCACTCCATCGGTGGTTTTCATCGACTCAACAGTCGTTGAAGCGGAAGTAGCTGCTGATTGAATAATATATTTATTGTCAGCAAAATCAACTATTTCGTGTCTTTACAATAAAAGTAATGTATGTAAATCCCAACTGTCAATACGCTTCTCTATCGTTATGTCTCCTGTTGTATATTTTCTAAATTGTGGGTAGACAACTCTTCCCAACATGCACGGAAGCACACGTTGGATTATTCACTGGTGAATTGTCGGTAACTTATAAAAACGTATCTGAAGCTGAGAACAATCGCAGGTGTTTACCTGAAGCAGTCGAACTTTCTATCTCCATTGTACTGGTCACCATCGATTCGGTTGTAGATGGCGTGGCTGTAGATGATTCTTCAGAAATAGTGGTCGTGTCGGTTGTAGTACTTGCTACAATCGCAGTTTAACAAGGAATCGGCATCAACACTGCATTTTACTCTTAATATTGTTTCTTTTGTAATAGTCAATGGCGGTCACAGCTATTCTTGTATGGAGTGAAAACTAGTTTATTTGTTAGCAGAGTTTGTTTTAAGAAAATCGTTGATTGTAATTTTCGGCATATATCAAGTTGTGCATTTAACAAACATCTAAGCATTTGTACAATATTCCAAGAACTTGATGTTAATATTTTGCTTTTACAGTACACTATATATCCAAGCAATTCGTCAATCAATGTATATGTTAAGGTCATTATATTACGAGGTTTCGAGAGGTATTTACCTTCGCTCGTAGTTTCAACAGCTTGTGTCGTTTCTTCGACCTTACTTGTGGCGACTGCTTCTGTTGTTGCTTCCGAGGTCGAACCTTCAGTCGATCCAGTTGTGTCCACCGAGGCGGTTGTCGACGCTGTTAAATAGATGTGAGATTAAAAACAGCCATACATGTAAGACAACGATAGTATTTTACACTGATTAGTACGGTCTACTTTTAAAAAATAAATATTTTTATTGTCGTTACGGTATGATTTATTACACATTTACAATAATTGTATTGCGATATGATAATGTCACATGGTTAAGACTAATCAACTGTTCGAATAAAATCTAGTCCAATTGTATACACAATATATCATCGGACAAAGAAATTCGCGATGCCCTAGAAATGTTTTTTATTAACTATTATAATATAACATATTATATCCGATTACTGTATCTATACCATGTTTGCATTCACTTTGTTATATTGTGAATTGTTTTGTCAGTTAGGAAAAGGTGGTATTTACCTTCGCTCGTTGTTTCAGCTGTCTGCGTGGTTTCTTCGCTCGTACTTGTTGCGACTGCTTCTGATGTCGCTTCCGAGGTCGAACCTTCAGTCGAACCAGTTGTGTCTACCGAGGCGGAGGTTGATGCTGTTAAATAGATGGGAGATTTAAAACAGCCCTGCATGTAAGACAACGATAATATTTTTACACTGATCAGTACGGTCTACTTTTGACAAATAAACCTTTTATTTTCGTGACTGTATGACTTATTACACATTTATAATAATTGTATTGCGATATTATAATGTCATATAGTTCAGTCTAATCAATTGTTCGAATAAAATCTAGTTCAATTATTTACAGATTATATCATCGGACAAACATATTCACGATGCTCTTAAAAAATGTGTTCATTAATTATTATAATATCTCATATTATATCCGATTACTATATATATATACCACATGTGCATTCACTTCTTTATATTGTGAATTTTGTTTTCAGTTTGGAAAGTGTGGTATTCACCTTCGCTCGTTGTTTCAACAGCCTGCGTTGTTCCTTCGATCGTACTTGTTGAGACTGTTTCTGTTGTCGCTTCCGATGACAAGCTTTCTGTCGATCCAGTGGTCTGCAGTGAGGCGGTGGTCGACCCTGCTAAAGACACACCAGATTAAAAGCAGCCCAGCATATTAATCGAAAAATATGTTTATATAATTATATAATGAGTTTTTGAACGATATTAATGCGAAGAATTTACCTTCGCTCGTTGTTTCTGCTGTCTGCGTAGTTTCTTCGCTCCTATTAGTTGCGACTGCTTCTGTTGTCGCTTCCGAGGCCGAACCTTCAGTCGATCCAGTTGTGTCCACCGAGGCGGTTGTCGACGCTGTTAAATAGATGTGAGATTAAAAACAGACATACGTGTAAGACAACGATAGTATTTTACACTGATTAGTATGGTCTATTTTAAAAAAAAATATTGTTATTGTCGTTACGGTATGACTTATTACACATTTACACTAATTGTATTGCGATATGATAATGTCACATGGTTAAGACTAATCAACTGTTCGAATAAAATCTAGTCCAATTGTATGCACAATATATCATCGGACAAAGAAATTCGCGATGCTCTAGAAATGTTTTTTATTAACTATTATAATATAACATATTATATCCGATTACTGTATCTATACCATGTGTGCATTCACTTTATTATATTGTGAATTGTTTTGTCAGTTAGGAAAAGGTGGTATTTACCTTCGCTCGTTGTTTCAGCTGTCTGCGTAGTTTCTTCGCTCGTACTTGTTGCGACTGCTTCTGATGTCGCTTCCGATGTCGAACCTTCAGTCGAACCAGTTGTGTCCACCGAGGCGGTGGTTGACGCTGTTAAATAGATGTGAGATTAAAAACAGCCCTGCATGTAAGACAACGATAATATTTTTACACTGATAAGTACGGTCTACTTTTGACAAATAAACCTTTTATTTTCGTGACTGTATGACTTATTACACATTTATAATAATTGTATTGCGATATGATAATGTCATATAGTTCAGTCTAATCAATTGTTCGAATAAAATCTAGTTCAATTATTTACAGATTATATCATCGGACAAAGATATTCGCGATGCTCTAGAAAAATGTTTTCATTAATTATTATAATATATCATATTATATTCGATTACTATATATATATACTACGTGTGCATTCACTTCATTATATTGTGAATTTTGTTTTTAAGTTAGGAAAGGGTGGTATTCACCTTCGCTCGTTGTTTCAACAGGCTGCGTTGTTCCTTCGATCTTACTTGTTGAGACTGTTTCTGTTGTCGCTTCCGATGACAAGCTTTCTGTCGATCCAGTGGTCTGCACTGAGGCGGTGGTCGACCCTGCTAAAGACACACCAGATTAAAAGCAGCCCTGCATATGATTCGAGAAGTATGTTTATATAATTATATAGTAAGTTTATGACCGATATGAATGCGAGGAATTTACCTTCGCTCGTTGTTTCAACAGTCTGTGTTGTTTCTTCGATCGAACTAGTTGTGACAGGTTCTGTTGTCGCTGCAGAAGACAAGCTTTCAGTCGAACCAGTTGATTCCACGGAGGCGATGGTCGACACTGCTAACGATACACCACATTATAACCAGCCCTGATTATTTTACGAAGAATGTGTTTTATGCTGAAATGTAAGATCACCGATTCCTAGATATGCTATCGTTTTCCTTACAATATGAATCGTTAAACGTACATAGTCATTATATTGACCGATAATAATTCACTGTCCCTTATTTTTAATCTATTCAATAGCAATGTAATTTAGTACATCTCCCTACACTCGACGACGGCTTCTGCTGACGTCACTCCATCGGTGGTTTTCATCGACTCAACAGTCGTTGAAGCGGAAGTAGCTGCTGATTGAATAATATATTTATTGTCAGCAAAATCAACTATTTCGTGTCTTTACAATGAAAGTCATGTATGTAAATCCCAACTGTCAATACGCTTCTCTATCGTTATGTCTCCTGTTGTATATTTTCTAAATTGTGGGTAGACAACTCTTCCCAACATGCACGGAAGCACACGTTGGATTATTCACTGGTGAATTGTCGGTAACTAATAAAAACGTATCTGAAGCTGAGAACAATCGCAGGTGTTTACCTGAAGCAGTCGAACTTTCTATCTCCATTGTACTGGTCACCATCGATTCGGTTGTAGATGGCGTGGCTGTAGATGATTCTTCAGAAATAGTGGTCGTGTCGGTTGTAGTACTTGCTACAATCGCAGTTTAACAAGGAATCGGCATCAACACTGCATTTTACTCTTAATATTGTTTCTTTTGTAATAGTCAATGGCGGTCACAGCTATTCTTGTATGGAGTGAAAACTAGTTTATTTGTTAGCAGAGTTTGTTTTAAGAAACATCGTTGAATGTAATTTTCGGCATATATCAAGTTGTGCATTTAACAAACATCTAAGCATTTGTACAATATTCCAAGAACTTCATGTTAATATTTTGCTTTTACAGTACACTATATATCCAAGCAATTCGTCAATCAATGTATATGTTAAGGTCATTATATTACGAGGTTTCGAGAGGTATTTACCTTCGCTCGTAGTTTCAACAGCTTGTGTCGTTTCTTCGACCGTACTTGTGGCGACTGCTTCTGTTGTTGCTTCCGAGGTCGAACCTTCAGTCGATCCAGTTGTGTCCACCGAGGCGGTTGTCGACGCTGTTAAATAGATGTGAGATTAAAAACAGCCATGCGTGTAAGACAACGATAGTATTTTACACTGATTAGTACGGTCTACTTTAAAAAAAAAAAAAAATTATTGTCGTTACGGTATGATTTATTACACATTTACAATAATTGTATTGCGATATGATAATGTCACATGGTTAAGACTAATCAACTGTTCGAATAAAATCTAGTCCAATTGTATACACAATATATCATCGGACAAAGAAATTCGCGATGCTCTAGAAATGTTTTTTATTAACTATTATAATATAACATATTATATCCGATTACTGTATCTATACCATGTGTGCATTTACTTTATTATATTGTGAATTGTTTTGTCAGTTAGGAAAAGGTGGTATTTACCTTCGCTCGTTGTTTCAGCTGTCTGCGTAGTTTCTTCGCTCGTACTTGTTGCGACTGCTTCTGATGTCGCTTCCGAGGTCGAACCTTCAGTCGAACCAGTTGTGTCCACCGAGGCGGTGGTTGACGCTGTTAAATAGATGTGAGATTTAAAACAGCCCTGCATGTAAGACAACGATAATATTTTTACACTGATCAGTACGGTCTACTTTTGACAAATAAACCTTTTATTTTCGTGACTGTATGACTTATTACACATTTATAATAATTGTATTGCGATATTATAATGTCATATAGTTCAGTCTAATCAATTGTTCGAATAAAATCTAGTTCAATTATTTACAGATTATATCATCGGACAAACATATTCACGATGCTCTTAAAAAATGTGTTCATTAATTATTATAATATCTCATATTATATCCGATTACTATATATATATACCACATGTGCATTCACTTCTTTATATTGTGAATTTTGTTTTCAGTTTGGAAAGTGTGGTATTCACCTTCGCTCGTTGTTTCAACAGCCTGCGTTGTTCCTTCGATCGTACTTGTTGAGACTGTTTCTGTTGTCGCTTCCGATGACACGCTTTCTGTCGATCCAGTGGTCTGCATTGAGGCGGTGGTCGACCCTGCTAAAGACACACCAGATTAAAAGCAGCCCTGCATATGAATCGAAAAATATGTTTATATAATTATATAGTAAGTTGATGACCGATATGAATGTGAGGAATTTACCTTCGCTCGTTGTTTCAACAGTCTGCGTTGTTTCTTCGATCGAACTAGTTGTGACAGGTTCTGTTGTCGCTGCAGAAGACAAGCTTTCAGTCGAGCCAGCGGATTCCACGAAGGCGATGGTCGACACTGCTTACGATACACTATATTATAACCAGCCCTGATTATTTTACGAAGAATGTGTTTTATGCTGAAATGTAAGATCACCGTTTCCTAGATATGCTATCGTTTTCCTTACAATATGAATCTTTAAACGTATATAGTAATTATATTGACCGATAATAATTCATTGTCCCTTATGTTTAATCTATTTAATAGCAATGTTATTTAGTACATCTCCCTACACTCGACGACGGCTTCTGCTGACGTCACTCCATCGTTGTTGAAGCGGAAGTAGCTGCTGATTGAATAATATATTTATTGTCAGCAAAATCAACTATTTCGTGTCTTTACAATGAAAGTCATGTATGTAAATCCCAACTGTCAATACGCTTCTCTATCGTTATGTCTCCTGTTGTATATTTTCTAAATTGTGGGTAGACAACTCTTCCCAACATGCACGGAAGCACACGTTGGATTATTCACTGGTGAATTGTCGGTAACTTATAAAAACGTATCTGAAGCTGAGAACAATCGCAGGTGTTTACCTGAAGCAGTCGAACTTTCTATCTCCATTGTACTGGTCACCATCGATTCGGTTGTAGATGGCGTGGCTGTAGATGATTCTTCAGAAATAGTGGTCGTGTCGGTTGTAGTACTTGCTACAATCGCAGTTTAACAAGGAATCGGCATCAACACTGCATTTTACTCTTAATATTGTTTCTTTTGTAATAGTCAATGGCGGTCACAGCTAATCTTGTATGGAGTGAAAACTAGTTTATTTGTTAGCAGAGTTTGTTTTAAGAAACATCGTTGAATGTAATTTTCGGCATATATCAAGTTGTGCATTTAACAAACATCTAAGCTTTTGTACAATATTCCAAGAACTTCATGTTAATATTTTGCTTTTACAGTACACTATATATCCAAGCAATTCGTCAATCAATGTATATGTTAAGGTCATTATATTACGAGGTTTCGAGAGGTATTTACCTTCGCTCATAGTTTCAACAGCTTGTGTCGTTTCTTCGACCGTACTTGTGGCGACTGCTTCTGTTGTTGCTTCCGAGGTCGAACCTTCAGTCGATCCAGTTGTGTCCACCGAGGCGGTTGTCGACGCTGTTAAATAGATGTGAGATTAAAAACAGCCATACATGTAAGACAACGATAGTATTTTACACTGATTAGTACGGTCTACTTTTAAAAAATATATATTTTTATTGTCGTTACGGTATGATTTATTACACATTTACAATAATTGTATTGCAATATGATAATGTCACATGGTTAAGACTAATCAACTGTTCGAATAAAATCTAGTCCAATTGTACACACAATATATCATCGGACAAAGAAATTCGCGATGCTCTAGAAATGTTTTTTATTAACTATTATAATATAACATATTATATCCGATTACTGTATCTATACCATGTTTGCATTCACTTTGTTATATTGTGAATTGTTTTGTCAGTTAGGAAAAGGTGGTATTTACCTTCGCTCGTTGTTTCAGCTGTCTGCGTGGTTTCTTCGCTCGTACTTGTTGCGACTGCTTCTGATGTCGCTTCCGAGGTCGAACCTTCAGTCGAACCAGTTGTGTCCACCGAGGCGGTGGATGATGCTGTTAAATAGATGTGAGATTTAAAACAGCCCTGCATGTAAGACAACGATAATATTTTTACACTGATCAGTACGGTCTACTTTTGACAAATAAACCTTTTATTTTCGTGACTGTATGACTTATTACACATTTATAATAATTGTATTGCGATATTATAATGTCATATAGTTCAGTCTAATCAATTGTTCGAATAAAATCTAATTCAATTATTTACAGATGATATCATCGGACAAAGATATTCGCGATGCTCTAAAAAAAAAATTCATTAATTCATATAATATCTCATATTATATCCGATTACTATATATATACCACGTGTGCATTGACTTCATTATATTGTGAATTTTGTTTTCAGATAGGAAAGGATGGTATTCACCTTCGCTCGTTGTTTCAACAGGCTGCGTTGTTCCTTCGATCGTACTTGTTGAGACTGTTTCTGTTGTCGCTTCCGATGACAAGCTTTCTGTCGATCCAGTGGTCTGCACTGAGGCGGTGGTCGACCCTGCTAAAGACACACCAGATTAAAAGCAGCCCTGCATATGATTTCAAAAAAATATGTTTATATAATTATATAGTAAGTTGATGACCGATATGAATGCGAGGAATTTACCTTCGCTCGTTGTTTCAACAGTCTGCGTTGTTTCTTCGATCGAACTAGTTGTGACAGGTTCTGTTGTCGCTGCAGAAGACAAGCTTTCAGTCGAACCAGTTGATCCCACGGAAGCGATGGTCGACACTGCTAACGATACACCACATTATAACCAACCCTGATTATTTTACGAAGAATGTTTTTTATGCTGAAATGTAACATCACCGTTTCCTATATATGCTATCGTTTTCCTTACAATATGAATCGTTAAACGTACATAGTCATTATATTGACCGATAATAATTCACTGTCCCTTATTTTTAATCTATTCAATAGCAATGTAATTTAGTACATCTCCCTACACTCGGCGACGGCTTCTGCTGACGTCACTCCATCGGTGGTTTTCATCGACTCAACAGTCGTTGAAGCGGAAGTAGCTGCTGATTGAATAATATATTTATTGTCAGCAAAATCAACCATTTCGTGTCTTTACAATAAAAGTCATGTATGTAAATCCCAACTGTCAATACGCTACTCTATCGTTATGTCTCCTGTTGTATATTTTCTAAATTGTGGGTAGACAACTCTTCCCAACATGCACGGAAGCACACGTTGGATTATTCACTGGTTAATTGTCGGTAACTTATAAAAACGTATCTGAAGCTGAGAACAATCGCAGGTGTTTACCTGAAGCAGTCGAACTTTCTATCTCCATTGTACTGGTCACCATCGATTCGGTTGTAGATGGCGTGGCTGTAGATGATTCTTCAGAAATAGTGGTCGTGTCGGTTGTAGTACTTGCTACAATCGCAGTTTAACAAGGAATCGGCATCAACACTGCATTTTACTCTTAATATTGTTTCTTTTGTAATAGTCAATGGCGGTCACAGCTATTCTTGTATGGAGTGAAAACTAGTTTATTTGTTAGCAGAGTTTGTTTTAAGAAACATCGTTGAATGTAATTTTCGGCATATATCAAGTTGTGCATTTAACAAACATCTAAGCTTTTGTACAATATTCCAACAACTTCATGTTAATATTTTGCATTTACAATACACTATATATCCAAGCAATTCGTCAATAAATGTATATGTTAAAGTCATTATATTACGAGGTTTCGAGAGGTATTTACCTTCGCTCGTAGTTTCAACAGCTTGTGTCGTTTCTTCGATCGTACTTGTTGCGACTGCTTCTGTTGTTGCTGTGGAGGAAAAGCTTTCTGTCGATCCAGTGGTCTCAACCGAGGCGGTGCTCGACGCTGCTAAAGACACACCATATTAAAAGCCGCCCTGCATATTTTTCAAATAATATATTTATATAATTATATAATGAGTTTTTGAACGATATGAATGTGAGGAATTTACCTTCGCTCGTTGTTTCAGCTGTCTGCGTAGTTTCTTCGCTCGTACTTGTTGCGACTGCTTCTGTTGTCGCTTCCGAGGTCGAACCTTCAGTCGATCCAGTTGTGTCCACCGAGGCGGTTGTCGACGCTGTTAAATAGATGTGAGTTTAAAAACAGCCCTGCATGTAAGACAACGATAATATTTTTACACTGATCAGTACGGTCTACTTTTGACAAATAAACCTTTTATTTTCGTGACCGTATGACTTATTACATATTTAAAATAATTGTATTGCGATATGATAATGTCATATAGTTTAGTCTAATCAATTGTTCGATTAAAATCTAGTTCAATTATTTACAGATTATATCATCGGACAAACATATTCGCGATGCTCTTAAAAAATGTGTTCATTAATTATTATAATATCTCATATTATATCCGATTACTATATATATATACCACATGTGCATTCACTTCTTTATATTGTGAATTTTGTTTTAAGTTAGGAAAGGGTGGTATTCACCTTCGTTCGTTGTTTCAACAGGCTGCGTTGTTCCTTCGATCGTACTTGTTGAGACTGTTTCTGTTGTCGCTTCCGATGACAAGCTTTCTGTCGATCCAGTGGTCTGCATTGAGGCGGTGGTCGACCCTGCTAAAGACACACCAGATTAAAAGCAGCCCTGCATATGATTCGAGAAGTATGTTTGTATAATTATATAGTAAGTTTATGTCCGATATGAATGCGAGGAATTTACCTTCGCTCGTTGTTTCAACAGTCTGCGTTGTTTCTTCGATCGAACTAGTTGTGACAGGTTCTGTTGTCGCTGCAGAAGACAAGCTTTCAGTCGAGCCAGCGGATTCCACGGAGGCGATGGTCGACACTGCTTACGATACACTATATTATAACCAGCCCTGATTATTTTACGAAGAATGTGTTTTATTCTGAAATGTAAGATCACCGTTTCTTAGATATGCTATCGTTTTCCTTACAATATGAATCGTTAAACGTATATAGTCATTATATTGACCGATAATAATTCACTGTCCCTTATTTTTAATCTATTCAATAGCAATGTAATTTAGTACATCTCTCTACACTCGGCGACGGCTTCTGCTGACGTCACTCCATCGGTGGTTTTCATCGATTCAACAGTCGTTGAAGCGGAAGTAGCTGCTGCTTGAATAATATATTTATTGTCAGCAAAATCAACTATTTCGTGTCTTTACAATTAAAGTCATGTATGTAAATCCCAACTGTCAATACGCTTCTCTATCGTTATGTCTCCTGTTGTTTATTTTCAAAATTGTGGGTAGACAACTCTTTCCAACATGCACGGAAGCACACGTTGGATTATTCACTGGTGAATTGTCGGTAACTTATAAAAACGTATCTGAAGCTGAGAACAATCGCAGGTGTTTACCTGAAGCAGTCGAACTTTCTATCTCCATTGTACTGGTCACCATCGATTCGGTTGTAGATGGCGTGGCTGTAGATGATTCTTTAGAAATAGTGGTCGTGTCGGTTGTAGTACTTGCTACAATCGCAGTTTAACAAGGAATCGGCATCAACACTGCATTTTACTCTTAATATTGTTTATTTTGTAATAGTCAATGGCGGTCACAGCTATTCTTGTATGGAGTGAAAACTAGGTTATTTTTTAGCAGAGTTTGTTTTAAGAAATATCGTTGAATGTAATTTTCGGCATATATCAAGTTGTGCATTTAACAAACATCTAAGCATTTGTACAATATTCCAAGAACTTCATGTTAATATTTTGCTTTTACAGTACACTATATATCCAAGCAATTCGTCAACCAATGTATATGTTAAGGTCATTATATTACGAGGTTTCGGGAGGTATTTACCTTCGCTCGTAGTCTCAACAGCTTGTGTCGTTTCTTCGACCGTACTTGTGGCGACTGCTTCTGTTGTTGCTTCCGAGGTCGAACCTTCAGTCGATCCAGTTGTGTCCACCGAGGCGGTTGTCGACGCTGTTAAATAGATGTGAGATTAAAAACAGCCATACGTGTAAGACAACGATAGTATTTTACACTGATTAGTACGGTCTACTTTAAAAAAAAAAAAAATTATTGTCGTTACGGTATGACTTATTACACATTTACAATAATTGTATTGCGATATGATAATGTCACATGGTTAAGACTAATCAACTGTTCGAATAAAATCTAGTCCAATTGTATACACAATATATCATCGGACAAAGAAATTCGCGATGCTCTAGAAATGTTTTTTATTAACTATTATAATATAACATATTATATCCGATTACTGTATCTATACCATGTGTGCATTTACTTTATTATATTGTGAATTGTTTTGTCAGTTAGGAAAAGGTGTTATTTACCTTCGCTCGTTGTTTCAGCTGTCTGCGTAGTTTCTTCGCTCGTACTTGTTGCGACTGCTTCTGATGTCGCTTCCGAGGTCGAACCTTCAGTCGAACCAGTTGTGTCCACCGAGGCGGTGGTTGACGCTGTTAAATAGATGTGAGATTTAAAACAGCCCTGCATGTAAGACAACGATAATATTTTTACACTGATCAGTACGGTCTACTTTTGACAAATAAACCTTTTATTTTCGTGACTGTATGACTTATTACACATTTATAATAATTGTATTGCGATATTATAATGTCATATAGTTCAGTCTAATCAATTGTTCGAATAAAATCTAGTTCAATTATTTACAGATTATATCATCGGACAAACATATTCACGATGCTCTTAAAAAATGTGTTCATTAATTATTATAATATCTCATATTATATCCGATTACTATATATATATACCACATGTGCATTCACTTCTTTATATTGTGAATTTTGTTTTCAGTTTGGAAAGTGTGGTATTCACCTTCGCTCGTTGTTTCAACAGCCTGCGTTGTTCCTTCGATCGTACTTGTTGAGACTGTTTCTGTTGTCGCTTCCGATGACACGCTTTCTGTCGATCCAGTGGTCTGCATTGAGGCGGTGGTCGACCCTGCTAAAGACACACCAGATTAAAAGCAGCCCTGCATATGAATCGAAAAATATGTTTATATAATTATATAGTAAGTTGATGACCGATATGAATGTGAGGAATTTACCTTCGCTCGTTGTTTCAACAGTCTGTGTTGTTTCTTCGATCGAACTAGTTGTGACAGGTTCTGTTGTCGCTGCAGAAGACAAGCTTTCAGTCGAACCAGTTGATTCCACGGAGGCGATGGTCGACACTGCTAACGATACACCACATTATAACCAGCCCTGATTATTTTACGAAGAATGTGTTTTATGCTGAAATGTAAGATCACCGATTCCTAGATATGCTATCGTTTTCCTTACAATATGAATCGTTAAACGTACATAGTCATTATATTGACCGATAATAATTCACTGTCCCTTATTTTTAATCTATTCAATAGCAATGTAATTTAGTACATCTCCCTACACTCGACGACGGCTTCTGCTGACGTCACTCCATCGGTGGTTTTCATCGAATCAACAGTCGTTGAAGCGGAAGTAGCTGCTGATTGAATAATATATTTATTGTCAGCAAAATCAACTATTTCGTGTCTTTACAATGAAAGTCATGTATGTAAATCCCAACTGTCAATACGCTTCTCTATCGTTATGTCTCCTGTTGTATATTTTCTAAATTGTGGGTAGACAACTCTCCCCAACATACACGGAAGCACACGTTGGATTATTTACTGGTTAATTGTCGGTAACTTATAAAAACGTATCTGAAGCTGAGAACAATCGCAGGTGTTTACCTGAAGCAGTCGAACTTTCTATCTCCATTGTACTGGTCACCATCGATTCGGTTGTAGATGGCGTGGCTGTAGATGATTCTTCAGAAATAGTGGTCGTGTCGGTTGTAGTACTTGCTACAATCGCAGTTTAACAAGGAATCGGCATCAACACTGCATTTTACTCTTAATATTGTTTCTTTTGTAATAGTCAATGGCGGTCACAGCTATTCTTGTATGGAGTGAAAACTAGTTTATTTGTTAGCAGAGTTTGTTTTAAGAAACATCGTTGAATGTAATTTTCGGCATATATCAAGTTGTGCATTTAACAAACATCTAAGCTTTTGTACAATATTCCAAGAACTTCATGTTAATATTTTGCTTTTACAGTACACTATATATCCAAGCAATTCGTCAATCAATGTATATGTTAAGGTCATTATATTACGAGGTTTCGAGAGGTATTTACCTTCGCTCATAGTTTCAACAGCTTGTGTCGTTTCTTCGACCGTACTTGTGGCGACTGCTTCTGTTGTTGCTTCCGAGGTCGAACCTTCAGTCGATCCAGTTGTGTCCACCGAGGCGGTTGTCGACGCTGTTAAATAGATGTGAGATTAAAAACAGCCATACATGTAAGACAACGATAGTATTTTACACTGATTAGTACGGTCTACTTTTAAAAAATATATATTTTTATTGTCGTTACGGTATGATTTATTACACATTTACAATAATTGTATTGCAATATGATAATGTCACATGGTTAAGACTAATCAACTGTTCGAATAAAATCTAGTCCAATTGTACACACAATATATCATCGGACAAAGAAATTCGCGATGCTCTAGAAATGTTTTTTATTAACTATTATAATATAACATATTATATCCGATTACTGTATCTATACCATGTTTGCATTCACTTTGTTATATTGTGAATTGTTTTGTCAGTTAGGAAAAGGTGGTATTTACCTTCGCTCGTTGTTTCAGCTGTCTGCGTGGTTTCTTCGCTCGTACTTGTTGCGACTGCTTCTGATGTCGCTTCCGAGGTCGAACCTTCAGTCGAACCAGTTGTGTCCACCGAGGCGGTGGATGATGCTGTTAAATAGATGTGAGATTTAAAACAGCCCTGCATGTAAGACAACGATAATATTTTTACACTGATCAGTACGGTCTACTTTTGACAAATAAACCTTTTATTTTCGTGACTGTATGACTTATTACACATTTATAATAATTGTATTGCGATATTATAATGTCATATAGTTCAGTCTAATCAATTGTTCGAATAAAATCTAATTCAATTATTTACAGATGATATCATCGGACAAAGATATTCGCGATGCTCTAAAAAAAAAATTCATTAATTCATATAATATCTCATATTATATCCGATTACTATATATATACCACGTGTGCATTGACTTCATTATATTGTGAATTTTGTTTTCAGATAGGAAAGGATGGTATTCACCTTCGCTCGTTGTTTCAACAGGCTGCGTTGTTCCTTCGATCGTACTTGTTGAGACTGTTTCTGTTGTCGCTTCCGATGACAAGCTTTCTGTCGATCCAGTGGTCTGCACTGAGGCGGTGGTCGACCCTGCTAAAGACACACCAGATTAAAAGCAGCCCTGCATATGATTTCAAAAAAATATGTTTATATAATTATATAGTAAGTTGATGACCGATATGAATGCGAGGAATTTACCTTCGCTCGTTGTTTCAACAGTCTGCGTTGTTTCTTCGATCGAACTAGTTGTGACAGGTTCTGTTGTCGCTGCAGAAGACAAGCTTTCAGTCGAACCAGTTGATCCCACGGAAGCGATGGTCGACACTGCTAACGATACACCACATTATAACCAACCCTGATTATTTTACGAAGAATGTTTTTTATGCTGAAATGTAACATCACCGTTTCCTATATATGCTATCGTTTTCCTTACAATATGAATCGTTAAACGTACATAGTCATTATATTGACCGATAATAATTCACTGTCCCTTATTTTTAATCTATTCAATAGCAATGTAATTTAGTACATCTCCCTACACTCGGCGACGGCTTCTGCTGACGTCACTCCATCGGTGGTTTTCATCGACTCAACAGTCGTTGAAGCGGAAGTAGCTGCTGATTGAATAATATATTTATTGTCAGCAAAATCAACCATTTCGTGTCTTTACAATAAAAGTCATGTATGTAAATCCCAACTGTCAATACGCTACTCTATCGTTATGTCTCCTGTTGTATATTTTCTAAATTGTGGGTAGACAACTCTTCCCAACATGCACGGAAGCACACGTTGGATTATTCACTGGTGAATTGTCGGTAACTTATAAAAACGTATCTGAAGCTGAGAACAATCGCAGGTGTTTACCTGAAGCAGTCGAACTTTCTATCTCCATTGTACTGGTCACCATCGATTCGGTTGTAGATGGCGTGGCTGTAGATGATTCTTCAGAAATAGTGGTCGTGTCGGTTGTAGTACTTGCTACAATCGCAGTTTAACAAGGAATCGGCATCAACACTGCATTTTACTCTTAATATTGTTTCTTTTGTAATAGTCAATGGCGGTCACAGCTATTCTTGTATGGAGTGAAAACTAGTTTATTTGTTAGCAGAGTTTGTTTAAGAAACATCGTTGAATGTAATTTTCGGCATATATCAAGTTGTGCATTTAACAAACATCTAAGCTTTTGTACAATATTCCAACAACTTCATGTTAATATTTTGCATTTACAATACACTATATATCCAAGCAATTCGTCAATAAATGTATATGTTAAAGTCATTATATTACGAGGTTTCGAGAGGTATTTACCTTCGCTCGTAGTTTCAACAGCTTGTGTCGTTTCTTCGATCGTACTTGTTGCGACTGCTTCTGTTGTTGCTGTGGAGGAAAAGCTTTCTGTCGATCCAGTGGTCTCAACCGAGGCGGTGCTCGACGCTGCTAAAGACACACCATATTAAAAGCCGCCCTGCATATTTTTCAAATAATATATTTATATAATTATATAATGAGTTTTTGAACGATATGAATGTGAGGAATTTACCTTCGCTCGTTGTTTCAGCTGTCTGCGTAGTTTCTTCGCTCGTACTTGTTGCGACTGCTTCTGTTGTCGCTTCCGAGGTCGAACCTTCAGTCGATCCAGTTGTGTCCACCGAGGCGGTTGTCGACGCTGTTAAATAGATGTGAGTTTAAAAACAGCCCTGCATGTAAGACAACGATAATATTTTTACACTGATCAGTACGGTCTACTTTTGACAAATAAACCTTTTATTTTCGTGACCGTATGACTTATTACATATTTAAAATAATTGTATTGCGATATGATAATGTCATATAGTTTAGTCTAATCAATTGTTCGATTAAAATCTAGTTCAATTATTTACAGATTATATCATCGGACAAACATATTCGCGATGCTCTTAAAAAATGTGTTCATTAATTATTATAATATCTCATATTATATCCGATTACTATATATATATACCACATGTGCATTCACTTCTTTATATTGTGAATTTTGTTTTAAGTTAGGAAAGGGTGGTATTCACCTTCGTTCGTTGTTTCAACAGGCTGCGTTGTTCCTTCGATCGTACTTGTTGAGACTGTTTCTGTTGTCGCTTCCGATGACAAGCTTTCTGTCGATCCAGTGGTCTGCATTGAGGCGGTGGTCGACCCTGCTAAAGACACACCAGATTAAAAGCAGCCCTGCATATGATTCGAGAAGTATGTTTGTATAATTATATAGTAAGTTTATGTCCGATATGAATGCGAGGAATTTACCTTCGCTCGTTGTTTCAACAGTCTGCGTTGTTTCTTCGATCGAACTAGTTGTGACAGGTTCTGTTGTCGCTGCAGAAGACAAGCTTTCAGTCGAGCCAGCGGATTCCACGGAGGCGATGGTCGACACTGCTTACGATACACTATATTATAACCAGCCCTGATTATTTTACGAAGAATGTGTTTTATTCTGAAATGTAAGATCACCGTTTCTTAGATATGCTATCGTTTTCCTTACAATATGAATCGTTAAACGTATATAGTCATTATATTGACCGATAATAATTCACTGTCCCTTATTTTTAATCTATTCAATAGCAATGTAATTTAGTACATCTCTCTACACTCGGCGACGGCTTCTGCTGACGTCACTCCATCGGTGGTTTTCATCGATTCAACAGTCGTTGAAGCGGAAGTAGCTGCTGCTTGAATAATATATTTATTGTCAGCAAAATCAACTATTTCGTGTCTTTACAATTAAAGTCATGTATGTAAATCCCAACTGTCAATACGCTTCTCTATCGTTATGTCTCCTGTTGTTTATTTTCAAAATTGTGGGTAGACAACTCTTTCCAACATGCACGGAAGCACACGTTGGATTATTCACTGGTGAATTGTCGGTAACTTATAAAAACGTATCTGAAGCTGAGAACAATCGCAGGTGTTTACCTGAAGCAGTCGAACTTTCTATCTCCATTGTACTGGTCACCATCGATTCGGTTGTAGATGGCGTGGCTGTAGATGATTCTTTAGAAATAGTGGTCGTGTCGGTTGTAGTACTTGCTACAATCGCAGTTTAACAAGGAATCGGCATCAACACTGCATTTTACTCTTAATATTGTTTATTTTGTAATAGTCAATGGCGGTCACAGCTATTCTTGTATGGAGTGAAAACTAGGTTATTTTTTAGCAGAGTTTGTTTTAAGAAATATCGTTGAATGTAATTTTCGGCATATATCAAGTTGTGCATTTAACAAACATCTAAGCATTTGTACAATATTCCAAGAACTTCATGTTAATATTTTGCTTTTACAGTACACTATATATCCAAGCAATTCGTCAACCAATGTATATGTTAAGGTCATTATATTACGAGGTTTCGGGAGGTATTTACCTTCGCTCGTAGTCTCAACAGCTTGTGTCGTTTCTTCGACCGTACTTGTGGCGACTGCTTCTGTTGTTGCTTCCGAGGTCGAACCTTCAGTCGATCCAGTTGTGTCCACCGAGGCGGTTGTCGACGCTGTTAAATAGATGTGAGATTAAAAACAGCCATACGTGTAAGACAACGATAGTATTTTACACTGATTAGTACGGTCTACTTTAAAAAAAAAAAAAATTATTGTCGTTACGGTATGATTTATTACACATTTACAATAATTGTATTGCGATATGATAATGTCACATGGTTAAGACTAATCAACTGTTCGAATAAAATCTAGTCCAATTGTATACACAATATATCATCGGACAAAGAAATTCGCGATGCTCTAGAAATGTTTTTTATTAACTATTATAATATAACATATTATATCCGATTACTGTATCTATACCATGTGTGCATTCACTTTATTATATTGTGAATTGTTTTGTCAGTTAGGAAAAGGTGGTATTTACCTTCGCTCGTTGTTTCAGCTGTCTGCGTAGTTTCTTCGCTCGTACTTGTTGCGACTGCTTCTGATGTCGCTTCCGAGGTCGAACCTTCAGTCGAACCAGTTGTGTCCACCGAGGCGGTGGTTGATGCTGTTAAATAGATGTGAGATTTAAAACAGCCCTGCATGTAAGACAACGATAATATTTTTACACTGATCAGTACGGTCTACTTTTGACAAATAAACCTTTTATTTTCGTGACTGTATGACTTATTACACATTTATAATAATTGTATTGCGATATTATAATGTCATATAGTTCAGTCTAATCAATTGTTCGAATAAAATCTAGTTCAATTATTTACACAGTATATCATCGAACAAAGAAATTCGCGATGCTCTAGAGAAAAGTGTTTTTTAACTATTATAATATCACATATTATATCCGATTACTATATCTATACCATGTGTGCATTCACTTCATTATATTGTGAATTTTGTTGTCAGTTAGGAAAGTTAATAATAATAAAACCCCAATACCAGTCCTTTTTAAATACCTACTTATTAAGTGCATGACTATTCAATAATTTTTGTGTGTTTGTTTTTGAAAAGATGAATATTTTGACAAACAATTATTGATTTATCAATCGAATTCCAGAGTTTGACACCTTTAATCGATAGACACATACTTTTTAAATTAGTACGCGCATAATAGTTTGTAAAAATTTTAACCTTTCTGGTCACGTAGACATATTCATACATTCTGAGAAGCTATTGTATGTTCTTTGGCATTTGATTATGATATGTCTTAAACATAATTATAGCAGTTCTTAACTCCACTGTATCAGGTACTTTAAGAAGGGGCAGATTATGAGGTAACCTTGACTTTTGGTCCAATCTCTTGGCACCGCATAGAAACCTTATTACCTTTTTATGTAGTAAGACTAGGTATTCAACATGTGTTGAGTAAGTGTGGCCCCATATTTCAGCACAGTACATAATATAAGGCAAAAAGAGTGAATGGTATAATATAGACATGCCACAACTGTTAATCAAGAAACAAGCTTTGTACATAATTGCACAACACTTTGACAGTTTTTAGTTCACTAAAGAAATGTGAGTTTTCCATGTTAACCTGTCATCAATCAAAATAACTAAACATTTAGTGACTTCAACTCTATTCATTTCTGGCTTGTTTATCTTCATCGGGATACTTGAATTCAAAAATGTGTTTTCCAAATATCGTGTAATTTGTCTTTGTAGCATTTAGTGATAACCTATTTACAGCAAACCATACATTGCTTGTCTATTTCAGCAGTTGTCTTCCGGATAAGTTCATCTAGATCACAGTCACAACAAAATAAGTTATTGTCATCAGCAAATAGAATATACTTAAATACTTCCGAGACATTACAAATGTCGTTTTTATAAATAATAAATAGCTTTGGTCCTAAAATAATGCCCTGTGGAACACCACAACATACATCAATTACCTCAAAGTCACAATTATTATACTGAACAAATTGCTGTCTATGTTCCAGATAGCTCACAATCCATTGATGAGCTGTACCACGTATACCATAAAAATGTTTTTTTTCCAGGTACATCATGATCAACAGTGTCGAATGCTTTTTTAGATCAACAAATACGCCAATAGCACATTTCGTATGATCAAGTGCACTAGTAATTTCATCAACCAATTCCAGAAGAGCAAGAGAAGTTGACATGTTATATATAATTGTTTTTATTAATTTGTCCAGCCTATCACTGTATAGTTTCTCTAGCATTTTTGAAAAGTGTGGTAACAATGAGATAGGTCTGTAGTTTGTAAACACATCCTTTTCTCCAGATTTAAAAACTTGAATAACTTTGGCAAGTTTCATTTTGCTCGGAAATACTCCTGTTCGAAAGGATACATTGCATATACGACTAAATTAGTTTACATATCAGTAATTATTTTATTAATGATGCTCATGTTAATGTCATTACAATCTGTTGACATTTTTGTTTTGAAATGTTGAACAATTCTAATAATTTTTTGATCATTAACAGGACTCAAAAACATGCTACTTTCTAGTCTTTTCCCAAGTAATCATAAATAGATACATTCCTTGCAGGTGCTTTGCTAGATTAGGCCCAACTTGTGAAAAAAAGTATTAAATTAATTTGCTATTTCTGTCTTGTCAAAACTAAGTTCTTTATTATTCATAAAATATTCAGGATACAAAGATGTTTTAAATTGTTTGTTGATTACACTGTATAATATTTTCCAAGTTTCCTTGACATTATTTCTGTGTTTCTCAAAAATGTGCTGTAGTAGTTTTTAGTGAGTCTTAATATTGCTGTCAATTTATTTTTATAAGTTTTATACTTGTGTTCTGCTTCACCAGATCTGGATATAATAAAAGCTTTGTATAACCTCTTTTTCTTAGCACAGGCACGTTTTAAACCCTTAGTGAACCAACGTTTATTCTTAACACAATACTTTCTCAAAACTTGATTTACCGGGTAATGTTTGTTTAACATATTAGTAAATATATTTAAGATTTTGTCACAGGCATAATTAATATAATTTGTGTTTAGAACAGTGTCCCAGGATTGTAAACTTAACTCAGTTGAAAGTGAAACCAATGTGTCTCCATTTATCATTCTATTATAATGAACTTCGTTTTTGGACTTTTCTATTTACATAATAATCACATATCACAAAAACTGGTAAATGGTCACTGATATCATTGAATAAAATATCACAACTAAGGTTATGTTTCAATTCATTTGTAAATATATTATTAATTATCGTAGCTGAGCATTCTGTTATTCTGGTTGGTTTATCAATTACGGAGTAAAGACCCAAACTGTACGTCAAATCAAGGAAGTTTTTGGTACTACTATGATCCTCATGCAGTAACAAATATTGTATTCACTGATTTCGCATCATATAAGATACTTTCAATGTTTTCACAAAAAGATTGAACCTGGCGTTCTGTACGTACAATTGACTATGATATTTTTGTGGTCTTTTAAGGATAGTTCCACAGTAAAACATTCAAAAATGTTATCTACAACAAATAATTTTGTTTTAATCAGTTTGCATTTGAGTTGTTTTGTGTGTGTAGACGGCTCCACCACCGCCCTTTCTGTCTCCTCTTGTTATGTAGTGAGCGTTGTAATTATACATGTTACAGTTATTTAGTAAGTCAATTTCTGCCCATGTTTCAGAAATGGCAATTATATCAAATTGCAGATTAAGCTCTACAAGGTAATATTTCCTTTTTTTTTAATTTGCTTTAAGATTTCTTGCGTTATAATGTATGAATGACAATCCATTAACTTTGCATCAGTACAGTTCTCACATTTAGATAATAAATTGTTATAAAAATTATTAATTGGATTAATATTATTTTCAAAATCAAAACAATTGTAATCAGAATATTTGAAGGAGTTTAAATTAAAATGAGAACATTTATCAAGTAGTCTGTAAATGTCTTAATTTCCTTCAGTTGGAGAATTTTTTAATTTACATTAATCATCACTGATATTATAAAAAGGAAAAACATCGCAACATGATGGACAATCGTATGGAATAGCACTCGCCAGCATTGAGGCAGTAACGCGTCATATCTACATGACATCATTCTATATTTAGCACAAGCGCCGCCTCGCAGAATAGGCGGGCAAACAATCGCGTCGTACAACAGTAAACATGGCAGCCTCCGCGCCTTTTCCAACAAATAAACTATTAGAAAATGACAGACCTGTGGCGAAACTGTATTCTGCAATCGTAGAAAGATACTCGAATATATAGTTAATACGATGGCTGCAATATTGCGGCCTTGTTTCAGGCGAAGTTCTTTTGAAACTGGCAGAACATTGGTCGTCCAGTTTGGTTATGCTTGCAACATACGATATGACCAGCAATCTGTATATGTTTCTGATAGTTATATCTGATACTTATAATACATACCGTGATGGTTTTTTTGCATTTTAATTATGTACATTGTATTTGTATTACTTGATTAATGTTAAAGCAGCGACTGTTTGTATTTGTTTTATATGTTTTATTTTATGTACAGTGCTACTAACATTAATACACATGGCGCTGTATTAACTAAATTTTAATATTATGATAGTTAAATACCTACTTTAGTCAGTATATATACTTATTTATTCAATAATTTATTTCATGTAACATAAGGTATTTCTTTTAAAATGTACATTTTTAATTACGTAGTTTAGATTAAGTTTTACCAATTATGTATTTCAAGTGCATGTAATGTATGAACATGTTTTATACCCAGATACACGGCGTTATGCAATTAACAGTTATATATTATTATTGTTATGTGAGTATGTGCGTGCGTGCGTTCGTGCGTGTATGTGTGTGTATACAAATCTGAGGAAACCTTCGTGCGAAGAATCATTATTCCAAGCTACTAACAGTTATGCCATCGATTGAGTACAGACAAAATGTTAACAAAATGGTCTTAATTATTAAATAATTAATATTATCTAACGCAAATATATGTTTGGGTTTTGGTCTTAGTTTTTTGTATTATTGACAATTGTGAATTTGTTGTCAAAGCTGCTAAAGAGACATTAGATTGAAAGCAGCCTTGCTTGTTTTACAAAGTAATGGTGTTTTATACAGAACTGTACGGTCGTCCTTTCAAGAATAATATTTTGATTGTCCTTACCATAGGCGGATCCCGGAGGCCTAGGGGCACGTGCTCCCATAGATCTTTGGAATTTGTCATACCCCCAGACCTCTTTGAATGAGCCCCTGTAACCGTGCCCCCTATACGTTTGGGGATGTTTAGGTTATTTTTAAAAAAAATTCAACAACTTCTCCATCCCCCTGTCTTCCGGTGTCACAGTTGAGCCAGCCGAGATAGCAGCAAAAATGAAGAAAAGCTGAAGATACGGCGGCGGCAAAACAAAAAAGAAATTATAAGATTACGTAGAATGAGCAAATAAAATAAAAACAATAAACTTTTTAGGATATCTTGTGCGTTCACGTGTTGTCTCTGAAGAAGACGGCGTTGGCTCGCCAACAGTGAAAACGTTTGTTTCTGTATCCGCCTTTGTCGAGATAGTTTCCTCAGATTCCTCAGTCGTTGGTGTGGAAGTAGCTGATGATTCATCAATATATCAGTAATTACTAAAGCCCAACAGTTTTTTTTTTATTTACAATTTCTCACGTTTTCAATGCAAAATGTCAAATATATTGGTTGAGTTTCAATCTAATTTTTCATATGTAATTTTTCATATGTCATATTTTAATAACACACCGTTCCAAACAAACATACATTGTTTTATTTGTTGGCGTGTTATCGTGACAACCAGTAAACCTAATAATTATGTGTGTCGATCGTTCTAGCTCTACTCTGCTCGTCTGACCGATTCGGTCGTAGATTATGTAGGCCTAACTGTAATTGTTTCTTCTGAAATAGTTGTCTCTTCTGCTTTAGTACTTCTACAGTCGCTGTTTCGCAAGGATTCGACAAACAACATTCTACACTTACTAACATTTCATGCTGCACCAACTCTGGAATTTGTTCATTCTTAATGTTAGATCAGTTAAAAATATTATACAATTTCGCCGTCATTAAAAAAAACTTACCTTTATAACCTTGCGTGTCTACCTTAGCTCCCTGGCGTATCGATCCATCTGTTGACGACTTTTATATGGCTTCTCGATTCTGATACTGACTAACCCTTCTGTATTGATGCGCCTATGAGCTTGGTTTCCGAGGATTTAGGCGTAAAAGAAGTTACCTTATTATTACTATATATGAGTTATGACAAATCGTTCCTATACTTAAAAGAACGCTGTTTACGTATGAAATGGTTGATAACGTACAATTAATTTATTGAAAGAAAATCATCAAAGAAAATGAAACTACTCCTTCGCTCGTTGTGTCGGCAGAAGTCGTCGTTTCTTCGCTTACACTTGGTCCTGTAGTTCCGGTTGTCTCGATATATTAATAAAATAATTAAATATGGAAGTCCATTTTAGCGTAAAGAAAATGATTGATTTTCTGTAATAACAATTCAAATTTCAAACGTGATCACATGGTTTAGATTTTAAGGTGTTTTTTCTTTCAATAAATAACCCTCTAAATATCTGTGCAGTATTTAATAAGATAAAATCTAGTTAGTTTCGATGTCGTCGTTGCGTTTATTTCAACTGTATTACAATTGTTTTTTTAGGTTTTAGGCAGGGAAGTGAGGTTTTTACCGGTGCTCTTTGTGTCAATAGTTTCCGTTGTTTCTTGCATGGTACTTGTATTGGTTCCTGTATTCGCCGCCAACGTCGAAACTTTAGTAAGTCCGGAGGTTTCCAACAACGTGTTGTGGACATCTGAAAAACAATTCACTTTGTAGGTAGCTCGGGATAGTTTACCAATAATTATTTATACGGACAACTGTACGAACGCATTGTCTTAAATTGTGGTTTCGTTTATTGAACGGATGAGTCATTAATTGCTAAGATGAATTGTAAATGCAAAGTAATAATGCCCTTATGTATTAGGCTTTGTGAAAAATGTCACGGCAATCTAAAGGAGTGTTACTCATGAAATGCCTTTTTGTTTCACTCGATATGTTATGCCTGATTAGATTTGTTCGTTGTTTTTCAAAGTATTTGTCGACCACATTTTGCTGTATAATTAATTTTGAGATTAACAGTTCGCTCAAAATTATCTTAAATGAACTGTTTGTGTGTCAATCCGTGTAGTGCCGTTAATTTTCACAATGGCAACAAAACGCACGGAATGCGTGCTTTTGAGGGCCTTTTTCTGCAGCTTCCGTTATTAATGTAGTCTGTATGATCTAGGTGCTCTGAGGTGGCAGCAATGTTGTCACCTCACATTTGCCAGGGAACTTAGTATACATATTAATCTACCCCGAATACGGGTAGATTGTTTGGAGTAATTGGCTCTCTGGCCTACCCATGAAATAAAATATTAAAAGAAACCTTTCGTCTTTTAATGCTTTATCAACTATAAAAAATAAATAATATTGAAACAGGACACGTAATAAAAACCGAAATTAAAATTTTGGATTTATTATTTTCAGTACCATTTTACCCACTTAGTCACGGGGTGGTGCTTCATACAAAGGAAGGTTTTCCCTGTCGAAGATTTTGTATCGGGGTTATATTGTGTGTACTAAAATGGAAACATCATACTAAATCAACGGAATACAAATAACAAACAAAAACTCATTCACCAATGCGACGTGCAATTTATGTCGTGTTTGGCATTCGAGCAGACAACCGATATAATTATGTAGATGCCAAAATACATCATTTTACAAAAGTACACTGGTTAAGTCGTTGAACTTTCGCAGTGCTAATGTTCTGGTTCAAATCCCTTCAGAGTAGCTTAATTTCGTTTTCAAGACCATTTGTGTAAACAATACGCTCCTTCTGATTTGTCTGTATGTGAATTAATAAATGACTGCTGATACACTTAATTTATTTGGGGGAACAATCGTAGGTTTTACCTGACGAGATTAAACTACCTAACTTGATTGTACTTGTCACCAACGCATCAACCATAGATGTCGTGGTTGTAGCTATTTCTGTAGTTGTCGTAATTGCCACAGTAGACGCTAAACACAAATTGTCATCACCAAATGTAATATTGCCTGTTATAGTAGTTATTGTCTAAAGAAAGAATGTGACGTAAATTCAAATCAACAATATGATAACTATCTCCGTATATTTACAAACAGCTCACATTTCTTTTTAAAAAGGTTACCCACAACAAAAATAAGGATAAATAGAACATGTTAATAAATCAAAATGTACCTTTATTCATTGTCTTTTCTTTTAGACTATAGTCATTTCTGTTACCGCACTTGTTATCATGGTTACTTAATAATATTTGGATATTAACTTTGTAATCAGGACTGCAACATATAAGGTAAGAACACTACTATGAGAGGAACAGATACAAGAACTGGAGGAAGAACTTAGAGAAACCAGGTTGGTATGGGATGTGATCGGGATCGGAGAAGTCGGAAGAAGACAAGAATGCTTCACTGCCTTACAAAGCGGCCACCTACTATTCCATTCCACGGCGAACAACGGCCAAGCAGGAGTAGGCTTCATCATAAACAAGAAATGGAAAGAAAGTATCGTGAGGGTTAACAACATCAGCCCCTGAGTAGCATAACGTGTTTATGCATAACAAAACGCTACAAACTGAAGATAGTACAAGTATGTGCACCAACAATATCATACTCAGAAGGAGACACAGACAACTTCTACAAGACGTGGATAAGACCTCAGAAAAGCCAACCCTACACGATAGTGATGGGAGACTTTAATGCGCAAGTAGGGAAACGAACAAACATTTCGGAAACGGCAACAGGCAAATTTGGCCTAGGTGTGAGAAACGAAAGAGGCGAAACCTCGGTAGAATGGGCAACATCAAGAAAGTACAAAATCATGAATAACATATTCCAGAAGAAAGCAGGGAGGGGATGGACGTGGAAAAGCCCAAATGGAGAACCGAAGAACGAAATTGACGACATCCTCACAAACACGCCAAACATGGTTAATGACTTAACTGTCATCAACCAAGTCAACATCAGAATGGTAATGAGCAACATCAAACTGGATGCCAAGGCTGAAAGAAAGAAGTTGATAAACAAAAGACCACCAAATGTAGATACCACAGAAATGGGAACAAATAAAATCGAATTCCAACGCGAATTGCGAAATCGATTCGATACAAGAACTAGACGACATCGACACCATGAGCGAAAACATCACCGATATGATCCAATTAAGTGCAACAAGTGTAGCCAAAGCAATCAACAGGCATAGGTAGTGACGAGAATATCGTCACCGACATGAGCACTGATGAAGAAACGCCGAGAAATGGTGGATAACGGCGACCGTAGAAAACAAATAGACTACACAGACATATGCAAGACCATCACAAAAGCGAAGGAGGACAACAGGAAGTAAAAACAAGAGATCATACGATAAAGGATTATGGCATCAAAGAGCCTGAAGAACGCCAGAAGAACAAAGACACTAAGCTGAGACAGACTGATTACACTTCTAGATAAGGAGAGTAGAGAAATACAAGACCAAGGTATGACCATGGAACGAATAGAGGAATTCTACACCGCGCTATACGACAGTGAACAGAGTACTATTATTCACACCGACCCGAAAGAAGTACCAGAGATAACACCATGGGAGGTGGAAGCAGCGCTAAGAGATATGAAGAAGGGAAGACATCAGGCAATGACATTAAAACGTTAAAAGCAGGAGATACCATCTCGACGACAATGGCTAAGCTGTATATTAAATGCTTATCACAAAGACGAATACCCACTGCATGGAAGAATGCAAAGATGGTGGTAATCTTCAAAAAAGGAGCTGAGAAAGACTTTAAGAACTACACACCGATATGTCTATTATCAAATATCTACAAATTACTCACAAAGATATTAACGAATAGGCTAGAGAAGACACTCGGCGAAAACCAACCACGAGAGCAAGCAGGATTCAGAAGCAGGTACTCAACGACAGACCACGTACACGTCGTAAACCAACTGAAAGAGAAGTGCCGAGAATATAATATCACGCTCTGCATCGCTTTCGTCGACTACTCGGTGCAAACTCAAACAATACTGACTCCCTTCAAGAACAGTGGATAGAAGGCGTGTACATTGAACTCCTGAAAGAATTCTACACTAACAGCTCGGTGACAGTCCACCTATACAAAAATAGCAACAAGATCAACATCAAGAGAGGAGTACGACAGGGCGACACCATATCGCCCAAGCTGTTTACGGCAACACTCGAAAGCATATTCCGAAGACTGACATGGGAAACCAGAGGCTCGAGGATGGACAGAGAATATCTCAGTTATCTTCGCTTCGCCGACGACATACTCATACGCGCTATTACACCGCAAGAACTGCAAAAAATGCTGCAGGAGCTAGCTGATGAAAATCAAAAAACAAGGTCTAAAGATTTGAACATTTCTAAGACAAAAGTGATGCTAGAAAATGAAACACCAATGTATATCAACACCATGCAGATAGATAACGTTGAAAGCTACATCTATCTGGGATACAGTATCAGAAACAAAAACCAAGACAAGGAAATTCTAAGAAGAATCACATACGGCGCGTAAATATGGGCACTCACAATCCAGACAAAGAACAAGCTAGCAGCCGCACATATCGGGAGAGAAAAACAAACATTTAGGTAAGAGAGAAGACAAAGATCGTAGGCGTAATAGAACAAATCAGAAGACAGAAGTGGACATGGGCATGGCACGTCAGCAGCATACGAGATAACCGTTAGTTATCGCGTATCACAACCTGGAGACTTTACGAAGGGAAACGATCTGGAGCAAGACCGGCGAGACGGTGAAGAGACGAACTAGACGACTACTGGAAGGGCACCGTCTGGCAGAAGATAGCGCAAGACAGGTAGATTTGGAAAAGATATGCTGAGGCCTTCGCCCAACTACGGGACACTACGGCTGCATAATGATGATGATGATGACGATGAATCAGGTTCCACACTTTCAATATGTCCAAGATGTCATGGTAATTATAAATCGTTGCGTCTTTTTACCAAACAAGCATGTTCGTATTGTATTATCAATAAAGGAACACAAACTAATACAATTATTAAAATGAAACTTGCACCTTCGCTCGTGTTCTCGTTGGTACCTGTCAATGTCGTGTCTTCAGTTGATGAGTTCTGCGTTGCTATGGTGGTCACTGCTACAATGATAACATTTTAAATCATGATGTGCATTTTATTGATGCTGAGTGTACGTTACAAATAGGTTATGAGCACTGCGTAAAATATGCAAGTAAAAACGTTATATTTAGTATGTTTATTATCAATAACTTTACATTTATGGGGGCATATGCCCAGAGAGTGGAGGGGAAAAGGAGGCGAGAACGACCTAGACTGCGATGGGAGGACTGCGTAAAGAGAGACTTGGGAGGATTGGGAGAGGAGTGGAGAACAAGAACAAAAAAATAGATGGGAATGGAGACGGTTGGTGGAGAGAGCAGTGCAAGATAGAAGGGAATGGAGACGGTTGGTGGAGAGCGCAGTGCAAGATCAGTGAGAGAAAAGGAAAAAGATAACAGAAATGGAGGATCGGGATCGAGGCCAGCCTCACCCAGGGACAGGGAAACAAGAGGAGACAACTTGGGGCAATGTCCACCTCTGGCTATTTGTTTCTATAGTATTCCCTATATAACCTGTTGCGCCACTACAGTTTAGCATGCATAGGAAAGAACGGATAACTAAGTCTCCTCCCCACCCACCCCAACACTCAGATCACACTCAGATATCATATGTACTCCAATGCTTTTTTCACAGGCATATGCGTGAAATACAGTGAAAGAACCAGGAAGAGAGCTGACAAATTTATTACGGATCGAACACACCATCTCTTCGAACTACTCCCTTCTGGCAGGAGATTCGGAAATGTCTGTTCTAAAACAAATAGCTTCCGAGACAGTTTTCTTCCCCGTGCCGTGGCTGCCTTATCGGCGATTAAATAATTATAGACTTTAGTGAGAGATAGAGACAGTGGAATATTAAGTTTGCAAGATGTGTTTTATACTTCTTTTATATTTTAGTTTTAGCTTAACCTATCAATGGTAATGGATATTTCAGACAATTTTTGATTTTTTTAATTCTATTTATTTATATATTTGTATTGTATGTTCGTGGTATGTTTGATGTGACAGTATGTTTTAACACAAAGATCCATTCCTAATTTATATGTGTTTTATGTCAATCATGGCAATAAAGTATCTGTACTTGAAAACTATACACAATTACTCACAAGCCGCAATGACCGTCAATGCCAATATGAAATGATCGCACTTCATGTTTGGTATGCTTGTAGTCTTCCGCTACAGTGGTCACTACAACAAACAAATACAGACTGAATACATAGCATACCAACATCAATATAAAAACAAGTAGAACCTAATATTGTTCATACATAATACGTTTAATTATAATTATTAAGTTAATTTAGTGGAAGATGCCCTGTGCTGTGGTAGTTAACACGGCCATTACCTACCTCTCAAGAAATTGTGCTTTATCGATCAGATTATTTCAAATGAATCTTTCATTTAGTCGACGATTAGTTAAATGTTCTCGTTTTTAGAGAGGTTGTTACCATGTTAATTAAATATCACTAGAAAGGTATATAGTAGTAGTGATGACATGTCCAATTAGTCAAATATGCAACGATGCAACAATTATAATATAGGTGGATCTAGAGAGCTACCATCATGTGACCAGTGTTCAAAATGATTGCTTGTTTTCAGGGCCTATCCCTTAACGTTTCTGGCAGGCTGGCAAAATTGCCGGCCTATTGTATATAACCGCCGTCTTTCCAGCAAAATTTGTAGAAATGAGTACTACCAAAACTGACAATGTAAGTGTTGTTGACATGTTATGTTAATGTGTAAAACGCCAACTTTAGAGTGGGACTACCAACTTAACAGCGTTGAATGTCCAGCTGAACGCCATCGGTTTAGCTCAGGTCTCCAATAACATTTAGAATTAGTTTTCCAGTATCCGCGAGGTGGCGCCGTCATGACGTCAGATGCCCAGTGTAACGAGTCTGCAATAGTCACATGCCAGTAGCAGACCTTTGAGTTCTGCACATGCGCGCCCAAGCGCAGTGACCTGTCCGTTTGACCTATGACCTGACCTTTGACTACTGTATGCGATACCTAGCTTCAGTTTCTCGGTTTTTTCATGCTTTTGTTATTTTTTATTCAAACAGCCGCAAACGTTATTACATTTTTGTTTATACTGTGTATTCTAATAATTAAAATATTAAAATAAAATGTATTGCTAGCACAGATCACCTTAGAACCACCAACACGTATTTCTGATACGGTCCTAGTGGGTGCCTACTTCTGACACAGAACTACTCTTGACCCGATACAGTTGGTAAAGGTACGTTCTTGTACAGCGCGGTATTCAGTCCTTCGGACTGCACCTAGCGATTTACACCATCCTCGCGTGCCAGGAGTCGCTGCTGCTGCTGATTACGTTAGTGCCGGTCAGCAGTACCCCCTTGGCTGATCGCTTTGCGAAACTCTGAATTTAAGCTCAGCCTATGAAATCGCTCACTATATCAGTGGTTGGCGACAAGACAGGTGGTCATAATAAAACTCATTTCAACTAACTGTGGCTCGGGTTACATGCAATGTTTAGGAAGTAGAAGCAATTATTCGAATACACAATACCGTTCAGCTACTCGTGCTAATGGGCGAACGGAACGGGTCATTATATATTGGGATTCCCAGAAGTCGTTTATCCGTCTTCAAATTGGGGCGGGTATAAGTCAATTACTAGTTAGACTCAGCTAACTTCCGCACTTCGCATAGGAGATCTGCAGAGCTAGTTTTGCATGGCAAACAGGCCTGGCTTGCGAGGATGATTTACACCTGCTCATTCGAACACCATCTCAACTTATCTCGGACGTATTCAGCCACGTTGTAATTACTACGCGGAAATTATTTGTACACAACTATCCGCCATGGTCTATAGCCAGTTACTCATTCACACATCTGAGCGAACTGGAGCAACGTGGAACGAACGAACTTCTCCAAGGTTCGAACCAGCAGCAAACGGATTCGAACCCAGATCTTTCGATTGAGAGTCCAAAGGTCTCACCACCATGTCCACTTGGAAGCTAACATTATATATATATATATATATATATATAACACAGCACATGGCTAAAACCCGAGCAATTACAGGTATTGTGAAGTCTACTTGCCACCCACTTGCCTACCTTTACGTCAGAAAACCGTAGCAGCTGGTCGGGTGCAAACATCAAGTAAATGGCACACTCCAGACGGTGTTGAAACGCAGGTTGTTGACAAGCGTGTTGATATTTAGGTTCCTCCAACGTTGTGCACCCCGGAGCAATCATCCCTAGGTATGGTCATGCATAGCTTTAAAACTCGCCGAATACTTACGCTTGGTTTAGTGTATACTGCGCTGAACCTGTCTAAAGATGCATGTGTTGTCGTGTCGTCGTGCATTGACTAGACCCGCGAAAAGAAGTAGTGTCGAGGACCTCACCATAGCGAGTTTTGCCATCAACCATTCAAGAACCTGGGTGAATGGAGCACCGCATCCTCGCGCGCCAGGGGTTGCTGCTGCTCATTACGTCAGTGCCAGCCAGCAGTACCCCCTTGGCAGATCGCTTTGCGAAACTCTGAATTTAAGCTCAGCCTATGAAATCGCTCACTAGATCAGTGGTTAGCGGCAGGTCAGGTGGTCATAATAAAACTAATTGCAACCAACCGTGGCTCATGTTACATGCAATGTTTAGGAAGTAGAAGCAATTATTCGAATACGCAATACCGCTCAGCTGCTCGTGCTAATGGGCAAACGGGTCATTAGGTCAGTATATATTGGGATTCCCAGAAGTCGTTCATCCGTCTCCAAAATGGGGCGGACATTTGCGCTATTCTCACGGGTGATGCAGTCCCAACTGGCGAAGTCAATGACTAGTTTGACTCAGCTAACTTCCGCACTTCGCGTAGGAGATCTGCCAGGACTAGTTTTGTATGACAAACAGCCCTGGCTTGCGAATATGGAGCACCGCAGAGAATATCGCTGCGACGTGAGTGCAGCCATGTCTTCGTAGCCAAATATACAAACCTAACCATATAATTTACTGCCGAAGATCTCGTAAATGAAATAAGCAACGGCCGACTATGCCATCGTTTTTGACGTAGTCGTATCATATACCACGCAGGACTTCGTCTATGAATTGGTTTGTTCAGTACCACCAATGATCTGGATGAGGCGACAGAACGGGTTATGTCGAGCAGTTGATGCTAAAAGCCAAATGTGGGGAACCCGAGATGACCACTTCTAACTTGGGCGTGCTGTTGCTCGCAATTAATTATATATTATGTCAAAAAACATGATATAACAGACAGAGCACATGTAAGCGTGAAACAGATCACGAGTGTGATTAAATGCATTCGTGTGCGTGCGTGCGTGTGTGTGTGTGTGTGTGTGTGTGTGTGTGTGTGTGTGTGTGTGTGTGTGTGTGTGTGTGTGTGTGTGTGTGTGTGTGTGTGTGTGTGTGTGTGTTCCTGCGCGTGTGTATGTGTGTGTGCGTGTGTGTGCGTGTGTGCGTGTTTGTGTGTGTGCATGTGTGTGTTCGTGCGTATGTGTGTGTGTGCTTGCGTGCGTGCGTGAGTGTGTGTGTGTGCGCGCGCGTGTGTGTGTGTGTGCGCGGGCGTTCGTGCATGCGTGCATGTGTGTACGTGCGTGTGTGCGCGCGTGCGTGGGTATTAGTAGTAAATATATTTAATTGATTGAATTATATTTCACATACGAAAACAATTAGTGTATATTTATTTGCACATGTTAGGTGAATGAACAGATTGTGAAAACTATCCTGTTGTCAATTACAATATAATCTACTCTTCGGTTAATGTCTTATGTAAAGAGAGTAATAACGTGAGTCAGTATGAATTACATAAACAAAATATATTACATAAATCAACAATAGCGCCACACGACCATGTCACGAAAGCCTCGGCGAGTCACTAAAACGGTATCTCGCGTTGCGGTACGGTATCTCGCGTTGCGGTACGGTATCTCTCGTTGCGGTACGGTATCTCGCGTTGCGGTACGGTATCTCGCGTTGCGGTACGGTATCTCGCGTTGCGGTACGGTATCTCGCATTGCGGTACGGTATCTCACGTTACGGTACGGTATCTCGCGTTGCGGTACCGACGATTTTGAGATAACATTGTAGCGATATTATGCGTAGATTGTCACTGGGACGTGTGAACTTGGTAGTGGTTCAACACCGTTCGAACCCAGCGTATTGCTTCCGTTTTCGTCCACCGTAAATGAAATCATTGTGAGGACAACTTAATATCGAAAATGTCGAATTGCTGGCAATTCAAATAACTGTGACGTACATGAATTGTAAACAAATGAATTGTGAAAAAGGAAATTATTACCTCCGTGTATCCCCTTATTTGCCGAATGGTGTATAATAAGTAAATAAGAACACCTATAATAAAGCGTTCAATAGTTAACAAAATATGCGCATTGTGAAGCGTGAGACTGCAGCACAAAAGACTTGCAACATCGGTGCTTGCTGGGAAATATCGTGTTCCAGTCGTTCTAAAAAATTTGGATATGTAGGCCCAAAATCCCGTTAAGTAAGCGAATTATGGTGTACGATGCCATGGTCGTATCCGTAATGGTGTATAACTGCTTCAAAAACTGGACGTCTGCCACAGACTCCACGCTCAATACTGGCCAAACGGGATGATTTCAAACGAAGATCTGTACGCGCACAGAATCGCTGTCACAGCGAGTATGGAGAATGCGGATGTCAATGTTCGGCCACGTGTTACGCATGCCAGAAAACATCCCTGGACAACTGGCTCTGCAGTTTGCTGTTCTCGGGTCATGCTGGTACACAGGCCGAGTCGGCAGGCACACCACCAACCTGCTAGACCTACTGCGCTCGGACCTCAGGGTGACGTGCGGCAGGCTGAGGTCGCGCAATGACATCAAGTCTCTGAGAGAGCTGGCGGAAGACCGCACGGGATGTAGGAACCTTTGGGGGGACTGGCTGCGACATTAAGATGTCCCCCAGACTATTTATGTCGCAGTAACAGTACATCATCATCATCATCATCATCAGACCTGACGTTCTTACATAACTGTTGCCTACCTTGTTTAGCAGAAAGGTGTGTTCAGTGGTCATTCAGTGCACACTCTTCCATTGTAGTCACAATCGTTTGCGCAAACCTTTTCGCCCGTTGTCTTTATGTATGCTACCGCGGAACTTGCTCTGATCGAAAGGTGACAAAGACCGTCGAAAACTTGAAATAGTGTCTGAAATAAAGAATCACATGTTATACTTAGTAGTCCTTGATAACCTTCCCTAGCATTCATTGTCATACAGGTCCGCTTAAGTACATCACCGTTTTTAAATATAATTTTTAATTGAAGCAACAGTGACTATATAACTCCGTGCATACATATGCCTATACCTGTTATACTCCAAGAAAGGCAACAGTAGCATCACAGTGTGAATGCATGCATGAATAGTACATCGTGCGCTATGTCACTTAACTGTTACGCGGTTGGACCTTGACCAATTCTCCAACCGGCCTTTATCATTTGAAAGAACTACCAAGGTGTTGCGCATGTACGGGTTTCACCAAGAGGCAAACATGACTGTTTGCGATGCTACCCACAAAACGCTGCTTGGGAATATAGCAACACACCGATTGGCTGGTTATAGCGTGTCGTCTCCGCCTCCAGTCTCGTCTCACCTGATGACGCGGTCGACTGCGTGTGCTCTAATGGCTAGATTGTGCTCGGTTGCGTAATAACTGAAGATCATAGTTGGCCAACAAAGCGTGGCTTGCTGTCTAGCAAGGCGTTACAGTAAATAGGCGCGGCTGAATGATGAGTCACTTGCTTAACGTGTCAATGATTGTGTACCACAAGTAGCGTGAATTTCTAAGTGAAATGTTGGCCTACACTTTTTCTTGCTAGTGATATTCACACCGAGTGTTGACGTTTAAGCTTTCTATATCGATTGTAACCGTTTATGAGGAAAAGTATCACGCCTGGATTAAGCTTAGCGTTAATATGAACGGGAAACGCCCCTCTTTTTCCGGTCGTGTTAAGATATATCATAAGGTGTATATTTTATGACGTATCAAATAACACAATACACTGTGATTTAAAGATAATTGATCAACTAATGTCTAGCATTTACATCTTCGTTAAACTGGACGACATCGTAGATTTGGTGTATACAAATCTTTAAAAAACATAAAAATACGTTTGACGTCCAGGTAACAACTTTTATAAAAAAATCGTTAAAAAATCACAAAAGTTATAATAATGTTTCCAACATTGTAAACCACACCAATTACATTGACATGCGCACTTGCTTCATTATATGGAAAAAATACTTGAGGTTGATACATAAGTTTTTGAACTGTGACCATTTAAAATTGTTGGAATTTAATAAACAAATTAAATGCGACATTTCAAAAGCGCGACATCGTTACGCGTTAGTTAGACGATTGGTTGACCTTACATCGCCTAGCGACAGGCACGCGCACACACAACTGGCGTACGAGCATACAATGTTTGTTGACAATGTGTGTTCACGTCGTTAGTATTGTGTTTGTGGTTGATACATTAATCATCCCGATGCATAATGTACTCCGCGCAGCTTAGTCTGCTAATCGCACTGAGCTAAGAACTTTTCCATTGATTCACCTAACTTGGTAAAGTGAGTCGTACACTCGACATTGGTTATGACTTTACTAAAATTAATGCAGAAAGCAGGTATAACCCTTCGCACATACGTGGAACCGTATAAGTGCCAATATTAAACCGAGGTTGTCTGTTCATCATTTTTAAAGAGACCCGTGTCTGTTCGTCTGCCCGGAATTAGTGGGTGTGGTAATTTGTAACAGGAAGTCTGCTGTGTTGAACGTGGGAAAGTTGAACATCAAAGGATATAGCAGTTAACTCTGCCCGATTTGGCCGTATTGCCAATAAAGCTTGTTTTGAAACTGGATGTTTTGTTTACTATTTGAACATGTAGCTGTGGTCGTACATTCAAATTGCGAGTGCTGTTGCGGACTTACTAAATACAATTTGGCGGGCAGTATACCTTCAACATAGTTAGCATAATCTTTAAAACATTACATTAATTAATGCATGCAATCCTCAGAACCGACTACCTCCTTTTAATGTATTGTTCTTATTAATTACAATAAATATGTTGAAGATATCTGTCCGCCAAATTGCGTTTTGTAAGCCGAAAACAATGTTCGCAATTTGATCGTTGCGCCGAGAAATGTTCAAATTGTAAACGAAATGTTCAAATTGTAGCAACTCGCTGTTGGCACTTATTGTGGAGAAACGGGTCCCGCCCCGGAAGAACCTTTGAAGTTGGCTGATTTCTACATTCTGCCAGCAAAGTGGGACGACTGATTCAGCGAACTTCCCGTTTATTATTACCACCCATAGTTCATTCCGGGTAATGAAACAGACACCCTCGCTTTTATGGTGCTCTGCTCTCCATGGCTGAATACTTGACGTACCTTTCGAAACAAGTAGTCCAAGTCAGAAATGTGACGGTAGCAGTACTCGAAACATGTCGCTTTCTCTGCAGTTGATGTTGATGGCGTGTCTGTTTGCTACAATACAAAATACGTCGTTATTCAAACGTCCATTTTCAATGACTGACTTTGATTGTGCATGATAAAGTTTGCAAACAACACATCGACTCGCTTTAGGTTGAAGCCAGTGCGGTGACACTGGGACATTTGAGCTTGAAGCATGTAAAATCGAGTGCACCGATATGTATGTGCTTGAATGTATAGCGAGTCGCTAAATCAGCAAGAAACTAACAAAGAAGACCACAACGCAGTACCCGATCCCACGGTTACGTCAGGAGAACCATTGATTGTAACAATTATGTGTAATTAAAGTTTTTTCACCGAAGATTCAAAGCGAATGCCCAATTCAAACGAGTCATACATTTGATTTAACATCAATACCTTTGCATAATGAATGCTATGACTGGCTACTGCTATTTTTATGATTCGACCACTGCTAAATGTGGTATGATATAATCACCTATCGTGTGATGCTTGGGTTACTATCTAAATTAACCACAAGACGTACCTTAATAACAAATATCCTGCACCCTCCCAGGAGCAGCTAACCATGGCATCAGATACCAACATTACAGTATATTATCTTAACCCCGTCCGTGTTGCCGTCTAGTTGGAGATTTGCTCACCACTCAATTCACGCACTGTTTTCATTATTCTCCAACCGATGAAAAACTTATCGGGTACAGTAAGTAACTAAGTCCAAATAAATACCTTTGTGTTTTTAAATGCATCGTTAATTGGTAGATCAGAGGCTAAGGTCTAAGGAACCGAATGAACATCGCAGGAGGCGAGCGCGCCTCTGAATGAGATAGACTCCGAAGTTAGCATATTAATATATAAACAGTAATGTTCCCGTGATTGGACGACCTCGTTGCTTCACTCAATATTAGTATATAGATAGTAGTGTTCCCATGAATGGACGACCTCGTTGCTTCACTCAATATTAATATATAGATAGTAGTGTTCCCGTGAATGGACGACCTCGTTGCTTCACTCAATATTAATATATAGATAGTAGTGTTCCCGTGAATGGACGACCTCGTTGCTTCACTCAATACTAATATATAGATAGTAGTGTTCCCGTGAATGGACGACCTCGTTGCTTCACTCAATATTAATATATACATAGTAGTGTTCCCGTGAATGGACGACCTCGTTGCTTCACTCAATATTAATATATAGATAGTAGTGTTCCCGTGAATGGACGACCTCGTTGCTTCACTCAATATTAATATATAGATAGTAGTGTTCCCGAGAATGGACGACCTCGTTGCTTCACTCAATATTAATGTATAGATAGTAGTGTTCCCGTGAATGGACGACCTCGTTGCTTCACTCAATATTAATATATAGATAGTAGTGTTCCCGTGAATGGACGACCTCGTTGCTTCACTCAATATTAATATATAGGTAGTAGTGTTCCCGTGAATGGACGACCTCGTTGCTTCACTCAATATTAATATATAGATAGTAGTGTTCCCGTGAATGGACGACCTCGTTGCTTCACTCAATATTAATATATAGATAGTAATGTTCCCGTGAATGGACGACCTCGTTGCTTCACTCAATATTAATATATAGATAGTAGTGTTCCCGTGAATGGACGACCTCGTTGCTTCACTCAATATTTATATATACTTATTTCTCGCGCACGCCGCTTTTCGTTTTACTGCGACGAATTTGCGATTTTAAAATGTTGTTCTCTGTCATTTTGTGAGCAAACGAATGATTACGGACTGATGGAATACAAGGGTTTCTAGTTATTCCACCGTATCGATGCTGACGTTCCCAGCGACCAGTTCGTCGTTTCCGCATTATCGTGTCCTGTGTCTTCGCACCGTGTAAACATTAAGCTACGCACCTTCTAAACACAATAACTATGCTTCAGCAGTGGCGTATCTATGATGTCGGGAAGGGGTCCAAGAATGTTATTATTTCATTCCTTAATTAATTGCCCGTCTCGCCCAGTCAGGTGTGAATACTTCTGCAAGGGGACTTGACCAGTCGATCACGCCTTGCAAAGTCAGTTTTCTTCAAACCTCAAGGCAAACAATGCAAATACTCAATACTATATTACCACACGGAAATGTGTCGCCTGCTAAGATAGTTCCTTCTCAGTTTGCCGCTGTCTATGTCCAGTGTACGGCTACACAAAATCATTTGGAGTCGTCCAGGCATTGTCCAAAATGGTCACAATTACCGCGATCAGTCTGCATCATGACTGACGTCCAGTAGCAAAGGTCCTTGTAGCAAAGGTCTTTGTTCTGACAAAGACCTATGACATCTGCGTCCGGACTGTCAGCATGACTAGGACGCTTAAGTTGAGGTGCCTCAAATAATTCTTATATTCTTTTCTTTGTTGCATCCTCTGTGGCAACACTAAGTGTGGGAAGAACTAACTCACGCACCAATGGCTCTACCTTTGGCGTAATCTGTCGAATAAAGAATACACATGCCTACGCAAGTTTTTAAACTTGTTTGATGAGTTTTAAAACGGTCCGCAGAGGCAGATTTATGGGGCTTTCGACCGTGTGCAGGAATTCCGTAGACCAACAAAATTCAGTAAATTGTTTGCAGAAAACTGTAAACATCCCACCTAGCAGTAGTAAAAGAATCCGACTGTGTGTGTCTATTGACGTAAGGCCCGCTGTTGCTTGAAACTAATTAAATGTAGTATCAAATGTTACACCTGTATTCACACCTGCATATAACATCATGTCATTTAGTGATCACTGAATTGATATCATATTTGAATAACTAATAGGCGTTTGATGCAATTATTGGACATGAAAATTGCAACATATATGGTTGGTAATCGCCTACAGTCATACGTTGATGGTTGGTCGCCTCTCTCTGATCTCTAGTGCTTCACTGATTTTCCTTCGCAAGAAATTGTTTTCTCTGGCGAGCACTGTTGCGTCTTTGGCCGTGATGTTGTGGCCCTCATTCACTCTTTGTCCGCCTACTGCTGTGAGTGGGGCCCTGGTGTTACTATGTTCGCCTACTGCTGTGAGTGGGGCTCTGGTGTTACTATGTTCGCCTACTGCTGTGAGTGGGGCCCTGGTGTTACTATGTTCGCCTCGCCTACTGCTGTGAGTGGGGACCTGGTGTTACTATGTTCGCCTACTGCTGTGAGTGGGGCCCTGGTGTTACTATGTTCGCCTACTGCTGTGAGTGGGGTCCTGGTGTTACTATGTTCGCCTACTGCTGTGAGTGGGGTCCTGGTGTTACTATGTTCGCCTACTGCTGTGAGTGGGGCCCTGGTGTTACTATGTTCGCCTACTGCTGTGAGTGGGGTCCTGGTGTTACTATGTTCGCCTACTGCTGTGAGTGGGGACCTGGTGTTACTATGTTCGCCAACTTCTGTGAGTGAGGCCCTAATGTTACTATGTTCGCCTACTGCTGTGAGTGGGGTCCTGGTGTTACTATGTTCTTTAAGTCAGGCTCCCAGAGCTCTGCTGGTTTCACGTACGTAGGTCTGCTGACAGTTCGGACATGCTATTTTACATATCACTCCACACATGTTGTTCTTGGGGGTTTTGTCCTTTGGAGTTCACCACTATAGATTTTATTGTTTTGTATTGTATGGTTTGTGGTACGTCCCCAATCCATGTTCCCGGAAGATGTTGGTCAGTTTCTCTGATAGGTTGCGCACGTACGGTAAAGGGATGTTTGGCTGTTCTGTTTTTCTTCACTAGGTGTATTTCTCTTTGAGGGCCACAACATCACGGCCAAAGTCGCAACATTGCTCGCCAGAGAAAACAACTTCTGGCGAAGGAAAATCAGTGAAGCAATAGAGACCAGAGAGAGGCGACCAGCCATCAACAGAGACACCGGATACAATCTTCCAGCGATCGTCTTGGAACTGCTGTCATGTGACGACCAACAACGAAGTCGCATGACGACCGAGAGTTGGCAGTCCAACGCTGACGAGGGTGTCGTGAGGACACCGAAAGCTCCGTAAGAGAAATCGATGATTCGAAAAGATAACTTCGTACTTCCAATTATTAACATAACTGAATCAGGTAACAACATACAAGCTAATACAGTCATATGGTTTGAGAGGAACTACTCGTCAAAACACGAATATATATTTTCCGTTTTAACTGTGAAACTATTTTTTGGAGAAGCATACCACTTTCTAAATAGCATTAACTGCACCAAAACCGGCAGGTGAGTTATTATAATAGAGCAGTGGGGAACATAACGTACGCATCTAATTATAATACTGTCCAGTTTATAGATTATCATTAGAATTATTAATACAGATCTACTACATTCAGAGAGATGGAATCACTGAGATGGAATCACTCTGTTATACGTACGGATCTCCGACTTCGCGGTAAGTAGCCAAATTATCAACATATAATATATTCTGAAGATAAATAAAGACATATACCTATATTACTACTAGAACATACACGAATGGAATTGCTAACCAGGAAATACCCGGCGTGACGGCGTCCAATGAGATACAATACAGCTTGCTAAGCTAAGCATCACAACGTTGTCGCATTCAGTAGCTTCCATTTAACCGGAATTTCTGCCACCTAGCGACTTCGAAAGAACCAAATGGCGCGGAAATTCAACGACTGTGATGGCGGGTGCGGCTGGTAACTGAGTTAATAAATGTCGAGCAGGTGGTGCAAAATGTCGACATTATTGGTTACGTTCGAGCACATAAAACACCGTTATTAATCACCCATTAGTTCGCCGTGCTACAATGTAGTGGCCAATAGGTTATTAAAGTATATATCTCGAAAGTCACGAGGGGTCAGGGCCCAATGGCCCGCTCCTCTAAATTCGCCACTACGCGGCTTCGACTTACAGTATACAGATGACATGGCATAGTTTCATAAAGATAAAACAAGAAAACGGAGAGATAAAGAGCAACTCGATATAAACAAACACAGCGCGGGTTTAACCACAATCTTGGCAACAGAAACAAAAACTAATTAATAATAATGCTTGTGTTTAATTAATAAATAAATACAAATCATTAGACTTGTTTTATTGTCATTATAATTAAACCAATTCTAATTACTATTTATATTTATTTATCTATATTTTTTTATTAATTAAACGTCATTACAATTGTTTTCATTGTAGTGACGTTTTATTATCTCCTATTATCCTATTTATTATATTGTTGTGACTTGTATATTTTATCCAAAACTATATAAATGTGCATGTTGGAGTGTACGAATTTCTAAGTGATGGTCCATTTAAAAATAACGCCGCAAACGTGACATGGTCACTGTCGTGAAATACAAAAATTACTTAACTATAACTAGTATTTACAACGGCCACGATATGCTTACCGAAAGTTGCACTTTCCAATGAAGTGCTCCATAATTGGAGTTGGAACGTCTCTCGACAAGACATACATTTAAGCATTTGGATCTACTATTACTGAGAACCCGAGTGTTGGATAAGTTCCAAAACACGAGACTGTTGGGTTAGTCACTAGAACATACAGCAACGTTTGTCATCACAAAATAGTCATGTCTTATTATTTTAAAAGTCAAACAATTACTCATTTTTTTATTTTTTAGTTATATATAATTGTGTACATAGTTCTATTGTACAATAATTTGTCAATACAATGCATGTCAGAATGTGCCTTGAACTTTAAATCAGAAAGATTTGTTGCAAGACTTTTTATTTTCAATTTTGTAATAACAAAATTGTTATGTGTTAACATGTACCATTTATTTTTCCCATTCTAAATACAAAGGGACACAGTTGAAACGCCCTTAAAAGGCATTTTAATTAATATACGTAACTTATCAGTTAATATATATATATATATATTATAATTGTTCCTCATAATGTATATTCTACTGACCACAGGTAGCTAACTTTAACGACTATGCAGTTATGTTGGCATGGTTTTACACCCATATTATATACTTGAAAGATATACATTGATAAATGTCCAGACGTATCCGCTAGATGGCGGTATTGTCAAATTAACAAAACGAGTGCAACACGATTAAATAGTAATCATTTATTCGATTACCTGAGAAACAGTAAACAAATAATAACGATACTAATGTATATGTTAATATATAAATTAAGCCATGTATATAGTAGAATCATACACACACTATTACTTCACCTGTATATCATTATACAATAAAAAAGACTCAAGGTAAATTAAACTAAACAATTTCACGTCCAGCACAGATTAAGTGGCCTACAGTATATTCTATGATTATTATATATTATTAAATGTAGATCCTGTCAAATGTGATGCATTTGCTTGTCGACTTCAGCAGCAGTCGACCGTGAAACTGTCAAGCTGTTGGATCTGCTCCAGCAAATACCAGCCGAGTAATAAAGGGAGAAAAACCCGTCAACAAGAGCAGGAGGAGTAGGAGGTCAAGCACTCATTAAACCGGTGGAGATGTCTTTGTTGCATTCGATCGATAAGCTGCAGTAATCTATGTCAAACAGTTCTTAACCGCCCTCCATTGCCGTTGACCAGCCATCTGGAATAAGCTGCTTTTCGCTGGACAGATAGCAGCACAAGCTTAACTCAGTTGAACTTATACATGTATCGCTTGCTTAATGCGCGTGTATAGTCACGTGGTGCATGCGTTTCATTGCTGTTTACCTGACAACACACTATAATAAAGTTGACTCAATCTTGAGTTGATGTGGCTTAAAACTATTGTTTCGTTAAATACCTTGATTGAACGTTGAATAAACTCTACCTAAGGAAGTGTTACATAACATTTCTGCAAAGCGAATGATCTTACATCAATGTTAGTATCATCGCAAGGATGGCGTATGCACTGCAAATAGTTATGGCAAGTAATGAAGTAGTCAAATAAGCAGTTTATGACAGAAGTGTAGTGTTATGTTGTGCACGAATACGGTAACCAATGCAGACGAAGCGTAACTAAATATAACAAACAAGGTCACAATAAAACATTGCAAGCATAGTACAGCACATAACTACGATACATAACACATACTCTTTTAAATGTATTTTATAACAGTGTTTACCAACCGGTGTTCCGCAGCACACTGGTGTGCCGCGACAACCTCTCAAGTGTGCCGCGGCATCTCTGGTAATTAAAATAAAAAGAAGGAATTTTAGTGTATTGCATTAATATCAATCTACATTCGTAGACTCTCTATTTCAAATGTCGCCCTTGTATAATTATGATGGCGGCGTTCTAGTAGGCATATGTGGAGAGGAAAAGAAGACGGCCAGGAAATGCGTTTGTTTTTCGGTTGTTCATCCGCATCAAAGAGATTCGCACCCAACATTAGTCCTACGTACAATTTCATTTCTTTTTTGGTGTACTCAAACATCCTGATGCCAATACGCATTGAATACGCACATCGCGGCTTGACATACATGGTTGACGTCTTCGATAATATCAACGAACTTAATCGAAGAATGCAAGGTCTGGATATTAACGTTCTTACATGTACGGACAAGCTAAATGGGTTCAAATCCAAACTGCAGCTATGACGAGAAGATTTAGAACGTGGTTCACTTGACATGTTTAAACGGACGGATAACACACATCCTGAACAGAAACTGCAGAATGTGATAGCAGAAGTGAACAGTTTCGCATGGGGAGTTTCCTCTGAACGTTCGGGAGGAACTGGCAGTCCTCACGAGCGATCGCACCCTCAAACTTAAGTTTTCTGATGTGCCCTTTTACCCATTTTGAAACTTCTCCCCTTATGAAATGCACAGATATCTTACATAATAAAGGTGCGGCTCGAAATTTCTGTAAGCCCCATTGAAAACATATTCAAACCTGGACCATCTGTAGTTGAAGTATTGTTGGACTTTGGGCAAAACTATTTCTGAGATGCGCACAAAAACTGGGTCTTCGGAAACTTCAACTGCCCTCAACCTACGCTCATAATGGTTCAGCTCATTCTCAGTAGGTGGCCAGTATGATTATTCTGACCAGGATTTGATACTTCGTGTTTTATTCTGAGAGGTGTTTCAAGTTTGAATTTCAAGTTATATAATCAGTAGGAACTCTTAGTTAACCGTGAGTACGCACTACGACAGCGTACACACGCAACAACAAGTACGCACTACGACAGCGTACACACGCAACAACAAGTACGCACTACGACAGCGTACACACGCAACAACAGTAAACCCATTATGCTTCATCATATCATTTTCTTGGCTCAAGCGTATAATACTTAAAATGATCGCACTTTCTCCTCCCCCCTCTCTTTCCCCTCTCTCTCTCTCTCTCTCCCGTCTCCCCCTCCCTATTCCCTCCTTCCCTTTCTCTCTCATTCTCTCCCTCTTTTCCTCTCTTCCTCTCTCATCTCTCCCTCTCTTCTTTCTCCTCCTCTTCCCCTCTCTCCCTCCCTATCTCTTTCATTCTCCTAAAGGTGTCTGTACCGACTGTCTCCCTCTCTCCATGTTCATTACCTGTGTATCTACAGTGATTTATCGTAATTTATCGACTTGCCTTCAAACCTTAAATTTTTTACTTTGCTCAGCATTCACTTGCTTTATCTGCTTACACGGCTTTGTGAAATGCGTGAAGCGCAAACTCCTGACGCCCTGTCAGGAGTTTGCCATCAATACTTTTGGTGTCTCGTTGTCGCGGGTGACCCGGGCTGCAAGGTCAACGACGAATCGCAATGGCTTCGTTGATTAATAGATTTGATGTCAACGAAGACCGCACCTGTTGCCGACATTTACATTGCTTCAGATCTGCCTCTATTCCATCATTTCCAATATTGGTTCAAAAATAGTTTGACTCGCCGCTTCTTTAGCCTAAAAGGATAAGGTTACTTTTATTTTCCCAACAGCATTTAAACAAATCAAATTATGTAAATATATGCACAAATATATATACTAGCATATGTAGCAATATCGAAATGCGAAAAATTCAATACAACTGAAGATATGTAGTCAACAAAATATACATTTTGCAAAAAAATGAGGAAAAATCGAAAGAAATAGCTGTGGAATGGGAGACTCCCACTAAGATCAAAACTGATCGCTATCGTAGGAGCCACCCAGAAATATATTCATATATATATATTCTTAATGTATCTAATCCTAAGTTTGTGTTATAACAAGAAGATGACTATATCAAACATTTTAAAAGTTCTTATAGTCTTTCTCTTACATAATGTGCATGGTAGTTGTTTTATTGATGCAATGTGCTTTCTAATTACATAGCACCTGACGTTGTACTTTTGTAGCATATGTTGTTTGGCATAACTTCAGAATCATCTCAAACTATGGGTCACTATCTTGTCATTCACTAAATCAGGGATATTATTTATAACATGAGGTAGGTTGTATTTAAGACACTTTGTTTTAGCAAATTCATGATTAGTTCTGAAGGTGTGTAGTTCAGTTGTTCTCCGAGTGTCATATTTGTGTGTGCTGGCATTTCGAATTATCTGCCAATTTAATATGCAAACTGGTAAATGTTGATGTCTATATTTATAATAAAATGTTAGTTCTTGTAAGTTTAGCAAGTCTTCTACTTTTAATATATTCTGTTCTTTAAAAAGCGGTTCTGTATGTGAATTATACTTGCTTAGTGTTTCTTTTGAATTTTCGTTAATTTGTTTCCTTGGTATCCCCAGGTCATAATACAATAATTAATATGAGATAGTAGCAGTGCATTATATAAAATAATTTTTATTTCTAAAGGTAGCACATGTTTCAATCTGTTTACTATTCCTATAATTTTGGAACACTTGTTTGATATTTTTCAGTGGTTGTTTTTCCAATTTAAGTTAATATTTAGAGTTAAACCTAAGAAGTTAAATTCTTCGACTCTCTCAATATTTATATTATCGATTTTTAGAAATAAGGTTTGCTTGGCATTTGGAAGGTCATATATTTACTCATAAGAAAGCATACCTATATATCTTGGTATGCTTTCCAAGCTCCACAAATACAATGAGGGAAAGGAAAATTAGATCAATAAACACATTTTTAATTCAATTAAAATATAGATCTGACCTGGTTCTGCTGCAGATTGTACAACGTAAACATGCGGTGTAAATTAAATAGAAAAATGCAAAAGCAACAGACAGGTCCCCTGCTTATGACTGCATTAATAGAAAACTTGCTCATCAGATTAAATGTCAGCTAATAAGTCCAACCCCAATGCGTGGAAGGATATTTCTTAATTAAATTTAATATGTAATATCCTAACATGTAATGTATGAATAATTTAAATGACATCATCAGTCGGTTTAATAAGACAAGTTTAAATAGTCGAAACAACTGATTTTGGTCGTTTCGTCTGGTATCTGTCAGAGTGAGAGAGGGGGAAGGGAGGGAGTGAGAGAGAGAGGTGGGGAGAGGGAGAGCGAGGGAGGGAGGAGGGAGAGAGAGATAGAAAGAGAGAGAGCAGGGAAAATCGACAACATAAATATATACAGAAATACATGCGTAGTCATGTGGTGCATTCACGTGAAGATTCCAATACTGAAAATCATTTAATTTGATTATTGGACAAGAGTAAAACACGCTAATAATTTATCTGATTATATTACCAAAACTATGTATAAAACCGTTTCACAAGCTAACCAACACAGCGAAGTAGATATCAGGCATCGATTTCCTTTTTTGCTAAATTAATTTGAAATGAGACGCGGATAGAGGAGGCAGTTTTAAGTGAGATATTCCTCCTTGGTACTTAACATTCAGGTTTCTCGTTTTTATTTGATATATCTTGTGTAAAGATTTTCTGCGCAGAATATATTATTCAGTCTTGTCGCCGTTCGTGTTTACTTTAAGGGGAACGCTAAAGGGGAATATTCCTAACAGCTGCATGTTCGGCACGATGAATGTATTTAGTAGGTGCTACACAACCAAAACACAACACCAACGTAAACGAACTGTGAATGACGTGCGTATATTGAATGCACAAACTACACAAAAACAAATAGACGCTGCATGTCATGCATATATGAACCCCCGCCAACTTCGTTACCACATCAAGCAGACTACTTTCTGTAAACGCATTTGTCGCTTGTTTGTCGCTTCATGACATTGATCAATTTACGAGAATTTGTCGCGCGTGTTGCATTGTTATTGTAACGGTATGTATAACAGCATCTCTTGCGAGACACAGAAACCTCATTCGAAACCTTTTGAGACCAACTAGTAGTGGACTAGTTCCATTCGGTGTACCGTAGTTGTGTTTTTATTTATAGAAAATATACAATACTATTAATAATCCGTTTTAAACTATTTTAAAAGCTGTAAATGTATATATATACGTAGTGCGTGTTGTTGGCCTGATGTCACTGGCATTGCTTTCTTATTATCACTGGATATAATGTGTTAAATCCATCATCAGTTTCACTACAGCAATAGTGCTTCTAATGGAGCGCCGTAGCGCAGCAGTAAGAGCTCCGGACTCTCGACTGAGAGAACGCGGGTTCGAATCCTTGGGCAAGTTCGTTTACTCTACACATTGCTTCAGTTCACTCAGCTGTATGAATGAGTATCTGGCTATAGACAGTGGTGGATATTTGTGTACGAATAATCTTCGCGCATTAATTGCAGCGTGGCTGAATGCTTCCCAGAGAAATCGAGATGATATTCGACTGAACAGGTCTGCCAGGGAGTTCTGAGGACTGGATACTGCGCTATATAAGAACTTACCTTACTCAAGTTCTAAAAAAAATTAAAAGCGGATAACGTCGACCAAATACAAAGTTAAGAACTTGAATATCATTGAATGGCACGGTGTGTTACATTTTGCAAAAGCTTTGAGATGTAATCTTGTCACAGTTTGAGAACACAGCGCATGCACCCTTGCTTAAAGAAGCACGCTCATTCAATGATGAGACGATTTCTGTATGGCGGAAGAGCGTCAACGCGGAATTAAATCGCGCAATTTAAAATCCCGTGTTAACGTCATTAATTTCACTTTAGATCACTACCGGTGGGTGTTATACCGATAATGCGCCCGGAACAACAACGAGGCGATGCGGTGTTGCTGGGTCTACGGACACCACTAGTGAATGGCATGTCACACCGGGTTGTATCGGGAATTCTGGCCAACTGTCGTCAAATTGTTGCCGCAATGACGCCCGATCTGGTGACATTGTTGAAGTGTGTGATTCCGAACATGTGCGCTCCCGCGTGAATTTGGGCCTTCGTGAGCATTGTACAAGATATCAACATCCACTCACCTTTTTGCAAACGGAAACGCATAATGGTTTAATAATATCATAATTATATGAGAAGAGCGCGCCAATAACATTACTTCAGTGAGAGATGTATATACCTCAGGAGCTGCTTGCTTTGACTTTATAAAGGTTCTATGCGAGACAAAAACCACATATTATATATACTCAGCTGAAGGTGCGAGACAGAAAGCCAATGTTCGTTTATTGTCTCGCGTAAATTAAATTATCAGAATGCAACAGGAGTCGTCGATAGAACTAATTACGAGGCAGGTTTTTACATAACTGGGCGCACGGTCTACGTTCATTTTACGTTTTACGAGTCAGTATTCCGGGACGTAAGACACGTGTTACCATAACGTGTCGAGGTAAACGGGAACATCGAAGGGATTAATTATTTGACCACTACATATATTCCACTTGTTTTTGCGAAATGATTACGTACTCTTGTTTGCCCACATTTGAATGTATGAATTATCTTTAATGCGCGCGGCTTTTTGTATAATAACCATGTTGTTAGACTTACGGCTGGTGTAGAAAAGCCTAATAGTCTTCTACTGATTTTGTGGTTTCCACTGTTCATTCAGTTATGTGTAATTGTAGGTTTACTGCACTGAACTCAAATAATTGAATGAATTGCAGAATTAAATGTTCGTCTATATGATATCGCTTTCCCAGTCGGTCATGTGATACATTATGTCCATACTACCCAGCGCCAAAAGTGTTTGCACCCACGTAGTCCGTGTTAGCGTCCTTTATAGTAGCCCTGATGTTTGTGGTAACATTTACACAACCCATTATAAATAGGAAATGGTATCACTAATTACTGCCGTCAAACAGCATCGCTTAGTGACTCATGTAAATAAAGATGACGTCATTTCAATCTTGCCGGTGTAACGGGCCGAGAATAGTGTCCGGCCGGAGGCAGATTTCTGCGCATGCGTTCACACGCTGTGAACAAAGTGACCTGCCCTATTGAATTTGCTAACCAAATTATGCTGCCGTGCCAAAAGCAGCCAAGTTTTGTTTAGTGTTTTTTTTCTGTGTCTTTATTAATATTTTCCTATAAATAAATGCCCAAACTACTATATTTACACAATTCATTCTAATAGTTAAAGCGTTTAATAAAATGTCAGAAACAACAGTTACTTCTCGCATTTTACTAGTGGCGCCCAGTTCTGGCGCGGGACACCTTTCTGTCCATTACGGTTGAACGAGGAGAGATATATGTCTGTTTAACGTGTCGTCCCACAGGCGTTGTCAGGGCGTGTCTGTAGGTGCACGGCGTTGTCTAGACGCTGCCTTAATGCATGGATTAGCATTTCATTTGCATCTATCTTTTCAGCAAGACCATAGCAGCGTGAAGTATGAATTTCACTCTAGACGTCAGGTAAATATTGCTCTAATTGAGACGAAACAAGCAATGCCCGACTAGCTTTCAATGACTAGTGACCAGGTTCGCAATATGTAAGGAAACTACATTTACAAAATTGGCAAGTATATCGAGAAAATAAAGCCATAAGGCGCTGCATTACCTTTATTCATAGATTGCTTGGAACAAATCGGCTGACGTTGCTGCGACAAGTTGTTTTATTTCGAAGAAAGAACAAAATTGTGTTCGATTTATTGTTGTTTTTAACTTACACAATCTATAACCACTCGTGACGCAGGCGGCGAACGATGACGTAGTCTCGGTTACTTACACTCACTGGTAACATAAAGCCGTAAGATCGCAACCGACCCTGTATGGTTATTTACGTGTGTTGTTTTATCGCCCATGCCTAAACGTAGCGCGTCTTGCAACGGGGGTATATTGGTTTAATCTCGCGAGACTTTGGTGCAACTGACTGCGTACAGCTGCAGCACCAGGATATTTAAATAAAGCAATTTTTACAACTTCCTTGTCAAGTACACAATCCAATTTCCATGCTATTTCGCGTATATTTTGCTAACTGTGAAGACGGGTTTGTTGGTTTCTTGTGCATGTTCAATTGTCGATGTGGTCTTCTAAGTTCATTAAGTGTTCTACTCGTGCAAATGTGTTCATTAGGGTACATCCTCTAAGGAGCAAGGACACTGTTTGCTCCTGTGACAACTTCAGACATGAGAATGGTAGCTGCAGTGGGGATCTCGTGGCATTGGTGGATTTCTTTGAGAACATCCCACGCAGAAGGTGGCGCCACTTGTGTATTTATGTAACAGATTGTTTGCTGGAATAACCCAACTGTATAGAAACTGTCCAAAAGCAAACCCATTACTTGTTGTTCAAATAATGCCATAGCAGAACGTAGCTATTGCGTAGGTGGACAATAACACTAAGCTGAGTGTTCTAATTCGCTGAGAATGAGAGTCGATATACAACAGACGGTGAACAATTGCCACGGTTATCGGCTTAGTGTCGTTGCTCTGGTTAAATACATGATACATATCACCATCTAATGAAGGTTAAGTCCACTGTTTGTCTTTAGCCCCGTGCAGTAATACACATATAAGCCAAATTAGCACACACACACACACAAATGTATGTATGTGCGTCTGCGCGTGTGCGCGTGTGTGTGTGCGTGTGCGCGTGCGCGCGTGCAGTGGTAACACTGAACAAATGTGTAAAATTGTATCAGAACGTTTCGTTTAACGTTATACAACATGGTCACCAGAGTCGAGCGATTTCCCAAATATGTGTGAGGAAATAAGTTATAAATTAAATAAATTATATCGACCAAAACGCATTATAAATCCCAAATAAATTAGTATAATTGCCTATCCCATCAATGCGTTTACTCACGGGGACGCAGAGCAACGCAGACACATAAATATAAATTAATCACGTGTGTGCATTTTGTTGGAATGTCATGAAATGTCGGTGGTGACAATTGTATTACTTGGAACATGTGGATTGTTATTGGATTGATGTGTTTTACTGTTTCGTCGTGTTGCTGGTTCGACTGTGTGACTTCGACCGTCTACTGATCTGTGGTCAGCTCCGCTTCAATGCGCGGCCATGGCCGTAGTGATGGATCGTGTGCACCCACGCGTGACGAATGTGGACATTTCACCGACGTCGCAGGCAGTAAAACACGAAAGGTGCCGCCACATCAACCTTGCCTACCGTGTCCAAGTCAACATTGGCAGTAAATAAACGTGGAGAATTTCTTGACACAAAAGAATTTGCCTTCGATCGCCTTGAAATGAAATAACGTGGGGTGGTAAATAACGCTGATGTCGATGCTAACATACAAAACCCATTTACAAAGGACTGGCATGACATATTCGTGGGAATTGCGGAGTGTTTGAACAATGAGTTTGCGTTCCTATGTAGCATACACGAATCACTGCCAGTTGAAGTACATTAACAAATAAAACTTATTTGAGTGTCATGAATAATACGCATTTGCTGTGCAATGTATATGGGTGCGGGCCGTATCAAATGTTCCTCGTTTTATGACGGAACATAAACTTCTAGCTGTACTATTATAATACTGTAATGGCTTACAGATGTTTTTCCTTGGGTACAAATTAAATACGACATTGTTCAGTTTGCAATTGGGTGGAGATAGGTACGTTGTTATTATTATTGGATTAATACTGTTCAGTTAGATACTTTTTGTTTTAAAGACGTTGAACTGCTGTTTGTTTCACTGAGACCATTTTATTTGCCAAGAGAATTTGGTCAGGTGATTATTACTTTTGTCTCCGTCCCTCCCTCGGCTAATACATCCAGTGCCTCCAGTGACATTTATCAGTGTGTCAATACCTTCGGACCATTCTTGATAACTCCCTCGGTTATCAATGATAATACACAGTACATCTACAAGAAATGTCAGCAGCGCTTGTATTTACTGCGTAGACTCAGTAAGCCGAGTGTTGACAGCAAAATTATGAAATGTTTTTTTACAGCTGTCACATTGACAGTGTTGTAACGTTTTCATTTTAGCCTGGTTTGGTCAGGCAATCTGGTCAGTCACCAACATCTCAAAACTCAGGAAGGTCGTAAATCTTGGGTCAAAACTAGGTAGAGATCAGTGTATCGACCTTAACGTTATCTATGAAGGCAGAGGGAGGAGGAAAGTTGTGCATATTGCAAATAACTCCATGCATGCACTTGTCTGTCACTTTGAGCTGCTGCCTTCAGGCAGGAGGTACAGAATGGCCAAGTACAGTACCAAGAGGGGCAGAAAGAGCTTTATTCCTACCGCCGTGATACTTCTTAATAAGCGTGTTTGGCGCTCAACTTTGCAGTAGGGTTTGATTTGATTGGTTTGACTGACCATGGGTGTAATGTTTAGTAGCCTTGCTAGTAATTAACGAGATGTTCTCTAAATGCTGCAGTTGCATAGCTGACAAGTTTATTAAAGTAATTTTATCCACAACGGATATGGAAACCTTTGGTTTATCGAGAGTCCAACAGTTGGTTACCTGTATCTAAGTTGCCCTTCTGAGGTAGATGTCAGTTCTGCATTAACAATACTCACTCTGCTAGTGTTTATACAATCAGTAGATTGCTCCATTCATTCATCCTTTTCTCATTCTAATGTGAGAAAAACACTTTTCCCATCTTTTCATTATTATTCAATATCTTAGAAAGCTCATTTGATTTGATCTGATCTGATCTTATCTGATCTGATCTGTCTCTAAAATTTTGACATATGTCGTACTCTCAATGACGAATAACTATTGGTTTGCACATGTATACTTTTATATTTTCCTTATATGTCATAATTCACCTAATTATCCCAAACAGTTGATGTCCCTACGAAGATGCAATCCTGCAATGTTCTGACACTTTCATGTCAGCATTAATGTTTACTTTTAAATATTTTCTGCATAGCCGCAATCAAATTCCCTTGACCTGTATGTAACCATAACCCCAAATGTCTGCGTGTTTATGCATAGGTAATATATATATAGGTAATATATATATAGGCAATATATATAGGTAATATATGGGTAAATCATAAGCTTCGTAAGCCTATTTTACACACTTAGCTACCGTACTGTTGAATACGTCACCAACAAGTTCATTCACAACGGGGAGCTGTCTATTTACACCAGCTAAGTTGATTAAAATTACTGGAGAACTTTACACTGTAGTCAGTCTTTTTTGGTGTAGCTCATATAGTTATATCTGTGGTGTAGCTATGCTGCCTCGGTTCGTCTGTGTAATCCGATACAATCGATACATGAACGCATTAGTGTATTGCCGAGCCGTTCATATTGTCGCCATGTGTTTCCATTTATTTATTCCATGGCTACTTCTACTTTGCTTAATGAAAACCAGTCTAGGAATGTTTTTGTGCAAATTGGTACTTTACGTACATTACTATTGTCGTTATTATTATTATTCTAGCAAACAAATGTGTGTAGCGTTTTTTCGAAGTATCGTACACCGGGTAGAGTTATTATAGTAGTTTGATCTCAATTAATACAAAGTATTTGTTTCAATTTAGGCAGGTAGGACCAACGAAGGAAACTGTTTTGTAAATAGACTTCTACACCTCATAAAACGTTACAAAAGGACCTATAAGTTGAACCGGTTAAATGTCGACGGTCTACAATATTATAGCAGTGATGTTATATTGATTGGCCAATTAATTTGATACGTCTCCTGTGGCGTATCCGTATGTTTATCCGCCTCTCCATTTATACATGTAGAACTAAGCTGTTGCGTTTCCCAACAGAGGAACACATTGTTTTGACACGAACGCTTACCTAACTGCAAATCATATGCAAATCAGATGCGATCGGTGGACAAATACAGACGGTTTGTAAACTTCCAACGCACGCACAGCCAATGTGTGATTATGCTAATCGAATTGTTTCCTTCCAAAGTGCTCGTGTAGACGTATGTCGCACTGGTTCTGCGTGGGTGTTGTTCGTATTCAAACAGCGAAGATTATGGGCACTTAGATTTCTAACGATAAAGGCGTTAGACGTTTGCATTATATCTTGAGTCCTTGAGTGAATGCGAGATTAAACTTTTCTGATCGGTGTCATTGATGTATTGTTACCTGTCACGAAAGGCAAATATCATCGCGAAGAATTCAGTCGTTTCTCTCCGTTTGCGTAGACACAGGATGTCGATGTGTGCATATGGTATGAATAAAGAACGTGTACAACAAAGGTGTGTGTCTATGATGAATTAATGAAGAACCTTGCTTCCTCGGAGAGGCGATATTTTCGTTAGTCACACTTATATTTAAATGAACTTGCATGAGAGAGATATGCTAGAAAAAATAAAATGAAATAACGAAATAAAATGGGATATCGTCGGAGAGACCATTGGGACGTCTCTGAAAGACCGCCAAGGCCCCGTGATATCATAGCATGATGTATGTTGGTCCTCATCACCAACCATGCGTGTACATCAATACTAATGCGTGGTGGCGCGCCGTGTGTTTGTGTTGCGAGACGTGTGTATTGTAGGGATAGTTGAACTGTTTAACATAGTTTTAATGAAAGGCGTCAACATTACATACTGAGAACTACTGATGTATGCGTGAATCCATAGAGCAAGTTGGTACTAGGAAAATACTAAATGTTATCAATGTCAAACAACGTGTGCGTGTTAATGTAATAAATGGAACTACTTTGAAATAGTCGTCCTGAAGCAAGGCTCAGTGTGGTTGAATTATACTATAATTAAATTACATATAATAACTAAAACATTGCATTCAAAATAAATAATTGTAAACACAAACACGCATTTGTATTTTGTCGACAATTCGTTAACTTTATTTATCAAGCATCTCCGTTGATTAATAATGCAATTACTTGCTCACAACGACGTCGTGAATGACAAAACAACTAGTTATCTCATCAATAATAAGGGTGTCATTATTTCATATTAGCTTGCATCCATTCATTGAGCAACAAACCAAACACAGCAGTTATCATCATTACATACGTTCGGTAAATCACAAGTCAGCTGTTGAAGGAAGCGAATGAACATAAGAAGAAACTAGTGGCCATCGATACCTGGGGGGGGGAGATACCGCCAGAGTGCTCCCAGAGTTAGCGTATTAATATGTAGTTGGTTTCATGTCCATGGTCACTGAGAGTTGTAATCAATCAGCAAAGACGCGGAATCAAACGGCAAACATTATTATGCAATTCGTTTGCATGGAAACATCGCCTTATTGAGGGATGTTTTGCAAAACACACGAAAACTATTCAATGCGGTTACATTACAAATGGAGTGCAACTTTTACGGAGTATATAAATATGAATCAATGTGGACAACTCGTGCATTGACAATACCGGGGACTCACTAGTTATAAATATTCTTCCATGTATACACAAGCTATATATTTATACAGTAACTTAATGCATTTTTCTGCTTTCGCTGTGACTTTGCATAACAATATAAGCGAAGACGCTATATAATTATGTCAACGTTGTGCACTTTCCAAATGGTACTTGCTCGAAATGGCGCAATATGTTAGACGTGTAAGGTACACAATTTAGCCCACCCGTGTAAAGTGCGCATTTCAATTGAACAACATAAACCATTCAACGTAGGCGACGCCGAAATGTATTGTTTTTTGTCACGCATCCTTCATATGCCGGTAAGCTCCAGATGTCAGGCAGTCGGACGATTCGTTCGGTTGAAAACTAAAAACTACATTTGATTTACAATTTGGCATGCCAACATTATTGCTGAAGATCATATATTAAAGCCGTAAACATGACTATATACAATAGTCTTCCTACCCAAGGTCAGAACTCGAAAAAGGTCGTGTATAATTAGACGCTAGCAGGTTGTATGTGTTGTCATGCTGAAAGAGAACAAATTGATACGCAGTGACAAATAGTGCAGAGTAGACCGGGGGTAGGTTGCGGCGAACACATCATACTGCGTCATGTTGTTACTCCCGGGTGTGACTGTGATGACACTTGGGCGGTTCATGTGGGAGCGGTCGTTGTTTACAATTAATGGTAGTCTCCCAGACTTATTTCATAATTATAATATTTGTTATTTTATAAATTAAATCTATATCTTTTATATCTCACTTGTTGGGTGATATATATATATATATACATATATATATATATACATATATATATTTAGTCGTGCCCCCTATATAGGGGCACAATAAAAAACACATATGTTTGACATACATTTGTCCGTCCTTCCGTCCGTCCGTCCGTCGGCCCGCCCGCCCGCCCGCCCGCCCGCTCGCCCGCCTGCTTGTCCGTCCGTCCGTCCGTCCGTCCGTCCGTCCGTCCGTCTGTCTCGCTTCCTACCCGCCCGACAAAAGCTTCAAGGTTTCACGATTTTCTTACTTTGCCCAGTAGAAGACGCAATTAAAGTTGAAGATGACGTCTCTACCTGAAATTGTCGTTTTTTTCTTGTTATACCCCTGTCGCTGGACGGTCACCTGCGCCGTCAACTTCAAAAGCATCTACATGCGGAGTTTTGAATCAAACTATAAAATAGGTCATTTTTATTTAGTAAAAAAACTACACAGATAAAAACGTGTGCAATATTGCTCGCTTCTTTGTTTTGGTGGTGCATCCAGGCCACACACAATCAATCATCACGTTGTCTTCTGCAGGATATCAACACAACATCTATATAAAGTGTTTCAAAATCATGACAAAGCCTTGGTTGCATCGGGATATAATACATCCGATTTGGCCAATGTTGTAATAAAGATACTTACCACTTACCTGTGTAAAGATGATGTAATTGCACGTGGACATCCGTTTTTGGTGTAGCGTCACATAAATCAAACGACGACGGCGATGAAGAAGACAGAGCCGAAGACGAGGATGATTGCAGATTTGCAGATTTCGATGTTGCATTCTTACAAGGTGAGCACGAAAGTATTATACTTACCGCTCCGATTATGACGTTGCTGAATGTTGCATAAACGGTAATGTGACATATAATGTAACAAAATTTCTTCATGTTGACATCGTGGTGTAGCAGACAGTTGTTACTGTTGTAACCTTACGTCGTGGTGTAGCAGACAGCTGTGTTGTTACTGTTGTAACCTTACGTCGTGGTGTAGCAGACAGCTGTGTTGTTACTGTTGTAACCTTACGTCGTGGTGTAGCAGTCAGCTGTGTCGTTACTGATGTAACCTTACGTCGTGGTGTAGCAGACAGCTGTGTTGTTACTGTTGTAACCTTACGTCGTGGTGTAGCAGACAGCTGTGTCGTTACTGATGTAACCTTACGTCGTGGTGTAACAGACAGCTGTGTTGTTACTGTTGTAACCTTACGTCGTGGTGTAGCAGACAGATGTGTTGTTACTGTTGTAACCTTACGTCGTGGTGTAGCAGACAGCTGTGTCGTTACTGATGTAACCTTACGTCGTGGTGTAGCAGACAGCTGTGTTGTTACTGTTGTTACCTTATGTCGTGGTGTAACAGACAGCTGTGTTGTTACTGTTGTAACCTTACGTCGTGGTGTAGCAGACAGCTGTGTTGTTACTTTTGTAACCTTACGTCGTGGTGTAGCAGACAGTTGTGTTGTTACTGTTGTAACCTTACGTCGTGGTGTAGCAGACAGTTGTCTTGTTACTGTTGTAACCTTACGTCGTGGTGTAGCAGACAGTTGTGTTGTTACTGTTGTAACCTTACGTCATGGTGTAGCAGACAGTTGTGTTGTTACTGTTGTAACCTTACGTCATGGTGTAGCAGTCAGTTGTGTTGTTACTGTTGTAACCTTACGTCGTGGTGTAACAGACAGCTGTGTTGTTACTGTTGTAACCTTACGTCGTGGTGTAACAGATTGTACTTTGACTGTCGTAGTCTGGCGTATAGCAGACTACAGTGTCGTCAACTGACATCGTGGTGTAGCAAATTGTTGTGTGGCATTCATAGCCTGACGTAGAGATGTAGCAGAGAGCAATGTGATTGTCGTCACTTGATGTCACGACGTAGCAGGCTGCAGAGTAACGTCATGCAAACGTAAACAAACATAAATATATATATATAATGACAACATTGTCTCGCAATAATCTGTTACCCGTGAAATATAGTAAATAGTTTCAGCTGTAAGATTTTCGCTCTACGTATCATTACTTAACGTATATCTACATCAGCTGAAATGCTTAACATTATTTACGTGCTATGTAATGTCCAAACTTAAGAATAGCTAGAACTTAATAAGACATCTAAAACACAGGTAATTTTACAGTAATTAATAGGAACGTATCAACATCCTCGCTCTTAACGGACTGTTCGTCATCGCTTTAAACGTATCGCTGAAGCTGTATTATAGCTACATGTGCGGTAAATAAACGTATAAGCTATACGCTATGTTGCGATATATGTTCGCCGCTTGGAACTTGTTGCTGAAACTTTCTAAAGACATCATTTGTGAACTACGTAGACGCCTGATTCATACAATTACACGCAACAGGTACCGTGCCACGGTCGTAAAACACAGTAACTATACAATTAAGATACTTTGTCATGCAAATGGAAATCTCCCTTTAGTGTTTCTACAACGTCCGGTCGCTCTTAGCCGAGCAATGGTCCGCCTTAGACGGCGCGGGAACAGTTTATTGACGGTGTGTGCTTCAACGTGTGGCGATTTGATGTGGTCTAAGCGGACCGTGTTGACCCGTGGTATTTGTGGTGTGTCGTGTGAGGACACCACGAGTTGGTGGGCGATCACGATGTGCCACACCCAGCGGGGAACATCTCTGTCTGGGACCACCTTGCTATGCCGGATTGGTAGTTATGTTGACCACTTGCATACAACGAAGAACTCACAGCACGAATGAATACATCAATCAAGCAGTTTGTATATTACTGAATCATTTATATTGGGTAAGCCATAGAAGACGTGTTACAACACGCGGCAGATTCACTTGCTTCTCCAGTGTTCTCCTTGTGCAGTTGCCATAGCTCTGGTGATTTACGTTCATATTACTAATACTTGCATCAAAGCGAACTGGCGTTCCCATTGAGCGAAGCGACGAAACGTGTTCTACTGTTCAATCCGTGCAATTGTAAACACAGTAAAGATGATATTGTCACTAGTCCTTTCAACAAGTTATGATTAACGAGGAGTATACGCAACTCGCTCTATCGGAGCGTTCAGGTAAAGCTGTCAAAATACTCAGTCGTGAAACGCACGATTACACCGGCGGGCGACAAGACGGAACATAATTTTCGGCGGGCCGAGAGGGGTATGAATCAATATTGGCCGACTCGACTTTCCGACCCCACGCTGGGCGACTGCTATAGACGTCCGAGCGGTCCTACTTAGATACGGCTAAGTCCGCTGATCACCAAAACCTCTGTACACGTCAACAGCATCTCTATGTCTACGCGGTCCGAGACCTACTGTTATTATATTTATCATTTAATCGTTGTCATTTACTGTTGCCGGTTGTATTAAGTATCGCTTCACATTCATCGGCCTGTCGTAGCGCGCGCAATAAACACATTGACGCAGTATACAAGTCAACCAATCACTTAACCACATTTCTTAATCACGACAATAATTATATAACATGTTGTAGTTGCGAGTTCTATCCCCCATAATCATGTCCACCCTTTTCGTTGGCAATCTTTCGTTGGCCATCCTTTATAAAAATGACTTTGTAAAAACATGACATTCGCCCACAGCCCGTTACTATGTACAAGCAAATGTAGTTTCACAAAGTGCACTGTCTGATCACTTAGAACCAGTATCATACCCTACCTCTGTCAAACTGATTAATTCAAAGAACAACTCTGAATCTCTGGAACGCACCTTACAGCGTTACAATCAAAGCGCAATTGCTTGTTTTTCATATACTTTCCATTACGCTAGGTAAACACCTGTAAACAACTGTTGATATTATAAATTGTTTATAGTACTATTGACATAGTGTATTCCTCGAGCGTCTTACTGCCTAACACAGGTCGAACCTATCCTTATGCCTTGTGTGATCTCCATATACATCAACCTATCGTGAATACCCCGGACAATATTTGTTTGTCAAGCATTGTGCAGCGTAAGCACTAAAGCAAGTTCCGTTCAAGTTCTGATGGAGACATCAATACCAAATAGCATGATGTTGGCTGAACTGATACATGTATTGGCATCTCGTTGGTTGGTGTGGCAACAGGAATCAAATACGTCCATGTTTGTTCGTGATACTGCACCTGGGGTGATGGCAACAGGATCACCATGCAGACGACGATGATCAAACTTTGGACAATCTGTGGTCCGTTCGACGTCCAGTGTTAGTACTGCTGTCACCCTACGCTCAGTCGGCCTCGTTTTGGTCCAGGATCCGTATAACATAAAGCGATAACAGTATATCTGCCGCAGTATCCAGTCTTCAGGACTGCTCAAAGTCCTTTACACTTTCCTCCATGACAGACCTGTTCAATCGAACACCATCTCGACTTCTCTGGGAAACCTTCAGCCACGCTGAAATTACTGCGCGAAAACTATTCGTTCACAAATAGTCACCACTGTCTACACAGCAAGGTTCTCATTCATACAGCTGAGTGAACTGGTTCAATGTAGAACGGACGAACTTGCCCAAGATTCGAAACGGCAACAAGAAGATTCGAATTCTATTGAGAATCCAATATTCTAACGACTACACTACAGCGATGAATGCGGTGCGATATGGAAATACCAAAAAAAACAAGCACGTGAGAGCCGTGTTGTTACCACACGTTCATACCGTACTTCTGAAATGAATCATGCACCACAGGTTAAACCATCTAAATTTAATAGACCTACAGGTGTCTGGCTCGAGATACGTGTGAAACTGGATTATTTATTTGTCGTTAAATGCGTAACTTGTCAGTTTCTAAAAAAAGTGAGCTTTTATGCACGTGTAACAGTTAGACCGTGGTGAAATTGTCAGTTCGTATAAACTGTGTAATTCAGGACCGGCCCCAGTCGGCTGTAGTGGCACTGACGAGTGTTCGTTTATACCAACAACAGTAGAAGGCATACCGAACTATCGATCGCTATATTACGTCACCTGCATAATGTATCAATTAAACACGCTTTCCCCAGTGAACTAGCTGGAAAGACACTCTTCTTTATACCTGTGTCAGATAAGATTACTTGAGCTATATAGTTCCACCACATTCTATCAGGGGCATGTCAAGATAGTTTGTGCTTCAATAATATTTAGAATTCTAGATATCACAGTCTAAACTCGCATATACCACGAAGCGTTATCGTTTATACGTGAACCTACTCGTCATGACAAAATATCATCATGGATGCCCCTGAAGTAAACCCTCCATACAGACAGTTGGCTAGGGTAATCACGCTGCACTACGGGGCCCACACTCCCGTGCTAATCAGCCTATACACAACACAATGAACGTGTGAACCGTCAGCACTGAATTTGTTTCGTCCAACTGTTCTTATCAAATAACACAGTTCCAACGTACAGAGCATGATTTCGAACTGGTCGGGGAGTTTTCCAGTCGTACAGCAGTCACAGCTCACACTTTGCCTAATCGCATAATTCCACCGTCGTTGTCCACGTATTAATCACGCCGTGCGAACAGGTGTAATAGTAGCCGAATGAAATTGCAGCGTTATCAAACACTTTCCGGCTAAAATTGCTTAGTAGTGTTACATCCTCGTCTGATATCGCTCGTTGTCTATGTGTTGATTTTGACAGTGACGTCAGCTTCCGCCGGCATATTTATCAGATATGCAGATGTTGTTTTTATCTTATATAGGTCATCTTTGTCGAGCGTGACATCATATACATATGTCTCCTACCTCAACAATATCAACAGTCATAATTAGTCACACTAACAATTACAATTTACTGCTAAACACAAATGCTAAATGAAAAATTTTAATCTCCGACGTGTGCATAATGTTCATGCTCAAAACGCCTCGTTTTCATCATCACTACCCCCTACTCGGTTACATTGGCTTCCGGTTTCCTGTGGAATCAAATTTAAATTGTCAACTATTTTAGTGTTATATAAAACACATCGTGTTCTACCGACAAAATAATAGCCCTATTTGGCTAGTCACCTGCGTTCTTCAGATTACGATCTTCAGACTAAGATCTTCAATCTTGCATCGCCTTGTTGTTTCCGTAACTAAATTGAACTCGGGTAAGCGTCGTTTCTGTCTGGCTGAACTTCAACAAAGTTGCACTTCTATCTTCAGGTAACCCTCCGCAAGTCCTACTTATTCAGGTAACCCTCCGTAAGTCCTATTTATTCAGGTAACCCTCAGCAAGTCCTACTTATTCAGGTAACCCTCAGCAAGTCCTACTACTTAACAGTAGGCCTACATATAAAAAGAAGAGCGCTATGTGCATTAATAAGCGGTGGTAGCCGTCTATGCGCCCCATCCGTCAGTATCGGATATCGTCACTTCAGCCACTATTGCGCCACACGCATCCGCCCAGGCGTGGAAAGAAAGCACGCCAATAGATTTTTAGCTATAAGTTTTAATAACTTCCGCAACATGTGATGTACAGTATAGACATGTTGGCAAGTCGTAAGCTCTCGAGTCGAGTCTCGATTCATTTCGCTATCGAGTCCGAGTCGAGTACGAGTCTCTGTAAATTTCGAGTCGCGGCTCGAGTCACCTATCGCAATTTCAAATCAAGTCTCCTCACTATTTTCAGTCACTCAATCGTATTCCTTATAGGATATTTATAAGTTATAGCTGTTTCGCGGTAAATGTTCGCGCGAGATCATAGCGTAATGTGCGGTATATGTCTTCCATATTTATTTCGGTGGTACCAATATTATAAAGCTATATATGGAACCCGCTACATTATGTGATAACATTGGTCTGTGACAAGTCTTTCCAATAAACAGCAATCACGATACCACAAAGTAGAGCAGGTTATAGCTGTAGATTATCGGCATTATATTCAAACCACGCTTTTTTCATGATCATTCAAGCAAGTGACATATTGCCATAGGCACGAATCATTGGCTCTAGTCGAATCCGAGTCCGAGTCATTTCGCAGTCGAATCCGAGGCGAGTCGCAAGTCTCTGCAACTGGAGTCAACAAGACTGACAGCCTATAAGTTAAACGTATCTCATAAGTAGGCGCAATACAGTTTCAGCTGTACGTTTGGAGGGGTGAGAAAATTCAGATAAGCGCAGTGTGCTTCTTGGCCTTCAACCGCACCAGGGTGCTTCTCCAGCAGTAGAGAGCGCAGTTAGTACACCCGCCTGACATGCCAGCGCTCTTGGTTCAAAACCTGGACAGGGCAGGCATGGTACATTTGATATAAAAACCTGGTTGTCAACATTGATGACTGTGTATCCATCGGGAGTCGGAGAACACGGTAATGTCGGTCCCGTCTCAATTTGGGACGTAAATAAACGAATGATGACCACACGCACCCTGACTGTGCTAACATAGAAAGGTCTACTTGGCGATAATATTCTTTAAAAAGGCTGACTGGTTGACCAGGACATAGCAGTCTAACAACAATATATAATAAACTATACATACTAGTCAGTTAATATAACGTAGCCGAGTGCTGAAAACAACTATAGCAAAGCAGCGTTGACTCGTTCCTACACGTCAACTACTGTCCTACAGTTACTAGTGTGTTCCTGTCCTGCTAAGTTGTGAATGTTCTTAGATGTCTGCGTTACATCATCTGTAACACTGAAGCATGCATGCTCTGAGATGACGTCAACAGTACAGTACAGTACAGTAGTGTATATATACAATAATGGATGTCATTTTATCCGTATTTATTGATACGTAGTTAGGCGTGACACTTGTGGAAAACGTGTGACAGGCCAATAAGTTACGGAACTAACAATATGTAGCGCGAAAACGTCTGGCGGACACTGGCTAATGTACTGGGGTGCTCGCATGAGTTGGCAAGTTCAAACAAGTACAGTAATATATATTAGTGGAGGTGTAATTTGGTTGTTACGACGTTTCGCAAAAAAACAAAATAAATGATAAATTTACACTTGAGAGCGTCGCAGTAATGTAGCCCTGTTCATTACGTGGCTCGACTGATATGCATTAAAAGTTAGCCATGTGTGACGAGGTATAAAATCAATAATGCCCGCCCCAGACACGGATTCAAACGACTGGTTTGGGCTAAAATCACCGACCACCGATTAACACGACGGCCGTGTTGCACTCATAAAACCCTATTTTAGTCGACCACAATAAAGTTTATTATACATAGCGACAATCCTGCGATAGGAGTTGTATCAGATTCGAAAAATGTGTCGGCGATAGTCTGCAGACTGAGCTCAACCCAAGCGTCGCTACTCCACCGGCCAATCACAGCACATTATTTTGAACACGTCACACCATTTACACAAGACTGGCATGACTCGCAGAGGGAGGGGCGTCCACCAGCTTGGGTATCACTACATCCATGTGGTATTCAAATTGCACAAGAATAAGAAGCACGCAGCAGGGTGGAAGATAACTGAACACTCCAGTGGCGTCACATGTTCAAAAGTAAAATTGACAGCGATCTGGGGAGGGCGGGCTATACGTAGTTTGAAAATTGTTTGATACTCGATAAGCCAAAGGCGTCCTTGTCCGCATGTCGTCTGGAGCTAGTAGCTATGGACGACAGTCTTGTTAAATCTTCTTAAATCTTCTTAATTAGCAGTCGTGGTTACAGCGAAATATATGTTGGCAAGTTGTTATCGCGAACATCGCAACATTTCTGCCATATTTCGAATGCAGTACGACACCACTTAGAGTGCGGTGGGACTTGACAATACGGGACATGCGCGCATGTAATATTAGACACCAGGTTTGCGGCAACGCTACAGTAGGCTACCGACTGGTTAGCAGGGACTACCAGTCTGAGTGCGTGAATCGGAAATAATCGTCCGTGTGAGCGCGCAACAGTCAACAGTCGAGAAAAGTTTAAAATAAACCGTAAATAAGGTCGTCGCGTTAGTAATCTGGGGTCACCTCAACTATGCACAAACAACATTTGTAATGTAAGACCGAATATGGAAACATTATACGCCAGGCGACCACTGAAGTGTTACTATTGCCACAAGCCTCCTGTGTTACGGATCTCATCACATACTTTGTCAGGTGGACCTGGTTACCGTCTCATTGTTATTATTTCCTACTGTTAAAACATGGTTCAACCGTCTGGTTACCGCCACATTGTTATTATTTCCTACCGTTAAAATATAGTTCAACCGTCTGGTTACCGCCTCATTGTTATTATTTCCTACTGTTAAAACATGGTTCAACCGTCTGGTTACCGCCACATTGTTATTATTTCCTGCTGTTAAAACATGTTTCAACCGTCTGGTTACCGCCTCATTGTTATTATTTCCTACTGTTAAAACATTGTTCAACCGTCTGGTTACCGCCACATTGTTATTATTTCCTACCGTTAAAACACGGTTCAACCGTCTGGTTACCGCCACATTGTTATTATTTCCTACCGTTAAAATATAGTTCAACCGTCTGGTTACCGCCACATTGTTATTATTTCCTACTGTTAAAACATGGTTCAACCGTCTGATTACCGCCACATTGTTATTATTTCCTGCTGTTAAAACATGGTTCAACCTTTTGGTTACCGCCACATTGTTATTATTTCCTACCGTTAAAATATAGTTCAACCGTCTGGTTACCGCCACATTGTTATTATTTCCTACTGTTAAAACATGGTTCAACCGTCTGGTTACCGCCACATTGTTATTATTTCCTGTTAAAACATGGTTCAACCGTCTGGTTACCGCCACATTGTTATTATTTCCTGCTGTTAAAACATGGTTCAACCTTTTGGTTACCGCCACATTGTTATTATTTCCTGCTATTAAAACATGGTTCAACCGTCTGGTTACCGCCACATTGTTATTATTTCCTACTGTTAAAACATGGTTCAACCGTCTGGTTACCGCCGCATTGTTATTATTTCTTACTGTTGAAAACTATATTATTATTGTGAATAGTTTCTCGGATATGTGCCGAAATCCTAGTCCAAAACTCGCTTGGTCAGGTATGTTTGGACTCTTTCAATTCATGTTTTATTCACCACACAGGGTGTGGCGCTACGGCGTCAATCAGTCACAATGGCCATGCATCTAAAACATGGCAGCAATCTTCGATAAAATGGTCAAAGGTTATTTCAAATGTGAGCGTCTTTATTCTTTTTTCAAACTCTCCGAACAAGAACCTTATGTTACGTTTTATTTGGCCTAATTTTTTTCCAAATTACGAGTTTGTATAGTAGCTACGAAATATCACGGATCGTCGTCTTCATACGACACATTTGTTGAAGCTTAGACAGACGAAAGTTGTAGTTAAGTTACATAAATCTCGCGAGACCTTGTCTGCATATAACAACTTTTCTCGTGTATCTGATTACTTTAGCCGGCGGGTTCGGTTCGTTTAAACTGTACGTTTTAACAGGGAATATAGAATGATTTCATCCATTTTTTTAATCTCAAACCATAATTTCGATACAATCACCAAGGTAAGTTAAGCATCCCGTCCTTCTGATTACTCAAAGCACATTACACTTAACACCCCGGCAGACGTGTTCATTCATTTGAACACCAACTCAATTTTTTTAGAAGCTTTCAATGCGCGAAGACTATTCGTACATATTATATTCACTATTGCCTATTGCCAGGTACCCACGTATGCGGTAAACTGAAGCGAACAAACGAAATTGTCCAACTTTCGAAAGGGCAGCAAGAAGATTCTAACCAGAATATTTTCGATTGAGAGTCCGATGTTGTAAATACTGTGCCACCGCGCCACACACGACGGAAGATGTAACACTGTGCCACCGCGCCCCACACGACGGAAGATATAACACTGTGCCACCACGCTCCACATGACGGAAGATATAACACCATGCCACCGTGCCCCACACGACGGAAGATATAACACTATGCCACCACGCTCCACGTGACGGAAGATATAACACCATGCCACCATGCCCCACACGACGGAAGATATAACACTAAGCCACCGCGCCCCACACGACGGAAGATATATACACTGTGCTACCGCGCTCCACACGACGGACAATATAACACTGTGCCACCGCGCCCAACACGACGGACGATATAACGCCACGAACACAATATGCAACGGGTGAATTGATTTGGTCGTTAGTAATGATCGACACGTTTAGCGTGTGATATATGGCTATCAAATTAGAAATATTATATTTGTCTTTCGGAGGATACATCAAACGCTGCACGACCCTTCTACTTGATCGCTAGAACATGTTCTACTTGGTGTATAATAATACCCTTTCTCTGTGTGTGTTGTCCATTCAAACGTGACATATTTGTTCGTTCTATTTGGTGTCTATGTCAGTTCTTGTGATTAAGTTAATTATTCTACCTGGTGAATGTGTCACTTTTAGTAAGTGATTATCCTATCTACTCTAGCCGGTGGTGTCGCGAGGGGACGTGAAGTAGCAGACACGGAATTGGAAAAGTATCGTCCTATCGACACGTAATCTAATAACCGGGCATGTACGATTATCGGATAGAAACGTTGTATACAGCTGTGGAAATATACCAGTAGTTGGATACGAATGATAATATGTACCTAGACCATCGAATATAACGATTGTCCCTGAAAACGTCAAACTGATTGCATTGTAAATAACCGTGTTTTCTTCGTTTGCACTCAAAACGGTTAAGGTTAGAAATATAAAATTATGTACTTACCCTCAAGCTAGCGTAGAGTAATTATCCGATGGTCGCCGTCGATATATCCAAAAATTAGAGACACCATGCACAAGAGCAATGATCAGCGACGACAACGGTGAAGGTAAATCGTGTCCGGAGCGTCAATAGATTCGACTGTTGCGCGCTGTGACCGACGCACTCTGACACACACTCACGTACCTGCCGCGTGGTGGCGTTAGCGAGCCGCAACATAAACTGGCGGTTTAGAGAGGCTCTCTACCGCCGACGTTCATAGATCTGTGAACAAGCAGGCAGACCGCGGTGGATTATGGGGAGTGATGGGGAGAGGGAGGGAGCAAGGGAGGGCTTGAGGAATGTAGGGAGTGAGGGAGGGATGGAGGGTCTGAGGGGGGGCGGGCGGGCGGGCGGGGGGGCGGGCGGGCGGGTGGGCGGAAAAAGGAATGGAGGGATTAAGGGAGGCAGGCAAAAATGGAAGGAATGAGAGAGAGAAAGGGGGAGAGGGGTGAAAGAGAGAGGGGAACGCGGGAGAGGAGGGGCGCCAAGCGGCAGGCTTTGTCTTTCTTTAACATGGCGCCGATACGCGAGCGTGGCACCTTACGACAGCACTGGAACACGTAACAAAAGAAGTACTGTTCCAAAGAGCAGTATGAAAATGGAAGATCTTGCTCTTGATGTCGTGGTAAAGGATAGGTTCTTTACATCGACCGTTGTGTTGCGTTCCGCTGTAAGACCAGTTGCTGCCTTTGAATGATCTGTAAAGGCCAAACAGCCGTCTGATCAGAGAGAGATAGAATGAGAGGCATACACAGTATTGCGCCAGATTAATGCATTTTAATCAATCAAAACCACTCCTCACAAAAGCATTCTGCTGGTTAGACCATCGTTAAATGCAGTTGCGTTTTATTGTACCAAGTCGACAATTGCAAAGAAATATATCAAACAAAGAATGGTTGCAATTGCAATTTGTCTTAAATATACTCTTAATAGAAACTGCATGAAATCCACTGCGTCAGATCAACAGTGTATGGCGTGAGTTGGCTATGACAAGTTAACATATGTTTTTCATTCACATCTATTCCTCAAACAACGACGGAATGCGACGTTGTGCTATTTCGACAAATCATTATTCATAGGGCGTTGACGAAACCGCTCAGAAGCGTGTTTCAGCAAGTAGGCCTGAAGGGAGGGGTCTAGTGCCGATATAATAATAATGGGAGGGAGGTAGTGCCGATGTAACAATGGGAGGGAGGTAGTGCCGTTGTAACAGTGGGAGAGAGGTTGTGCCGATGTAACAATGGGAGGGAGGTAGTGCCGATGTAACAATGGGAGAGAGTTTGTGCCGATGTAACAATGGGAGAGAGGTAGTGCCGATGTAACAATAGGAGGGAGGCAGTTCCGATGTAACAATGGGAGAGAGGTAGTGCCGATGTAACAATAGGAGGGAGGTAGTGCCGATGTAACAATGGGAGGGAGGTAGTGCCGATGTAACAATGGGAGGGAGGTAGTGCCGATGTAACAAAGGTGGGAAGGTAGTGCCGATGTAATAATGGGAGGGAGGTAGTGCCGATGTAACAATGGGAGGGAGGTAGTGCCGATGTAACAATGGGAGAGAGGTAGGGCCGATATAACAATGGGAGGGAGGTAGTGCCGATGAAACAATGGGAGGGAGGTAGTGCCGATATAACAATGGGAGAGAGGTAGAGCCGATGTAACAATAGTAGAGAGGTTGTGCCGATGTAACAATGGGAGAGAGGTAGTGCCGATATAAAAATGGGAGGGAGGTAGTGCCGATGTAACAATGGGAGGGAGGTAATGCCGATGTAACAATGGGAGGGAGGTAGTGCCGATATAACAATGGGAGAGAGGTAGTGCCGCTGTAACAATGGGAGGGAGGAAGTGCCGATGTAGCAATGGGAGGGAGGTAGTGCCGTTGTAACAATGGGAGGGAGGAAGTGCCGATGTATCAATGGGAGGGAGGTAGTGCCGTTGTAACAATGGGAGGGAGATAGTGCCGATATAACAATGGGACGGAGGTAGTGCCGATGTAACAATGGGAGAGAGGTAGTGCCGATATAACAATGGGAGGGAGGTAGTGCTGATACAACAATGGGAGAGAGGTAGTGCCGATATAACAATGGGAGGGAGGTAGTGCCGATGTAACAATGTGAGGGAGGTAGTGCCGATACAACAATGGGAGGGAGGTAGTGCCGGTGTAACAATGGGAGGGAGGTAGGGCCGATGTAACAATGGGAGGGAGGTAGTGCCGATATAACAATGGGAGAGAGGTAGTGCCGCTGTAACAATGGGAGGGAGGTAGTGCCGATGTAACAATGGGAGGGAGGAAGTGCCGATGTAGCAATGGGAGGGAGGTAGTGCCGATATAACAATGGGAGGGAGGTAGTGCTGATACAACAATGGGAGAGAGGTAGTGCTGATATAACAATGGGAGGGAGGTAGTGCCGATGTAACAATGGGAGGGAGGTAGTGCCGATACAACAATGGGAGGGAGGTAGTGCCGGTGTAACAATGGGAGGGAGGTAGGGCCGATGTAACAATGGGAGGAAGATAGTGCCGATGTAACAATAGGAGGGAGGTAGTGCCGATACAACAATGGGAGGGAGGTAGTGCCGATATAACAATGGGAGGGAGGTAGTGCCGATGTAACAATGGGAGGGAGGTAGTGCCGATGTAACAATGGGAGGGAGGTAGTGCCGATACAACAATGGGAGGGAGGTAGTGCCGATGTAACAATGGGAGGGAGGTAGTGCCGATATAACAATGGGAGGAAGATAGTGCCGATGTAACAATGGGAGGGAGGTAGTGCCGATATTACAATGGGAGGGAGGTTGTGCCGATATAACAATGGGAGGGAGGTAGTTCCGATATAACAAGTGGAGGGAGGTAATACCCCAAAGCTCAATACTGGGTCCTTTATTGTTCATAATATTTAACTCTGTGTTCAAATAACTGAAAAGAAGCACTTGTCTCGTTTGATAATATGTCTACTGTGATCGTTTATCTAATCTGATCATTTATTTGTTTTATGTGACGAACGCCGCGCACGCGCAGTGGTTTACGTAGTGAATTGTGTTATTATGCGTTAGCGATTCGAGAACGTGTACCATTACTACGTTCACGCGTTAACATATTCACGTGTTAAGTTCACAAATATCAGAAGCGAATGTAACGTAGACCAGTATAACTAGACACGTGCTGGTATCAATAACAGTAGAGGATAGATGAAACCACGCGCATCACGCACACACATGCATATGCATAGTCACGCGAGCGCACGTGCGCACACACACACGCACGAATGTACACACAGACGCACGTGTACACACGCACGCACGCACACGCACGCACGCACGCACACATGCGGATGCACACGCAGGTGCACACGCACCCGCATGCACGCACACACGCACACATACGCACACACACAAACACACACAAACACACACAAACACACACAAACACACACAAACACACACAAACACACACAAACACACACAAACACACACAAACACACACAAACACACACAAACATACCGACACACATACACACACACACGCACACGCACACGCACACGCACACACACACACATACATACATACATACACGCACACGCACACACACACGCACACGCACACGCACACGCACACGCACACACACACACAAACACACACATACACGCACACTGTTGTGATCAAGTGTCACCGGAACGGCCCCAAGTAAATATGGTAGGGAGCCTCAAAGCGGAAAGAATAAAGGACTAAACATGTTAAACATTGCGCCTTGCGTCTACCGTTGCCGGTCACCAACACCGCTTGCCACACCAAATCGTTCCGCTTGGCTGCATGTATTTGTTGACGGACAACCCGGACTTCGTGCTGCGTGTGATAGGTTTAATGGCATTCGGTTTTTTTATAAATGTCAGTAAATCTTGTGAATTGCGAAACAAAACATTGGTAAAGTGACCAGATATTTTAACTGGAATCCACTGTGATACAGGGATATGCAGCTTTCCTGCCAAACTAGTTAAGTGACTATCTGAAGGAAAGAATGCCGCCAACGGCATTAGTAGAACATGCTCTGATATCTAATCTGTGAAAGCAGAAGTTCGGCAAGGATCAGCAGCATGACCTGACCTCTATCAGACATTGTTTGTAATGACGAGGTGCCAGATCAACTATAGAACCCTCCTGTTGTCAAATATACATATGATTCACACATGTCGGCACAGTTAATGACAGGCTACTTAGCGCAACCTTTGCCTGCCAACTCAACGACCATTTGCTGTAGATACACTCTGTACCAAGACTTAACTCACATGTATGAACACCATCTCTATCTGAAAGGTTGTTCCTGATTGCGAAGTGCCTACAAAAATGATGCAGAAAAGTAGTTTTAGCCTCCAGAAAAAGGCAGCACCACACCACAAAGTAGCAGGCTGTGATCTATAAGAGTAAGGCAATATCCAAGATGATATATGTCTCATCTGTTTGAATGGCAACGTTTGACACTTCGCTGGGCAGACACGAGGCCACCAGAAGGTGAGGCAATGTAATGCATCAAAGCTAGGCCAAAGGTTTGTCGAGCACGAATGTCATCCAACCAAGAATGTTACTCGACCTAGCCCAGATAAGATGTGTGCCACGGGATGTAATAACGCGGAGATGTACTTTCTCTTCTCGATAAACTTCGTCCTCCTCAATCTCCATCTCCTCCTCCCCATCTTCCTCCTACATCTCCTCCTTATCCATCTCATCATCCTTCTCATCTTCCTTCTACATCTCCTCCTCCTCCATCACCTCCTCCCCATCTCCTCCATCACAACCTCCTCCATCTCCTCCTCCTCCATCACCTCCTTCACCATCTCCTCTTCCTCCATCTCCTCTTCCCCATCTCCTCTTCCTCCATCTCCTCTTCCTCCATCTTCTCTTCCTCCATCTCCTCCTCCTACTCCTTTCCTCCTCCACCTCCTCTTCTTCCTCATTCTCAATACATCTCACCACGCGGTCAGCTGGTCACACTAGACCAATCCTTTCAACCATCGACGCCATCTGGAACGAATTATCAGAAAAAGTTACCATCAGGTCGGATAATTGTATTTAAGTCAAAGAAGGTAGTTAACGTATTCATCTATGCCTCGTGTCCGCACCTCGGCCTATCTCAAAGGGACAACCGCAAAGACAAGAAAAAACTCAACGTAGTGAAGTGAGGGCGCGTGTTACTTATGTGTGTCTAAACCCACGCTTGTTCACAAACAGAGTTCACAACTCGCGCTCACATCCACGCTCGCAAATATTCCCACACGTACACAACCACGGACAAGCGGACTAAATCAGCCGCGTCAGCCTAAATCAGCCGCGTCAGCTGTGCTGCGAACTCAGCCAACCGCGCAGCTCGAAGACATCGCGATCAACCGTCACAACTATAACCTGCCAAACCAGCACCACGACTGTTGCAGAGAACCTACAGTCGTGACTCATGCTGGCTCTCGCTGCACTCGCTGTTGTAAACCACCAACAAATCCCACATTAACATTCCATGTTAGTGTAGTCTCGCCGTGCACCGCCTCGACTCATTGTTATCTCGTGGGAGCAGGTTAAACAACATTTGCAAACACAGCAGCAACTCCGCTTATAAAGGCGACGTGTGGGCGAATGCGGTTGCACAGAGCTCGACTGTTGCTATTTGGGAATATGTTAGTGGCGAATCGTACTTAAGGTTTCGGTTTTGATGCAGGTTTACGCGAAATAACATATCTAAACACATCTCCGAGAACGCCAATTTTATCCAGATTCAACATTCAGCACTGGGCCAAGACTGACTTCACCGGCACACAGCGTTGTAAACATCAGAACAACAAAGTTAATTATACTTGAGATTATAACATTCTGTCTGGTACAACGCACCTTTGGTTTTTGTTATTGCTGGAAAGGACAATCGGTATAGCTAATGCGTTACTGTTTTTTTACCGGATTAGTTTTACTTCGATATCTATTAATGTGGTTATAGGTATACGTAGTAGACCTATAATGTATTCTGTCACGAGTAACACTGTTTACACATTTTGGGGCGAACATCACGTCTTCATCAGTCTGAAGAGGAACACAATCGTTCGGACGTTAATAGATATGTCCCCCACGTGACCTCGCAACCCAGATCGAATTTGTCGACACGTATTTTTAAAAAGTGTTGATATTTGATCGCGAATGTAGTGAAAGACAAGTCTGATATTCAAAAACAGATAACGAACAAAATACATTTTAATTCAACCACATTTACATTTGGTCGGTCAATGCGTTAGAATAGATAATGATATAATAATAATAATAATAATAATGTATTTATTAAGCGCTAAATTCCGCCTAGCGCTGTATGTACAATAAGGTAAACGTAGACAGGATAATGTATTTCTAAAAACACAAATAAATAAATCATTAAATAAATATTTATATATATATATATACATACATACATATAATAAAAACTGGTATGGCCTAAGACAGATAATACTAAAATATGAAATTACAAATAATATCCGCCATGATAAAACAATATTTAATTACTATGACTAATAAAAAGACGAATCTTTAAAGACTTCCTAAGGACGTTTAGTGTTCTTGATGTGTTATAATGTACGCCAAGTAATAACGTGCCCATGACAAGACGTTATTACAGCCTGTACACGTGAGACAATGAAGTTGTCAGGTACAAACAAGTACTAGTCGACGAGCTGCTGGATCAAGGGCAACAGAAGTGTTAATACCAATATGTAAGGTGGTTATACTGTATCAATATAGCGAACACATTTAGTTTCCCACAAGGCTACGACAGCTGAAAAAGTTTACATAATAACCTGTGAACTTGGAGTTGAGTTCGGCCGACATGTAGCATGAACGTCAACGCAGCGTGGGAAACTAATTTGTTGGTGGGTGTGATTTTAATGATTACATAACTTACATCGTAAAGGGAGCGTGACGCTTTCGACAAGTGCGATGCAGATAGACACTAATATTATGCAGCCTAGTTAATTAACACAAAGTAAGAGTGAATCGATGGCGGTGTGACCAGTTGTGTAACGCACGGGCTGTCGGATGGACAAGGGTTGTTTAGTGACCAACTGGTGCTGCAAGACAGACGTCGACTAGAGTGTTAGGTTTTATGAACGACAGTCGCGAAAAAAAGAGTTCATTTGGTGTGCTAAATTGTTTGACTTGACATGCGTGTGTCACCGTGGGTGTGAAGACAACTGTGGCTTACTTACAAATGTGTGAATTCACCGTTGTAGTGTACTGTACCGGCTACATTTAATATTATATTTGATTATGTGTATGTGTGTATATATATATATATATATATATATGTATGTATGTATGTATATATATATACATAAACGTTTTTTCAGTTTGCGAACTTATTAGGACGGACAGGTAAATAGGGGAATCTAAAGACCGGGATACACTGCCGTTTTTTCGCCCGACACGACCAGACAAGTCGGTGTTGGTTTAGTCGGGTATATATATATATATACACACATATATACGTATATATATATATATATACGTATATGTGTGTAAGTGTTACAATCGGATGTGTGGACTAACCGACTGACATCGACCCGACCCGACTAAACCAACACCGACTGGTCTGGTCGTGTCGGGCAAAAAAACGTCAGTGTATCCCGGTCTTTAGATTTCCCTATTTACCTGTCCGTCCTAATAAATTCGCAAACTGAAAAACGTGCAGTGTTTCGTATTCGTTTAAGCCACCACCCAACCCCGCCGATAAGTCGTGTGAGGCGTAAGATGTTGAGCTATCCAAAATTACTTCCAAAACTATGTTCAACCAATAGTCGTCGGTTTCAACTGATGTGATACGGATGCCAAGACATCACCACGCCGCCCGGTTCTAACATTCACAATAGGGCAATAATACATGGTCCACCAGGTAGATGTTGCGATTGTTGTCCCCTCGATAAGGCTACAGATCAGTAACATCTACTGCTGTGCATCATAGACGCCAATGCTAAAAGACAGTCGGCCATTACCGCTGTGTGCGCAGAGTTACGATTATAATTTAATTTTAAAAAGCTGTATATTTTGATGTTTGTCTTGTCACCGAATCGCTGTAGTGCTTTCGTCAAACCCTACAATTTCTGTTCCAGCAGAAATGATGCAGTTTACAAACTGGCCCTATTCCATGTTCATTTAGTATTTTTTTCAGGGTAAGAATATCCTAGAAAGGGATACTGGCTCAAAATCACTCGCACTTTACCCGTCTACACGAAAGGCAGACATGAAATAATGATCTATCCCCATGTATGGTGAAGACCCAATCATAGGCACCCATCTAACCTAATGTGCCAAGTGTTGGCTGACTTTGCGAATTGATGCAACCACTTCTAACTTAAAACACAATTGACCACGTGCAAAGTTGCCGGCATTACGGTGTCCACTGGCTAATAATTTCTTCTCCTTGTTTTTAGAAAGAGACCTCCGCTCAGTGAATTCACGAAAGGTTTTTTTTCATTTCCACACGTGGGATATTTTACTTCCCCCCGTACAGACGTCTGATAGAAGGGACCAACGGCTTATAGCGTCATAGCGTCTCTTCCGAAAGACACAGGCAACGTCGGGTGAACGAAATTGCCAAAATTTCGACACGGCAGTCGAACCAGAACCGAACCACCGCCCGGCCGGCCGGAATCGAACCCCGGTTCCTCCAAACGACAGTCCTGCACTCGAACTGTTCGACTACCAACTCGCAGTCAGTTTAATCATCACAAGTTGACAAACGTATGTCGACAAAGCAATGGTACACACATTACAATGATTTGTTTAATACTACTCGTGCGAATATTACGTTTAATTTTTAAATTGACTTGTTTGGTATAGCCGAGCTAGTTATTTATCGATCTGTAAATGGTTGCCTATCGATAAGTCAGTGGCTAAGTTGTCTAGAAACGTGTGGTGCTGGCCTCCGACTGCAATAAATCTTGTTAAATCAAAAGTGAACGATCTAAGACATCGTTACTGGGCAATTCGTCAAAAGGCGAGTTGACCCACAAGTGATACATAATCGTACGGAGATGGTGAGGGTCACCTGTTCACGTGGTTCATTGGGCGTGGTTCGAGAATTTACAGGCGTTAAGGCACCCGCTTTTGTGTGCAGCCCTATTAAATTTGATAGCGCTCTAAGTGCCCCAGGCAAAGCCAACGCATTTGAACTATACGTACTGTGGCCGACGCCAACGAAGTCGAAGGCAAGACATCACGCAATTTTAATTGTTTCTTCCAACAATGTTTACGTGATATATGTTACGATGCTTTGCGGAAAATCCCCACAGCCGTAACAGTTGTTACGAGACCGCGTGGAAACCACAACAACCCCAGTTGTTGCAATAAGATCGCGTGGAAACCCCAACAATCCCAGTTGTGGCAATAAGACCGCGTGGAAACCCCGACAACCCCAGTTGTTGCAATAAGACCGCGTGGAAATCCCAACAACCCCAGTTGTTGCAATAAGATCGCGTGGAAATTCGGTGCAATTTCAGATGTTGTCAAGACGAAACTCCGATATTGACCAAAACTCCGGCTCGTGTGTCTTAAGTGTAATAGCCGTTAGTTATGTTTCGAGTCGGCGGAAGTGACGGTTTAATGTAGTCACGTTCAAAAAGCATTCATAAAATGCGACATAAACTCAGAAATGGCAGCCCCATGTTGAACTGTGCTACTCTAAACAAGAAGCGGCATTTCAAACCACTCTTAAAAGCAACAGACATGTTACATGACCGTTGTCACAGAATAAAGATTGACCAAGGACTTCTGCATGCACACCCTATACGTAGGTGTTTGATAATTTGAAAAATACTTGAACTCGTCCAAAAACATTGACTCTCACATATGCAGATTTCACAAGATTTACCACCCAGAGAATTAACTCTAGGTAGCAGGTGGACAAAGAAGCCTTTTGGCTTATCGAGGGTCCAACCTTTTTAATCTATGTGTATTCCGCCCTTCTGGGGTACGTGTCAATTTTATTTTTAAACATATTCACGGTACTAGCACCCACACAATCAGACGATAATCTGTTCCAATTATTTACAGTCCTTTGTGAAAATGAGAACTTTCTTATATATAATCTACACTGCTCTTTTACTAATGTAACTTCATGTCCCCTAGTCCTTCAATCTTCCTTTACTGAGAAACAAATATTTCTGTCAATATTTTCATAACCATTCAATATTTTAAACACTTCTATCTGATCTACTCTCAATCTCCTGGTCTCTAGTGTTGTCAAACCACATTCTTTTAGGCGTATTCCATAACTAAGATCTCTCAGTTTTTGCATCATTTTAGTCGCTCTCCTCTGTACTCTTTCTAGCATATCTGTCTTTCTTGACCTCCACGCTTGTATGAGGCCTAACTATTGCTTTGTACAGCAGTATTATTAGTTATTTTTCCTTATACGCTATATTTCGCCTAATTAATTCAAGGATTTAATTTCCCTTTGAAGCTGCAATTCCGCACTGCTCTGAAACCTTCATATCAGCACTAATTGCTAACCCTAAGTTATTTAAAAGCGAGGTCATGCTTAACAAATATGTTATGTTTTTGGAAATTATCACTAAGTGGGTAGACGAGGGATCTCCAGTAGATATCATCTACGTAGATTTTCATAAAGCTTTCGACAAAGTGCCACATCAAAGGTTACTGCTTAAGCTACAAGCCCATGGCATAGGAAATGGTTTAATTAACTGGATAGAAAAATGGCTGATTGACTGAAGACAACGGGTAGTAGTTGATGGGGAGGCTTCAAACTGGAAATCAGTTTTGAGTGGGGTACCACAGGGATCAGTACTGGGACTTATATTATTCTTAATATATATATCAACGTTTTGGACGATGATATAACAAGCAAGGTGTTGAAATTTTTGGATGATACAAAATTTTTAGAAGGATTAAACGTGATGGAGATAGACAGAATTTACAAGATGATCTTCACAGGTTGATAAAATGGTCTGAAAAATGGAAATGTTGTTCAAATTTGGGAAATGTAAATGCCTCCAGACAGGACATGGGAACGGAGATGTACAATATACAATGTATTATCCGCAAATGTCAACACCTCACTTGTTATATTATCATCCAAATCGTTGATATATATTAAAAATAATATAGGTCCCAGTACTGATCCCTGTGGTACCCCACTCAATACTGATTTCCAATTTGAACCTTCCCCATCATCTACTACCCGTTGTCTTCTGTCAATCAGCCATTTTTTATCCAGTTAATTATACCATTTCCCATACCATGGGCCTTTAGTTTAAGCAGTAATATTTGATATGGCACTTTGTTGAAAGTTTTCTGAAAATCTAAGCAGATAATATCTACGGGTGATTCCCCGTCTACCCACTTAGTGACATCTTCCAAAATACATAACATATTTTTAAGCATGACCTCGCTTTTAGAAACCCCTGTTGAGATGAGTATATCAAGTTATGTTTAACAAGAAAGTCTACCATGTGATCTTTAATTAGCCTTTCTAATAATTTGCAAATTACCGATGTTAAACTCACTGGTCTGTAGTTCTTTGACTTATTTTTCCACTCCAGATGATTTATTATCCTTAATTTCCTTTAATTTCGTAGCTACCATTTCCGGGGTTACAATTAACTGTCTTAAATGGTCTGATTCTGCCCCCTTGAACTTAGCCTCTGGTACTGGCAGTGAACTAATATCTTCCCTGGTGAACACCGAACTAAAGTACTCATTCAGATCTTCTGCCATTAAGAATCCCTCTGATATTATATTTCCAGCACTGTCTTCTAGAGAACATTTCCAGTGCATCTATATGACTTCCACATCATTTGTTTGTACTTAGTTGTCTAATGGCGTCTTTCGATGAGTGTTTCTTTCTGGACCATTTCCCTTGTTTCTTCAATGGAACAAACTTATCGACGATGAACCCAATTTCACTCCTTAAGATATTCTAGCATTCTGTTGCAGTCTTATTCTTAAGTGTGTTATTTCAATCTATCTTTGTTAAATATTTCCTTATCCTGACCTATCTGATTTCTCCGAACATATGCATAAAGACTCGTGCTATCATGTTTCAACCTGTCCTACGAGTCTTCCACTGTTCCCGCAGGCCTGAAGCACGCAGTGATCACGCCTCTTCTTAAACGTTCCGGTCTACCCGTCGACGACTACGCCCAGCTACTGACTTATCTCGAACCTTCCGTACGCATCCAAGTTACTTGAACGCCACGTATCTGCCCAACTGCGTTTGCATATATGCAACACAACGGCATCGGAGATCCTTTTCAGAGCGCCTACCGCCCGTCACACAGCTTTGAGACAGCGATGTTATGTATCCAAGACGACGTGTTAACATCACTGGATGTTTGTAAGCATGTAGTACTAGTTCTACTTGACCTCAGCGCTGTGTTCGACACGATCGACCATGACATTCTTGTCGCTGAATAGACCGAGAACTTTCCTATATCTAATCTACACTGCTCCTTTGCTAATGTAACTTCATGTCCCCTAGTCCTTCTATCTTCCTTTACTGAGAAACAAATATTTCTATAAATATTTTCATAACCATTCAATATTTTAAACACTTCTATCTGATCTCTTGCGGAGCCTGGAGAGTGTGTTGTCTACCTTCACTACCTTCATAACCTACCATAATTTGTCATGGCATTATAAGTGATTAGTTTTTTTATTCAATGTATTACTGATGTTTAACCTTTAATCTAGTCAAAAAACTATGCCATGTCCCAATATGTAACTATATTTCGTTCTTTCTTTATCAAACAACCAATTTCATTTATAAAAAAAACACCTATTCGTGTATATACTATTCACCTTGTTCCAGTTGAATGTACTGTTTTAATGTTACCTTGTAATTTCATGGTATAAGGAACCTGATTGACATAAAGGTGATTGTCCAGGTGGTCCTCGACATAAGCGTCTTGGGGTTTCCAGAGGATCTCCTCGGTTGCAGTATTGTTTTTTTTTGTAATCTATTGTAAATATATTAAGAAATGTGTATTGTGACCGAAATAAAGTTCTATTCAATGCTGAGACGGCCATCACCATGATCTCCTATGTCACTTAGGCTGCCAACTCTGGCAAAAGTCTGATCCGTGTACTTAGCGACGACACAGACGTGTCTGTCCTACTGGTCTACTGGGTGTATCGGGAGGAGCTGGAGTGCAAGGTGCAGATGGGGCGGTGGGATGGGACAGTGCTGGATATCAACGCCATCTGAGCTGACCTAGGGCCACAGTGTCTGCAGGTGCTTGGCATGCACGCCCCTCAGCGGGTGCGACACGACCTCATATCCGTACGCCAAAGGCAAGATCAACGCACTAAACACCTTGCTCACTGGGAACTTCCCAGGTTTGGATGATGTGCTGGGGGAGGTGGCCGGCCAGCAGGCGGATCTGGTGGAGACGGCGAAAACCTTCTTCGTCGTTCTGTATGGTCAGCCACCGGGGATATCCATGGAATCTGCCCGCTTCACACTCTTCATCAAGAAGAAGAAAAGTCCCAACGTCAAGAAGGCCCTGCTTCCAACATCCACCAACTTATTTCTGCACGTGTTACGGGTGCATCTGCAGGTCATGCTGTGGAAAGCGGCAGACCAACAAGTCCCACCCAATGGGTGAGAGATCCAGTATGGTGTTCCCTCTTCTGTTATTGCTCAGGGTGACCTAGGTCCACCACACCAGGGTGATGTGATTCATTGTGGGTGTAGGGCACAGGACAGGGAGTGCAGCACGGAGGTTTGTGGCTGCCACAAAGAACATCTTTCGTGCACGTCATACTGCAACTGCTCTGGCGAAGAGGGCTGCTGTAATCCGTACACTAAGACAGAAGAGGCTCTGGCTGGAGACGAGGAGGGTGTCGAGATGGAGGATGCTGAGGTTGCTGATTTTGAGGATGATAGTGTAGTGGATGAGGATGTGGATGAGGAGGTTGAAGGCCATGAGTTTGTTGAGGATGGTCTTGCTGATCCTGATAACCTGGATGATGAATGGGAGTAAATAAAAGGTGAAGATTATTAGACGATATCTGCAGTTACTAAGATAGCGTAAACCTTACGCTTATAGCATAGCATTGTGTAAAATTATCTTTTATCCATAGTTAGGGATATCAATCCTTGTAACATCCATACAGTACTTTCGTACATGATTACTTAATGCAAGAATTTCCCTCACAAAGAAATATGGATGCCAATATTCATAATGATATTTGCACTATACACCACGTGACTACTTGTTTCAAATATGACTGATTACAGTTTTTTCTCACGAACACATGTGTCAAATATTGTAAGATTATCCATTTATGTGCACGAATAAACTAAAATATAATTTAGCAGTAGTTTCCATTTATTGTCCAACGGGAGGTCAAATTTGACCTCAGAAATGGATTCTACGCACCCCAACACCCCTTAAAAGAGATATTATACATAATTCTAGGACAAGTGGTTCTAAAGTTAAGACCAGTCGCCATCTTGGATTTATGCAAATTACCAGAGCTGCCCAAAGTTGCTGTTTGGGCAACCAAGCTGAATTTGTTCTAGGACCCCATACGAGTACAAATCAACAACAAAAGTTCATAGGATAGAACATTTCTTGGTTGGATGTTAAAGACATATGATCGTCAAATGGACTAAACACATAGACTCGGATAGAACCAAACTCCAATCAGGGATATGCGACTGAAGAATGCCTATGCTTTCTTTATTGTGTAATACGGTGAAGAATTCCCGAATCAACGGGTACGTTACAAATTCTGATCACAACCGCGGCTAGATGTGAACACGCATTCATTAAGGTGATGTAAATCCTTCGTATCTGAAAGCGTCTGTAGAACCATTTCGCCTCAGTAACTTAGCCGTACGCAGGACATAGATGGCGACTGTAGAACAAATAATCTTCCAGCAAGCGACTGACCTGGTGTAATGTAGGACAAATAACCTTCCAGCAAGCGACTGACCGGTTTACACCAAACAAAGTAAGAAAGGCGGTCTTGGTGTGAAGTACCTCTTTGGTTTGATGCTTATTTGTGATTGTAAACGCGTTTATTGTTTATTATTTGTGATTCAACATTGAACAATTTACAGTTCATATCGGTAAAAGAAAGTGATCTGTACTTTTGGTGTACACCACGGCCTATGAGTAAGCATATTTGCAATAAAACAAAGTTTAAATGTAGGCCTACTATTTGCAAGTAGTTTTCAATTTGCACGATTGCATTACCAGTTAATTTTGCACGGAGAGAAAACATGCAAAATATGGGGGGGGATTGTGTTTTGCACCTGGGCGCCGACAACCCTCACTGCGCTACTGCCTGTATTTATAAATGTATGTGAACGCCTATATAATATCTAAGCTGCAGTCTGTCCCCCAAATACGTTAAACTAGTTCCGCCACCTAACGGACAATTTTTAATTAATTTCGCTGCATCGCAGCTGTGTTTCTTGATGTAGGGTCCCTTTATTTTGATAGGATGCCGCTGCGTACGCAAAATCGGTCAACTCTATCATTCATCCTCGCGCGCCAGGGGTCGCTGCTGCTCATTGCGCCAGCCAGCAGTACCCCCGGTTGATCGCCTTGCGAAACTCTGAATTTAAAGGTGCATAATCAGTTCGTTTGCCCATCGCCAATCCTGTTCTTTTATGTCCAGATGTGTAATGTGTGAATAGTTTAACTAGTGCTCACAGTCGGTTTAATTTAAAAAATGCGTACTTGTTTTTTTAATCCTAAAAAAAGATGTGTCGTTACACCGGGTCACGTGCTTTACGCGAGATCGGCATCCCACGCATGCGAAAACAATAACAACACACACGTGCTTTGGCGTATCGAGATGAAGATTCCAAAAAGGTTGTACGAAGGTACGTATTACACTATCGCAATTAGCAACAAGAACGCGTAGCCGTGTATTAATTCAACGAGAATTGCAACTTGCGAAAGTCTACACTCGACTATTCGCTGACGACACAATACTATATCACACCATCCACAGCACAGCCGACACTCACAAACTACAACAAGACCTCAACACCTTGGAGAAATGGGAGAGGAAGTGGCAGATGAGTTTCAATATATATAAGTGTCACGTCCTAACTGTCACAAAGAAGCGCAAGCCCATTATAGCAACGTATTCACTCCATCAGCAGCCCCTGGAGAGAGTCACCAGCGCCAAACACCTAGGTGTAGAGCTGACCGCTGACCTCCTCTGGGGAAACCACATACAGACCATCACTGCCAAGGCAAACCGCATAAGTGCTTTCATATACAGAAACCTTAAAGGGTGCCCTCCACAGGTGCACTCACATTGCTACAAAGGACTGGTCCGCCCCGTGTTGGAGTACGCCTTTGTCGTGTGGGATCCCCACCAGCAACACCTGGTAAACACCATCAAAGCTGTCCAGCGCCGTGCCGCGAGGAGAATCTACCATGATTTTAATCACTATACCAGTGCCACAGAACTTGTAAACAGACTACAACTACAGACCCTCCAAGAAAGAAGAACTGTCAACAAGGCCACCTTTATGTACAAGATAATGAGTGGACTGGTGGACATCACGCCAACTGAGGGTACACTGACAACAAACAACCGTATCACCAGGGGACAGCCCAACAAGCTCCTCCTGCCTCACTCCAGAACAAACACTCACCTCCACTCCTTCTTCCCCTCAGCCATCCGTTTATGGAACAAGATCCCTGACAAAGCGTCCTCGGCCAGTACCCTCACAGCCTTCAAAGCGGCAGTTGAGGTCTGGGTAAAAAATACTACCTAGACACACCCTCTTTAAAAAAATAAAAATAAAAAATAAACAAAGTTTTTATCAATCCTGTTTTTATCAAACCTTTTAAACCGCGCATGCGCAACAAACTGTGGAATATTCTTCTGGATAGAAGTAACCACAAGATTGTGAAGAAGAAGAAGAAGAGTCTGACTCTTAGTCTTAGACAGTCACCATTGCCTTGGCATATGATATCAGCCAGAGATTCAGTCGGAGACTGAGAGAGTGACAACGTCAATGAGCATAACATTTGATATGTATTGTATTTGGTAACGTAGGATCTTGTTACTAAGCTATGTTATTCCGACAATACATATAGAGAGTAGATGGCGTGAGGTGCGTAATGACAAGAAACATTGCTTTGGCAGCAGGCCCCTGTTGATCGTGTAAGTAACTTAGTCAGGGAGCATCCGTAATTTCGTGCAACAGAACGTCAAACGGGAGTATTATATTGGTGATCGTAATTATTAAAACATTGTTTTGTGATTCATATTTTGATATTATTACTGCAGAATATTGTTGATTTGCATTGTATTTTATGCACAATAATTAAGATTTTTATATGACAACCATGATGGTGATTTTCTTCAATATATAAATGTAAACGTGTAAATACATAAAATATCAATACAGCTAGAGTACACCATATATATATATATATACATATAAAAAGATTACACAAGAAAATGCATCTGTATTTACCAATATATTCTCACCACAGCAATATATAAATACATAATACGTCACTTGAATTATTATATTACTAGATGCCACACTGCAACCCATGAGACTGAGAGGAGGCAGAGGAGGGGCTAGAGGCGGTCACCCGGGCCAGGCAGACACAGAGAGAATACATAGTCTGCGGGAGGGCCACATTTGATCAATCCAGGTAATTTCAAATTTATAACAATCAATCACGTATAAGTTATCAACAGATTTTAATGTGCACATTTAAATATACATTTATTTTCATACACATTTTAATAATAACATCTTAGACATGAAAAACTAGGTTGACTTCTGCACTTGTATAATATACCCAGTGTATCAACACAGACATATTAATACACCTTTAGAAAGTATTTAGCATATATGGCGATGACTCTGAAATAAATTTATAAAATAAATTATTCATTCTTGAAGAAGGTAGACATACATAGTATGAACCTATGAATATTTGACGAGGAAAATACACTGTTAGCTTCACAATAACACCTCATTTTGTTATTTCCAACATTCACCTTGACCATTAAATCTCAGGTTTAAAATGTCAAACATAAATATGTGTAGTAGTTACATGACAGACACTGACATGAATTTGTATACTGAAAACAAAACAAAGTTTTACTGATTAGCAGAATTCAAATCAGTCTGTAATATTGACTACTACCACCTAGTAAAGAAAAATAGTAAAAAAAATTCACCATTTTGAAAAATAGCATATTCCACTAATGTCTGCATGCTGTATCAACCCACCCCCTTCCTCCACCCGGAACAACCCCAGTAAATACCGACTGTTCCTAAGATATCAACATGTATAGATGCAGCTATAGTAGAACATTTCTTGCTGCCTCTTTTCTTGTGAAATGGTGCAGATCATACATGAAACATTATTTTATATTTACTGATTATGACAATGAACACTCCATAATGATTTACTCCCAACACTACTATGATGCCTGTTTTTGTTTACCGAATATATGCTTTTCTTTACAGGAGATTGAATTAGTGTGCTTAGTACTACTAGCTCTCCAAGTTAATATGGCATACTGGGCAGTTGTATATCCAGGATCTCGGACAAGATTCTACAGCCATGCAATATGCTGCATGTTAACAGTTTGTCATGTGAATGTCCACCGAGTGATCCCAATTGTGTCGTGTGTTGCATCCGTGACAGATTCCCCAGTGCCGATGGGGTGTACACTGGCTTCCAGATCAGTCAGTTAGCTTGACTGACTGAAAACCAATGTAGAATGCACGTTGCTTTACACAAGAATGTGGTGACGCCTGACTAGCTCTGTAGTTGGTGATGGAACGGTGGGTGCCAGGGTCTGGCAGATATGGCATGAGTCTTCGGACAACAACTTTCAATGCTGTGAGAGAGGTTCAGTGTCGAGCATTCTTCGGTGAACTACATCAGTTTAGATATCGATGACATCATTGTATGTTTTCGCTGTCTTTGATGGTACTGCATATCAGCTTCCTGACTTTTTGCTGTACATCTGCATCTACTTATACTAGAGAAAAAGTGACAATTAGCACGGCTCTGACATGTATGATATTTTTATACGTGACAACACATTTATCAAAAATCAATAATACAAGGTATTTGTATTCAATTCAACTATAACATTTAGCAGTGTCCATAAAAAAATACATTAATTATCCAGCGTTGTTCCAGTGGTAGGGTTTCATTGTCTTTGTGTTGCTGATAGTCGGTGGCAGTCAGAGTTCTTGCAACATACACCAGGTACTTATTATGTACAACACAAGTTTGTGATGAAGTAATGGTATTGAAAGCCTTTTCACAGTTTTCAACAACAATCTGTTGATACACTGACAGCAGCATTTTACTTGTTTAAATTATTTATGTATTATGAGGACTGTTATATATTTGTCATGCCACATATCATTTTTTTTAAATTATTACTTCTTTTTTACACTGTTTTATATTTTCACAAATAATTTACATTTTCATTTCTCATGGTAATTAAACAACACTTGTGTAAGGTTAGTTCTGATATGGTGTAGTATCCAGTCCTCAGGATTGCTCAAAGCGCTTTACACTTTACTCCCTGGCAGACCTGTTAAATCGAAAACACCACCTTGACTTATGTGGGAAGCATTCAGCCACACTGAAATTAATATGCGAAGACTATCCACCACTGTCTGTAGCAGGTACTCTTCATACAGCTCAGTAAACTGGAGCAATGTAGCATGTAGTGATTGTATATGTAATTCTTAGTCACATGGCGATGACCCTGTCTAGTCTCGTCACTATTTTTGCGAGTTGTAAACACACCAAGCATTGCACAAACTACAAATTTTTTTAACTTTATATCATATTGATGATTTTTTAACAAAGAAACGTAATATAGTTATTTTATTTGATATTACATTTGTTCAACTAAACATCTTTCTAAGTAATTTTTTCTTATTGGTTTACATTTTATGGGCATTAAATATTAAAAATTGACGTTAAATACACATGATTGTTTAGTCACTAATTTTGTGAGTTGTAAACATATAAGGCATGTATAAACTAAAACTAGCATTTGATATCACATGTACTAGTGTTGTTTTTTTGTAACAAAGAATCGTGATAAAAGTAACTGTTTGTTTTTTTATATGTACCTGACATTTTTTCAACCTCTTACTAATTTGTTTTTCTATTGTTGCTTTGCATTTTATGTGTATGTGATATTAAAAATTATTACATTATACATATCAAGTGCAGTGATTGTACCTGTAGTTGTATTGTGCTTTTAATTTTGTAGTCAATCTCATCAAATAGTTTCAATAAAATGTTTTTACTTTACATTGTCTTTACTTTAATTCACATGCATTTCTAACAACAATATGCAATTTAACAAGGACACCCATTACTGCAAAATGCAAACAAACAAAACTATCACATACAGGGGTGGATCCAGAAATCGAGCCTGGGGGGCACAAAAACCTCCACTGGAGGCCTAACCAAATGGTGTAGTCTAAATTTTGTCACTACCGAGCTGCCGTAACTATAACTTCAGCCGCTCTGCTGTCTCGGCTGGAGTGGTGATATCGGAAGATGGGGGTGCTATTGAAACATTTTCGCCACTGCATAGGCATGATTATTATGAAAGTACAGTCACTCGAAGGTTTGGCTATATTGTTTCATGAGTATTTACTTGCACTGTATATACAAATTAATGTTTGCAACAGAAATATTCCAAATTAATTTTTTATAAATAGAACTTTAAATTCAAAAAGTGAACTGCAAATGATTGAAAGTTTCACAAAAGCCCTATCAACCAAAGATGGCGTAAATGTATCCACATAAGATTGGTCAGAATAAAACATAATTGTTAAAACCAATCACATATGTTTGGATATCTTCCAATTATTATGCTATGATTTATATGTATATTTATATATCACGTTTGCGTAGCAGCATCAATTAATACTTACGTTTATTCTAACTGTCCTGAGCTGCATCTAGCTGCAGAAAGTGACTTAACACCTGAGTTGCCTTTGCTACAACCACTGAAGCTCAATAGAGCCACCTCAGATCTTGTCATATGTGATGGCTGCAGTGGTGTTGAGGTAGTTCGCTTTTTTGTGTTGAAGCTGTCAAACAAAGTCATGAATTGGAATATGGAATGGGTCAGATTATTTGTGAAAATTAACATGGTTTGACAGCACTACTACCCGTCAATATATATAATATTATATGTGTGTGTGTGGTATGTAACTTGTAAACTTTTTTATTTCATTAACTTAATTAAATTAGGTAAAAAATATGTTGCACAGTCTTTTGCCCAATGGTCATTTGTCAAGCACTCAAGTGTGAAAAGGTCATTTGCCCAGTTGTTAAACAATTACAATGATATGAGAGTGGCAAAGTTATTATTGTATATATATATTGTAAAAGTGTAGTACGTAACAAACAAATAGACAATTTACAAGTGTCAACTTATTAACTAAGTACAGGTAGAACACAGATGGGCTGGAAAGAAGGTTACAGGAAACAAAGTCACAAAGTAATTTTATTCGAAAAACACAGCTAATTAATGAGGAGGACATTTGGCTGGCAGTGGGTGAACCCATGGCAGTGTCCACAAAGTTCTACTGTTTACTCAGAGGGTGGATTACCACCTGTTACCATCCAAGGATCAATAAACCCTTTGTCCTTTAGCTGGACTGCAAGGTTCCACTGCAAGCTGGCTAAACTTGTCTACAGGCTGGCTGAGTCACTGTAAGTCTTTAGAAGAAGATTCCAGCAGTTAGTCATGTCTCTTATAAGAACAACAAAGGCATTTTATTATGGATTTCCTGGTTTTATTTAACAAACAAAAATGATTATGGCCTTTCAACTACTTGCAACTGTGGTTATTAACTAGAGGTTTCTGACTGAAAAAGTATGTTCCTTGAAGCGAAGCCTCTGTGGTTTCAGTATCATCAACGTGCAAACAATTTGTAAACTGTCTTGTCAGACACCTAGCTGCCAACCCTGACTGTATTTGAATTGAATCATGTAAAAATAAGATGAAGTGAATTAATTAAATGAAACGGAAAATAAATTTACAAAATGTATGAATGTAGAAGTATAATAATAATAATTGCTTTATTCACAGACTCCATGCAACATACAAGTTCTATAGTTGTGTTATAAACAACAGTTACAATGTACAGAATAAAAATCACCCGTCAACAAAATGTATATACAGGGAACTGAACCAGTATTTCCATATTCTAGACATGTATTTCACGTTACTATTAATAATGCTACGAATCAATATGTTTTTTGAGAACTGCAGTCGGCATAAAGATCTATATATGTTAAATTTATAATAATAGCAGAACAGTTAGGTAAATTATTGTTAACAAACATTTCACTAGCACTACAGTATCTGTCATAACCTAACACCATTCAAAATATATTGTTGTAAGAGACATACAATTTCCTGATAGCATGTTATTGATAAATTGTAATGTTTTGGATGTGGTTTTTTTCGTGAAAGACCAAAATAAAAATAAAAAAACAGAACTTCTATAATTTACATATACAAAAGAATTTGTAACTTAACAAAACATGGGCTGCAATTCTTTGTATAGTAACGGTAATTCTCTGCTCTCTCACATAAATCAGTCGCAAGCTATCGATACATGTTATTGTTATGGAATAAATGTCCATAACAATAACATGTATCGATAGCTTGCGACTGATTTATGTGAGAGAGCAGAGAATTACCGTTACTATACAAAGAATTGCAGCCCATGTTTTGTTAAGTTACAAATTCTTTTGTATCTTCTTCTTCCAATACACGCCTAGCCTCAACATGCTGAGGATACAGGCAGTGCCATGGCATGGCAGGCGAACAGGAAATGTTTGTTTTGTTTTTAGAGTGCAATATATAAGAACACAAATTATCGTGTAAATAAACATAAATACGTGCAGAAGAACTTGTTAACGTCTAAAACATGGGGTACTGCAAAGTCTGGATGTTGCTTTTAAACGCATCCAGGCTGTTTTGATTTACAATATATTGAGGGAGGGAATTCCAAAGTCGAATGGTACTGGGGAAAAAAGAATACAAGTGGTAGTTGCATCTGGAGTGAGGGATAAGGTAAGATAAGGAATGTTGTTTTCTAGTGACTATATTTACAGGAATAAGGTATTGGTTTGCTGGTATACCCACTAGGCCATTTGCTATCTTGCACATCATACATAGTTTTGCATCAGTTCTTCTGTCTGATAAGGATCTCCATCCTAATGTCTGGAGCATGTCTGTTACACTGGAGGTATTGTGGTGGCGATATAAGACATCGGGCTGCACGGCGTTGAATCATTTCTAGTTTGTTTATTTGTGTAAGGGTATATGAATCCCAGACAGTACAGCTGTTCTCCACGATGGGTCTGACAAAGGTGAAGTAGGCCTGAGTTTTTATTTGAATTGACGGAACTTTGAGATTTCTGCAGAGGAAGCCTAGTGATCTATTTGCTTTTAGACAAATGTTATTTATGTGGGCATTCCACTGGAGATCTGAGGTTATGGTTATACCAAGATATTTTACCTGTGAAACAGTTTCTAGTGTTTGACCGTGAAACATGTATTGATTGTTAATGACAGTTTTGTTTCTTGTTACAGGTATGACATGGCATTTTTGAAGATTGAATTCCATGTTCCAGGTTATGGCCCATTTTCCAAGTTTGTGAAGATCTTCCTGGAGCACAGCTGTATTTGTCTTAGGCTTAAGGGCTATATACATTATGGTGTCATCAGCAAAAAGTCTAACTGTAGATGTAATATTGTCTGGGATGTCATTTATGTAAAAGAGGAATAGACAAGGGCCAAGTACAGAGGCCTCGCCCTCTATTATGACTCTTTGAGTTTTGTCTGTTAAAAATGATCGAATCCAGGAATTTGTTTTGCCTTGGATGCCATAGTGATGGAGTTTGTAAATCAGTTTTTTATGGCTGACCTTATCAAATGCTTTAGAGAAGTCCATCACTATGACATGTTTGCATGCCAGACTGCATATGGGTAACTAAGTCATGTATGAACTGAATAAGCTGTGTCTCACAAGATACTTGGGAGCGAAAGCCATGTTGAAGATAATAAAGAATGTTGTGTGAATGTGCATGTTTCATTATACTACTAACCAAGACATGTTCCATTAGTTTTTATGCTATGCATGTCAGGGAAATGGGCCTATAATTTGAAGCTATGTATTTTTGACCATTCTTGAAAATAGGTGAGACATTTGCTTTTAGCCAGTCTGTGGGGAATTCTCCTGTAGCATATGACTTCTGAAAGATTAAAGTTAGCGATGGCGCAATTTCAACAGCCAATTCTTTTAGAATTCTTGGGTTGATGTTGTCTGGTCCTTGTGCTTTATAAGGTTTAAGATTTTGTAGGAGTTTTAGTACACCAGCTTCTGTAATTTCTATTTCTGGCATTTCTGGTAGTGTTGGATTGGGTAGTTTGGTTACTTGGGGAGATGGGTCGTCTGTAAAGACTGATTGAAACTGCTGATTTAGTATCTCCGCTTTGGCTTTAGGGTTTGAGTGTAGGATTCCATTTTGTTTGAGAGGCGATATCGCTGTGTGGTTTGTACGGCAGTGTTTCATGTAAGTCCAGAATCTCTTAGCATAACCTTGTTTTTGTTGACTATCTTCAGTAGAGGTGACAATTTCATTTACATAGTTCCAGTAGGCAGTTCTCAGTTGTTGCTGTATAGTTTGTTTTAGATGTTTGTATTTTGGAGTGTGCTTGTGACATTTGTACATTCTGTCCCTTTTTTGCATAAGTTTCTTTAGTGTTGGTGTAATCCAGGGGTATCCGTCCCTACATCTAGCCATTCTGGATGGTATATACAACCCAGTACCTTTGACAATGCTATCCCGAAACATACACCACAACTTGTTTGCACTGTTTAGTTCATAGCAATTTTGAAGATTTTTGCTTACATCTTTCATGTTTTCTAAATTTGTCCCAGTCTGCCTTATTGAAAAGGGGAATATTTCTAGGTTTCTGTTTGTGTTTCATTGGGTTTATGTCTAGCTCTGTGTAACAACAGTCATGATCTGAGATTCCTGGTAATATCTCTGTTCGGTTGACATTGGTAGGGTTATTTGTGATCATTAAGTCTAGAGTGTTTTCTCCCCTTGTTAGCTTGTCTATAATCTGGATAAGACCAAGGTCATCTAGAATGTTTCGAAATTTATCATGAAGTAGTACGTTTTGGCAGTTTGGTTTTAACATTCCATTCTGCCAGTCCCATCCAGGAAAATTAAAATCTCCTGCAATGAATAAGTGTTGCTTTTGATTTACTCTGCCTAGAGATATTTCAAATTGTTCTATGCTGTGTTCATCATTTACGTCAGGTCTGTAGTAGGCACATATGTGAAGTAATTTACAACCAGCTATGCTAATCTTAGCCCAAATGATTTCGCAGTCTGTCTCTAATTCAAATTCCTCTTCACTAAGCAGGTCAGAATGTATTGCAATGAATACCCCTCCTCCTCTCTGTTCATCTGTTCTGTCCTTTCTATATACATTGAATTTATCTGGGAAATATTCAGAATCTAATATGCTATTGCTAAGCCAGGATTCAGTGCCAATAATTATGTCTGGTTTGGAGCTATCAATGAGTGAAAGGAATTCTGCCTTCTTGTTTTTTAGTGATTGACAATTTAGGTTGATGATTCTCAATGGTTTTTTAGTATTAGGAGTATGACGGTAATTGTGCTGTTTCCTTTGATTCGAAGGAGATGATGTATGTAGTGGAGGTCCTAACCCTGCTGGTGTTGTAGGGAGTTGAATGGAGTCATCATTTGATTGAGAGATGTGTTGATATATATTTTCAGAAAGTTCAATGTCGTCATAATTAAAAAGGGTACTACTGAAATTAGGCATTCCACATTTTAGGAAATTCCATGATGTGTTGGTGTTTTGCATCGTTTCATATATTGTGTCTCTTGACATTTTCACATTGCGTGTGGAACCAGGTATTGCAGGAGTCGCAACAAATTGCTTTCTGTTTCCAAGTTACTGTTTTTTGGCAAACACCACAAGGGTACTTGGGTGCTCTGGGGCCGGGATTTAATTCAATGTCGTTTGCCAGTACAAGAAGATATAGCATGAAGTATGATGGGAATTTTTGGGGGTTTGCTCTGGACATCCTTGGTTTATGCAGCAAGTTGATGGACAATGCCTTGATGAGAGAAATCGATCCTGATGTGTTTACAGAAATTTCATGTGAAGTTGCATAACAGTCATTCATACTATTTTTAATCTCTACAAATACAACCATGAGAAAAACAACACTCAGGTAAAACATCCTGTAAGTGTAAAACCTAGTATTTATGTTAGTCAGGAAGTGCTACAGTATGGATGGTACTGCTATGTGCTAAAGGACACAAGCAAAATAGTAGATAGTGTAGAAGAAAGACTTGAAATGGAAATGTTGAGTCTTCGTCCCAGGGCCTACACTGGACACACAAAGAGCAGCACCATTTACGAGGCCATGTTAGGCAGACCCAAGCCAGGAATTATTATTTTATTTTTGTATTATTGTAAACTTATACTAAGACAGGAGTATAACTAATCCCTATGTTTATGTACCAGTCTCAGTGTATTTTAACCGATTTGCATGTAGATTTACGGATCATAGGTGCCTTGGTTACCAGTTGTTTACTGGGCGATAATACAGTGTCTTGATAAATAATGTTCGTTTTAGACAGAAATGGGTGTTTTTTTTAGTATTTGTGTTGGTCACAGGACGCCAACTAATAGCACTTATCGAACACCTTACCGTAATATAAATCAAATTAAAAATAATAAAATTAATAGAGGATGATTTAAAATGTTCCTCATGAGAGGGTGTCTAATGACGTCAGCACTATGCGTGCACACAACCAGCGGCTATATTGGAGTACAAGCGAACCGTTCGCAACCGCCCGCATTGTGTGTGTTCACTGAGCCGCTAAATTGTTTTCTTTGTCGTTGCACCGCGCAGTATGGCTTCAAAGACAGTTAAAGTTCCGTATGTTGACACATTAGATGTGTTGACAAAGCAGAGGTATTTAGATAAGTTACGAATCGTTGATAGCGTTGATCCGTATTCTTTGCCGAATTCGGCATGGTCTAAGAAGGAAGCATGCTTCCCAGCTGTATCATACCCAGACATAGTGAACTACTTGATTTTTAACAAATCTTTCTACACCATGGAAGACATGAAGGCGTGGAAAAGCCTAGAGGCGTACAACCAGCTGACGTCAGGATGAGCGATGTGGCGGTTTTTGTGAAAAATGGCTACCACATTGTACGAGCGAAAGTAAGCTTTGATTTCAGTAAATTTAGACATTTAGTTTTGATAAGTAGGTAGTCCCCCTATTAATAATATTACAATAGCTTAATGAGAATGACTATAAAATTAATTGCAATAAAATATGTGCATGCAATTATACCTATGGCTATGCCCTTTTTCCTATGGGGCTATGCCTATGGCTATTGTGTAACTATAAATAGTAGGTCCCTATATTTATAAGCATAAAAGGCTGGATATATTTTTTATTAAGTACTGTTTTTATTATTAATTGCTTTATGCATCAACTTTGTTATGCAGAAGATAAGTAGGTACAACCATGACTTAAGGTCTTACAGCTATATATTTATGTATTTTAAGGCCCTAATTTTTGCATGTATAACATTGTCAACAATTCTAAATTTAGTTTGCATCGTACTAAAATTTTACACTGTTTGACAGGTACTTCATTCGCAGAGACTTCGCGAAAAGCCATTGCAGCCATGGATCATCGCAGATAAAGCTGGGACTGTCTGCACCGCCCATTGTGAATGCATGGCTGGGTTGGGTGAGGCCTGCACTCACATCGCCACACTTCTCTTTGCGGTGGATACTACCGTGAAGATCCGTGACAGCAAGACTGTGACGCAAGAGCCAGCTTATTGGCTGCTGCCAGCAACTCACCGAGAGGTTCGTTACAGAGAGGTTGGTGAAATCGATTTCACGTCAGCCTTGACCAAAAAAAAGCAACTGGACGAAGCCATTGCCAGTGGGTCGCCGGTCTCGTCTCGGGTTCGTCAACCAAAGAACATCGCCGCACCAAGTCATGCTGAGCTTGACAGCTTTTTCCGTGGACTTAGCCTGGGTGACACAAAGCCTGTTGTGTTGTCCCTTCTGCCTCCGTACAGTGATGGGTTTGTTCCCAAACAGGCCCAGGTAAATTTTCCAGCAGTGCTTTCGGACATGTTCCAGGATGAGCTGTACAAACAGCCGTTCCATGTCGTCCTGGAGAAGTGTTCGTCTGTCACGTTGGCTGTCACACTTCAACAGGCGGAGGCAGTGGAGATGGCGACAAGGGCTCAGGCCAACTTATGACTGTGGCCAAAGTTCAGAGCTGACAGGGTGACTGCATCAAGGTTTCACAAAGTGTGCCACACCGACCCCTCTCAACCAGCACCAAGTACAATCAAGGACATCTGCTACCCGGATCGACACCTGACCACACCAGCCATACGATGGGGCATCAAGCATGAGAACGTTGTGAAGGCTGCTTATCGCAAGACGATGACCGGGCATGCCAACTTCTCCATGCGGGACTCTGGATTAGTCATCCACAACCGATATCCACAGATCGGGGCTTCTCCCGATGGAGTCGTCCGATGTGACTGCTGTGGGGAAGGCAGTCTCGAGGTGAAGTGCCCCTACCTCGTGCGTGACGAGGTCCTGAGTGAGGTAAAGGAAGGCGCCACATGTTTGGCAAAGAATGCAGATGGCACCCTACACTTACAAAAAGGACATGCCTACTACTACCAGGTACAGTGTCAGCTGTTTGTGTGTGGGCACAGCTATGGAGACTTTGTTGTGTGGACACAGAGGTCCTATCACTGCGAGCGCATCTACAAGGATAACATTCTCTGGGAAGAGATGGTACCAAAAGCCCGACACTTCTTCCGAGTAGGTGTGCTACCTGAACTGCTGGGAAAATGCCACACACGTCCACCCCTGGTTGGCTGTGCTGTGAACTCGGACACTGTGAACACTGGTGAGGCTGCACAAGCAGTGTGGTGTTACTGCCGAAAGGAGTGTGGCGAGATGGTGGCCTGTGACAGTGACAGCTGTCAGTATGAATGGTTTCACTACATGTGTGTGGGTGTGCTGTCGGAACCAAAGGGAAAGTGGTTTTGCCCTGAATGCCGAAAGAACAAACGCAAACAGAGAATGGAGAAACGCTGAATCATGAATGCCCAAGAAAAAAGGAAAAAAAAAAAAAATAGCATGTCTGCAGTTTTTCATTTCACATGAAAATCCTAGCTGCACTGATGAGTCCTGGGGGGACGAAACATGTTACTAACAGTCAGGTGCAATTACAATATATATATTCATATCAATCACAGTGACACCAATTACAGCATACCACTTTCATCACAAAAATAATTATTCCTTTTGGTGTCTATATTGATATAATCGGGTTCAAGCTAAAATCCAGATATATAAATTATCAACCAAAAATAATGTAATAAGTGTATTTATTTTTAGACATGTTTATTTATACATGTAATTTCAAACATTTATTGTTTTCCATTCAAAAGTTAATTATAATAAAATTTGTAAATGTTATTCTTACCAGAAGCTTTTGTCTTTACACAAAATTATAGCTACCTGGTGCTACACAGCAACTAATATTAAACAGACATGTTTCGTCCCCCCAGGACTCATAAGTGCAGCTAGGGTTTTCACGTGAAATGAAAAACCGCAGACATGTCAGACATGCTATTTTTTTTTTTCTTGGATATCATTCCACACATGCCACCTCCTACCATTGTGCAATCTCACTAGTCAAATGGAACGATGGGTCCATTCAAGTTTGTAAGTGCACAGCAGACAGTGGCTATTTTGTCAATCGTGGCGATTCCTTTTCCATCATTGACGAAGAGAAAGTCAATTGGCACTGTTTCTCCCAGAAAGGTGTACTTGTGATGAAGCAGGCCAATAACACGCTCAACATGGATTCGCAGATGAGCGAGTTTTCGTGATCGTTCAAGCTCGACTGCTGGCATCTGGCTCTTTCCCTTTGTGAAGGCAGGCATTTTGATGGTTGCCATCATCAGTCCCACACTGTCATTCACATCAAACCCTCTGTCGGCCATCACAACGTCACCTGGGAGGAGGTGGTCGAGGAAACCACAGTGTTCGGTGAGGTATTTGTCACTGACTCGGCCAGCCCAAGCTCTCGACAAGAAGGAAATGGTCCCTTGTGGCGTAATTCCTATGAGGAACTTCACCGTATTGTGATGCTTGTAGGAAGACCAAGTCAGTGACCTTGCTTCCAGGTTTGATGGTGTTTCGATATACACCTCGAAACAGTCAATGATTACCACAACTTTTGACTCGAGATAACGCCGGAACTCCATCGGCATCGTCTTCCTCAATTCATCTCGTCCTGGCCATATAATTAGTGGCTGCATCATGACGTACAGAACATCAAGTGTGTTCAAGAAAATTCTTGAGACGATCGACTGTGACGTTGAACAGAAAACCCAACAGTTCATTCGACACATTCAGGCGGAGCTTCATCAATGTCATCAATAACTGCTGAAACTTGGTCAGGGATGATCTGTGTGTTTCGTGTAGACGCGGTGACACAAAGTTGTACAGCTGCATGAGGATGTAGTGAGTTGGAAGGCCGGAAAGAAAATTCACTTTGTTGTCATTGCCGGCTAAGCTGCACTCAGTCAACTTTGCAGATGCCAACTCCAACTTTAAGCTGCTGTTCTCTAGCGTCAGCCTCCTCATCTCTTCCTCCATTCCACGCACCACATCCCCACTCATATCAGTCTGACACTCTTTTGTATCATCGTCCGCTGCTGGTGGTACTACATCATGTGCCCGGTCTTCCACTAAGGAGGTCTGCATGGACAGTAGTGTGTTGGCCATGTCTAGGCGAGCTCTGTTAGCAGCACGATCAACTTTGCGCTCATATCGTGACAAACTGGTTGCTCCATCTGACGGCTTGAGCTTGTCGTGGCCAAGGTTTATGGTGGGTGTCCAGTCACAGTTTCTTTTGTCATACAAACTGGCAGGCTTGCCTACAAAACAATATATAAAAACATTAAAACATGCACTGAGGATATTTAATAAATATGTAATGTGTATTGAAATTGTCTTATGGCTTAAAACCCACTGTAGCATTGATACACAATACAAATTGTGACTGATACATCCATAAAACTGTCAGCAGGTATTTTACTGTATAAAATGTTAGTGTTACTCAGTCAATGTTATATTTTTTATTATATTGTATTAATAAAGAAGTGTATAATTCTATTTTTATAAATTTGCTAGTCAATCAATTACATAGGTCATGGTTGCTATGGAATTTATGGCACAACACAGCCAATAGCATAGCCATAGGTGATAGGCAAAGCCATGGGCATGGCCGACACAGTCACAGGCTGTTATTGTTAGATAGACAGGCTGTTAGTTACATAAACCTGACTTCATTTTATGTATGTAACATTTAATAATTTACACGGCCTTAACATTAATCTTACTTACCAGTCACAAAGTGCAACGAGCATACACGAGTGTATGGGTAGTTGGACGGCTTAATGTCTGACCGGCCTATGTTGGAAAGCCAGACACGCTGTCGTTCCTCCGAAAGTTGTCGAGTTTGTTCCCCCTGCGTATGGCGAATTGTGGGCAGTGTGAAGTACGACAAATGACTGTCTCTGTCAGCTCGTTTGCCGCAAGCAAATACTCCACAAAAGTTTACCATCCTTCGCGAATAACGGTGTAACGATAAAAAGAAAAGATTTACTGCATCAGTGAACATTCACAATGCGGGTACGCGCGGGGCGGTCTGTACTCCAGCGCTTGTACTCCAAGATGGCAGACCGCAAAAATGGTGACGTCACACGCACAGCCTCTATAACACCGTTATGCGTGGGTACTGTTTTTGTCTGTCTAATTTAGCCCATTTTGCCGTGTCGGTGGCACGTATGTTCGTAGACGTCCACTCGTTGCCTAAACTCGGAATTCCTTTACATCAACAGCGCCAAAGGGTGGGGGTCAAAGGTCAATATCGCCCATAATTCGCGATCACGAGAAGACAAGAACGCGATTCCACGCCGAGTTCAATGTCCATACTCAGCTAAAATCGAAGCAAAAAAACCGGATCCGGTTTTTACTAAAAACGAAAGAGTTCGCAGTTTTTATATTAATTTTATAAAAACGAACTAATACGTGTGCATAAACGAACTAGGATATCATTGGGGAGTACTTGATTCCTCTGTTTTTTGTGAAATTACTAAGAAACGCGAGGAGCAAGACAATCGAATTGGTTGAGTACTTTTAAGCTCAGCCTATGAAATCGCTCACTAGATCTGTGGATGGCGGCAGGTCAGGTGGTCATAATAAAACTAATTTCAACCAACTGTGGCTCGTGTTACATGTAATGTTTAGGAAGTAGAAGTAATTATTCGAACACACAATACCGCGCAGCTGCTCGTGCTAATGGGCGAACGGGTAATTATATATTGGGATTCCCAGAAGTCGTTTATCCGTCTTCAAATTGGGGCGGGTATTTGCGCTGTTCTCACGGGTGATGCAGTCGCGACTGGCGAAGTCAATTACTAGTTTGACTCGGCTAACTTCCGCACTTCGCGTAGGGGATCATACAGGGCTAATGTTGCATGGCAAACAGCCCTGGCTTGCGAGGATGCTATCATTTAACAAAATGTGACACAAAATCGGCCAAAATATTTTCGTCATCGTCGACAATTCCACATTCCAAGTTGTAGAGATATTTCCTCTTCTTCCTGTGTTGGAGAAACGTTAAAACTCCTCCTTCAGACGTTCCGTTTGTTATGATAATATGGTGGTACTACATTATTGACCGCGTTGTGTCATAGGTCATATCACTGAGTTAAGTGTATATAGGTTAAGATATCACTCCGCCGTCTCCGGCTCGAACATGGCATGGCTGCTGATGTGTAGGTTACTTGTGTAATCTTGTTCAGTTTGAAATGTAATTGTTAATCAAAACTGCGTATAGCTCGTCAATCATTACACAGTTCAATTGTATTTCATTTTTTGTTTCACATTCCAGACTAATTTCACGAAAACGCAAGCCTACTATGTGTTCACTATGATATGCTAGTTCATTTGTGCATTTGTTTTCACGTTTGTTAAATTAACATATAAAATATAACATTAATTACGACCGTGCCGGTTCAACATAGTTGCAGGACTAGAGTCAGAAAATGACGATTTAGCCAAACAAGTGGCTACGGTCTCGTCAAAGTTCGACCGACCTCAAACTTACGGCCTGTTGCATACATGACAATTTTGTTTTATGCGAGTGCTTGTGCAGCAGGATCAGATAACAGTGGCTAGAGCTTAATCCAGCCAGAGACGGTTGCCCACCGTGAGGATGTATTTGAGAAAGGTTACGGCGCATGAACAAAACTGAAAAGTGATGCACATGTTTCATGTTTTATTGTCGTCATCGTAACAACCAAGGTCAACGGGTTGGCATTAAATATTGACAGAGCAATTGGTTTTGCAAGGTTCTTCTTCGTCTGTGTGCCATGTCTGTCACAGGCGTTGGCGATCAGGGCCCTACAAACCGCACGGTCGATTGTAGTTTGTAACAGTTCTGTTGTGCTCCTTCCACACCATGTTGAGAGACTATCTATTATTTTTTATTCTCTAGCGTCCTCTGGATCTTTTTTCTTCAATATTTCCTGTTGTTACTATCTGTTCTAACTTTCTCCTTCTCGACATAATATGGTGGCCTATAAATCGTGCTTGCTGTATTCTGATTGTGTTAATGCTACCATATGTTAAATAGTTGTATTGCCAAAATCATGTATATAGACAATTGCAAAAGTACTGCGTTGGCTATGAAGTACAGTCACTTGTCTTAATCCTGTGTTGGCTCAACGGACCTTTCGATGTCACTGTGTCCTCATCAGCGTTGTAATGTGCCGCTGTCGCGTTTACATTTAGCCGGCGTTAAATTGTATCCGGTTGACGTTTCTGCGCATGCACGAGTCAGTTGTTGACATTAGTTGCCATTGGGCGCGTTTACGGGGTCATGTTCTAGTTTGACTTCCTGTCCGAAGAAAAATGCAGTGTATTTTTTAGAAATGATTTTTTTACAAAATTCACATGCTGTGACATAAGTGCATTTGAGTAAGGAGATTTTCATGTGTGATTGTAGAAGGTGTTGACTGTAAAATGGTGGATTTCTAGATGATTTTAATACGCGGAAGGATATTTGGCAGCAATTTGCCTGTGTGACCTGTTTGCGGAGTAATTCTTGCCGGCATTTGTAAATATTGACGGGTGTCATACATACAGGCATTTTACGAGAGCTGGAAGTATGCAATTTTTGTTAAAATCTATCGGCATGTCAATGAGATAACAATAACAGCAGGTGAGAAGTTTAAGACATTTTATAGGTCACGTTTTCTTATAATCAGACAAAATGTTAACATGGTCGCCTAAGGGAAAACCAACAGTGGGCTGACCCCAATAAAGACCCTGGCAACGGAAGCATGCTATTGTCGTTGCACAAACATGGAGGACGCATTTTACTTTAAATATCTTGAAACAATCACTGATAATATATGTATAGCAAAACAACAGTTGAACGGGACAAACCGTTTTTGGATATTACAGACTTCTCATCAGTCTGCAAGTCCAAATCACAGTGTCGGAACACATGTCTTATAAGGAGGGTGGAGTGTGTATGCTACTAGTTAAGCCTCAATTTGCAAATCTGTATGAAAATGAACCAATGACATTGCAGCAGGGTGATCCATCAATCTTTTTTGTTTACTTCTGCTAGTTAAACACACATGAAGATCTTGTCATTGACCCTAATGAAGCCTGACGACAGTGACTAGCTGGAGTCCGCTGTAGCCCGAGACTGTTATCAGATACTATCTACTGGCAGGACCTTCTGGCCAATCAAGCAAGTGGCATTGTTTTCTGAATGTCTGCTAATTAGGCTGTGTAATATTATGCAATTGAATTGCATAAGACGTCTGGCCTTTTGAGAATTTACACCCTAAGGTGACTTTTTGTTGATATTTACCTTTGTAAATAGGGCACAAGGTCATGAAATCAATATAAATTTGAATGTAACATATAATAACTCGCTGTATTGAATATTCTTATAAAACACATATTGGACTTTCTAGAAAACTGTTATATGAGTTCATACGTGCCACCTGAGAATGTTGTGCTAGATTATAAATTGTCCGACAGTGAAATGTTTATTCACACGGTGCCCTGTCAAGTTGGGTGGCTCTTTTAAAATGTGTATAAAAAACAAACACGTGGATGTAAAAGCGACACCGCCCTCGGCACAGTAGTCATGTGACGTTGCTGGTGACCATTACACGACAACTGTTCTAAAAAAACCACGAGTTGAATTATCTCGGTTGATTCGTGGTCGCCTATCTCGAATCACGATGGCTTCGCTGATGTCTTGGCCAGAAGTTGTTCTTTCTGATGAGCACCGAGTCACCTTTAGCGTTTAGTGTTTGGATTACTTTGAATTGGTGACCGTCGGCGTTCTTACACAAAGCGCATTTCAGCATTCTGTACTCATAGTCCGTATATTGTGTAAGTTTATTAGGTTACTGATTTAGACGTAGTTTATATGGTGACCTACACTATGTTTATTGACTTTTGAACACAAACCTAGTACTATAATTGTACTAGGTGGCTCCTCGACAGCGACTACCATAGTCTTAAAGGAGTCGCCTGACCCTACTTTTTGTTATTTTTCATACATTATACTATTTTTACCATAAGGTTATAAATTTATATTATTTACATTTTTTTGACATGGATGTATTGTATGTATTATTTGAAATGTCTGGGTCAAATAAAACATTTGTCTTCTTGTACCGCGCATACCCAACACACATGACAGCTCGAAGCGATTGAAACTACACCATATGACAAATTTGGTATATAAAAATGATATATACGTGCGTGCATACGTACGTTGGTACGCACGTACGTACGTACATACGAATGCGTGTGTGTGCGTACGTACGTTCGTTCGTTCCTTTGTTCGTTCATTCATTAATTCAAATGGCAGCATTTGTTTAATTCATTCATGCACAAATGCTTACACGCATTCAACCATGTTGCAATTAGTGCGTACAATTAGTTCATTCCCCACTGTGTATTGCTAACCGTCCTACAGTTGGTGAACTAGGACACAGTGTGTGGTGTGTGTGTGGTGTGTGTGTGTGTGTGTGTGTGGTGTGTGTGGGTGTGTGTGGTGTGTGTGGGTGTGTGTGTGTGTGTGGTGTATGTGTGTGGTGTGTGTATGTGGTGTAGGTGTGTGTAGTGTGTGTGCGTGCGTGCGTGCTTGCGTGCTATTCATTTTATTTACGACGTAGCAGTGTGATACGGCTGTCAATAAACTACCCCTGTAGGGCGTCGTGCGTGTATGCGTGCGTGCATGCGTACGTGTATGTGTGTGCGTGCGTAAGTTCGTTCGTTCGTTCATTCATTCATTCAAAAGTCAGCCTTTTTCAATAAGTCATGCACAAATGCTTACACGCATTCAACCATGTTGCAATTATATGTGTGTGTGCGGGTGGGTGTGTGTGTGTGTGTGAGAGCGTGCGTGCGAGTGTGCGTGCGTGTGTACGTAAGTGATATTCATTTCATTTTCGACGTAGCCATGTTATACGGCGGTCAACAACCAAATTAATGGTAAAATGTCCATTAAGTAGTTTAATGTATTTGATGCCATAGGCAGGTAACATATTGCAATAAACTGCCACTGTAGGGCATGGCTTTACTAACTTCCACTGTGCATGTCAACACGAATAGAGCCCTTTCAATTTGTACATTATGTAATTCTAAAAACAAAAATACTTTCTGTAATAATATTTTATTGTATTTTGGCCTTTTAAAACGCCTTCTGGAGGAGAGTGGCTTACCACTCAGTTCTCCCTGGCGGGCCCTCTGGAAAGGCATAGCATTGCATATAGAAAACCACATAAGTAAATAACTCTAAATAAGTATCTTTGTGATATTTGAAATATAATAACGACTTCGCCAATTGGTCGACCATATGTCAATGTTTTTATTTCCAACATTACATCAATTTATTTCAAAAAATAATTATACATTTTCAAATTGAATTATGTATCGCTAGATACATAATTATGAGAAGTCACTTGTTTACATGAACACGCGCGCGCTCACGCTCACGCACACACGCGCGCGCTCACGCTCACGAACGCAATCACACTCTGAGCGAAAAGTAGTATTAATTATTTGTTATTAATTATATTACATCGATCCTACGTCAGAATCGTGCGTGAAATATACAAAATATGAAACTATATAAACACTTGGTGAAAAACGATGCTGAAAAGTCTGCGGCATGGATCTATTGCCAGAGTACATTACTCAGCAACACCAACGACAGTATTCGTGTGTAATCTCCATGACCTACTCGTCGAGCAGGCTAAGTGTGACTTGCTGCTACTCGAGCGAGAGATAACGCCACAGTGAGCCTAGCGCGGCAACCACCAGTAGACCAGTGGGTAGAGGGAGGGAGGAGGCGGCGCTGTTTCCAACAATAATGCAGCAGCCGAGACGAGCCCCCGCGTTGCCCGTCGTCTTGCTGTCGTTATGGCCTCCCTTTCCCAGATCGTCCTTCCCTTCGTGGATCTACCGACGACAACGATCACATGTGTAAATGAGGAATTCTATCATGGCACACAGATCATTCACGTTGATTAAAGTCGTTTGGTTACGTCTGAGATAGTCGTGCGATTGCTCAGTCAAAGCGGTAATGAATTACTGAAGAAACGTACGTATATTTAAAATATTATTTTAGCTACTTCGTTAACCCGCATGTATTACATAGCCTCCATACAGACGGGAGTTCCCCGGTGATACGACTACTACAGATCAACGTGCTGAGGTCTGAGGACACAGGCGGTGGTTGGCAGGTGAACAGGAATTGTGCTTATATGTACACAGTGAAATGGGCTACGGACGGGAGTGTCCTGGTGATACGACTGCTACGGGCGGGAGTGCCCTGGTGATACAACTGCTATGGACGGGCGTGTCCTAGTGATACGACTACTGCAGACGGGAGTGTCCTGGTGATACGACTGCTACAGACGGGAGTGTCCTGGTGATACGACTGCTACAGACGGGAGTGTCCTGGTGATATGACTACTCCAGACGGGAGTGCCCTGGTGATATGACTGCAACGGACGGGAGTGTCCTGGTGATATAACTGCAACGGACGGGAGTGCGCTGGTGATATGACTACTCCATACGGGAGTGCCCTGGTGATATGACTGCTACGGATGGGAGTGTCCTGGTGATATGACTGCTACGGACGGGAGTGTCCTGGTGATACTACTCCAGACGGGAGTGCCCTGGTGATACGACTACTCCAGACGGGAGTGCCCTGGTGATACGACTGCTACGGATGGGAGTGCCCTGGTGATACGACTGCTACGGACGGGAGTGCGCTGGTGATATGACTACTCCAGACGGGAGTGCCCTGGTGATACGACTGCTACGGATGGGAGTGCCCTGGTGATACGACTGCTACGGACGGGAGTGCGCTGGTGATATGACTACTCCAGACGGGAGTGCCCTGGTGATACGATTGCTACAAACGGGAGTGCCCTGGTGATACGACTGCTACGGACGGGAGAGTCCTGTTGATACGATTGCTACAAACGGGAGTGCCCTGGTGATACGATTGCTACAAACGGGAGTGTCCTGGTGATACGACTGCTACGGACAGGAGTGTCCTGGTGATACGATTGCTACAAACGGGAATGTCCTGGTGATACGACAGCGACGGACGGGAGTGTCCTGGTGATACGACTGCTACAATCGGGGGTGCCCTGGTGATACGATTGCTACAAACTGGAGTGCCCTGTCTGGTGACAGACTGATATTCTACGGCAGGAACTGTATGGAAGCAATTACTAACAATAACAGCTAAAACTCTTCTGCCGACTGTACAATAATTCTAAACGCTTCTCTGGAAGCAACCAATCCATTCTGCCTAATTCACGTGTCTTTCGGTATAATAATAATTTGTTTATGGAGACTGGTACGATATGCTTAGACCATACATATATATATATATATATGTCACAATGAGTTTTAAGATCCTACAATGTTCAAACACGAGAAGCAATCGACCAGACACGTGTACAATGAGCTTAGCGTTGGGCTACGCGTCTACGCTAATGTCACTGCTGATGCTTCAAGTATATATATATATATATATACTTGAAGCATCAGTATATATCATCAAGTATATATATATATATACTTGAAGCATCAGTATATATCATCAAGTATATATATATATATACTTGAAGCATCAGCTGTGACGTTAGCGTAGACGCGTAGCCCAACGCTAAGCTCACTGTACACGTGTCTGGTCGATTGCTTCTCGTGCTGGAACATTGTAGGATCTTAAAACTCATTGTGACACACTACACAACGCAGGGTTTACTTTTTCTCAAATCCTCCACCCCCTCCCTCCTCCCTTGTTTTGAATTACATCGAACCCCCTCCCCATATCTCCCCCTTTTCCTCCCTCCTCTGTCTCTCCCTCTCCCCTTATCTCCCCCTTTTCCTCCCTCCTCTGTCTCTCCCTCTCCCTTTCTCCCCTATTTTCACCTCTTTCCTTCTCCCTACCTCCCTTCGTCTCTCTCTCCCCTCACCATCTCTTTCACCCCTTCTCTCTTCCTCTCTCTTCCTCTCTCTCCCTCCCTCTCTCTCTCCCTCTATCAACTCTCACCCTATCTTTCTCCCTCCCTCTTACTCTCCCCCTCTCCCCTCCCCCCTCTTACTCTCCCCCTCTCCCCTCCCCCTCCCCCCTCTCCCCTCCCCCTCTGCCCTCTCCCCTCCCCCCTCGCCTCTCCCCTCCCCCTCTCCCCTCTTCCCTCCCCTCTCCCCTCTCCCTTCCCCCTCTTCCCTCCCCTCTCCCCTCCCCATCTGCCCCTCTCTCCCCTCCCCCTCTGCCCTCTCCTCCCCTCCCCTCTCGCTCTGCCCTCCCCCTCTCTCCTCTCTCCTCTGCCCTCTCCCCTCCCCCTCTCCCCTCATCCCTCTCCCCTCGCTACTCCTCTATTTCTGTTGATCTCATGTTAACCTCCCTCATGCTGTGGTTGGTACCACGTACAAGCCTCGAATGAGTCCACTTACCACGATGGCCTTCCCGATGACCGAATACTCTCCCTCCAGACTGACCATCCTGTCGTGGATGACCGTGTCCACCTTCCCGTCCTTGTCTTGCACCACGTTGCCCAGGTCTCCCACATGTCTACAAAGGACACAACGCGTATTGGAACATGGAGGAAACTTTCGCTTCGGCCAAATTGCGGCCGAGATGGTGTAGCTAACAGGATAGTACCCGCCTACGAGAACCGTCTCTCAATGTAGTTGGCTGACATAGCCGTACTGTGGCAAAAGATAGAACACAGTAGAAACTGGAGATACAACAATTGTTGAATAAGTCTCATCCTGACCTCCTTCCCCCTAGGCTAAATGGAAGGCCTTAGCTGCAACCTCAAGTAGTGGACACACGATTTGACATGTCTAGAAATTATGTTTATCGAAATATCTGACCTGGACCATCTCCGGTGTGTTCTCGGAGGATAAGGGACCATAAGGGTATAACCGACACAGAAAACCGTAGTTACCTGCCACATAAAAGAATGAGGATCATACACCATTAATTGGTTAGGAGTACTTACTCGCTTGCTTACTTACTTACTTGCTTACTTGATTGCTTGCTTGCTTACTCACTTACTACCCGTTACGCCATCTGACGTTTAGGGCAGCACAGGTGTACACCGAAGAACAACTACTAACTGTGTGCCCTTAATTCCTTCTACGCCACGCAACAAACTGTATACAGCGTAGATAGCATATTTCGAGACTGATACAATTACGGTTTACAAGATACCAGCACGACATTATGAAGGAGGTGGGAGAAGCACGCATCCCTTGGCCCCTACCTTTACACCGGGAACAACGGGAGCAGGGAAGGAGTTGTCCTCCCTTCCTCTGTTAGACATTGCCTACCTCTCGGCGTCACTCGGCCCTCCGTGTTGTTTGTTGTGCGGATTGAAGTGACCTCCAGCATCTTTGCAAGCGTTTCCCAAGGCGCCTTCTTTGTGCACGTGGAAGCCATGTTTCTGCGTCCCGCCCATATTAAATCCGCTCAGCTTCACCGTGATGGTCACGTTACCGTGAGGCTGTCACACAAGACCAATAATCATGATGACATTTCATGCTTAAGTTTAATTATGTTTAAGTCATTATTCTCCGATCTTCCGCCTACCATCAACGTGCTGAGGACACAGGCGGTGGTTGGCAGGCGAACAGGAATTGTGCTTATATGTACAGAGTGAAATGGGCTTGGTGTTTACTATCTTATATATACCAATGTCTCGATATTGTTATTGAATGCGTCCAGGCTGTTTACACCATGTATATATATTTATATGTGTGTGTGTGTGTGTGTGTGTGTGTGTGTGTGTGTGTGTGTGTGTGTGTGTGTGTGTGTGTGTGTGTGTGTGTGTGTGTGTGTGTGTGTGTGTGTGTGTGTGTGTGTGTGTGTGTTCAATTTTGGGTCGCTAACCAGCGGTTAAGAACCTCTGACGTGTGTCATCTCATTCTTGCCAATAGCCCACTCATAATTGCCATGACAGAAATATGCGTAAAACAAAAGTGGTACACTGTATGTTTCTGTTTTCTTTTGAGTATATTTATGTATGCCATGTGGTTGTTGGGTTACGATGACGTCGTATTACCATTTGCGGCCTTAATTTACATGGACCCATTGATGTCGTCTCTTGAAAGTTGTCACTACGCTTTATTGCTTCCGATACAGCTGGGTGAATGTAAATGGGGAGATCGCGAGATGTAGGCAAGACGGCGGTGTGAAGCCATAAAAAGCCAGCGTTGAAGGATCGAGATTCGAGAGAACGTCGTCGTCCTTTTAATTATATAATTGATATGCATCATAAAATTGAATATTATCCTCGCTAGATTAAATTAGCAACGATTTCTATTGCACAAAGTACAGTATCGCAAAGCAAAGTAGACGCTGCCAGTGTGCAAATATGATCTTTCATCTGGTGGCTGGTTATTCAAAAGCAAACACTAAATCGACCAATTAGAACAACTTACGTATAGTTGGTTGGCTCAACTAATCGCAACGGCAATTCGAATTTTTTTGATGAAACGTTCTCTTTGTTAGATGTAAAACAAACTATTTACGTCCGAACAAGCTAGTAATTAAACTACGACACTTTTTTATGACGGTCGACCATTTACCGTTGCCTGTTCTTACATTACTGGTCGCCGGAAAGGGTAGGGTAATTGTGGAATGCATGGTGCACCAATATAACATATTATATTTGTGTAACAAAAATGTTTTTATATAAAATTAGAAGCCTCACAAACTGTGAGTGTATATTTTGTCTTTGATGATATCGGGGGTGTCATTTACAGCATGTTGTAGGCTGTATTTGAGACATTTCATTGCAAATTCATGCTTAGTTCTAAAAGTATGTACATTATTTTTTCACGAGTATCATAATTATGTATGTTTACACTTGGGATAATTTGCCAGTTAATTAAATAAAGAGGTAACATTTTATGAATGTATTTAAAGTACAATTATAATTCTTGTAACTGTAATATGTCTTCTACTTTCAGTAGTTTAAGTTTTTTTTAAAGTGGTTCCGTGTGTGAGTTGTATATATTTAAGGTTATTATTTGCACAGCATTTTTTAATTCTCGTAATTCTATTTCTTTGATATCCCCAAACCATGACACAATAATTAATATGTGATAATATTAATATGTTATACCACAACACTGTTATCTCTAAAGGTAATAAATGTTTTAATCTGTTTAATATGCCACTTGTTTTGGAGCACTTATTTGATATTTTCTCAGCGTGTTTTTTCCAATTTAGATTAGTGTCTAAGGTCAATCCTAGAAGGTTCAATTCATCTACTGTTTCAAAATTTACATCGTCTATTATATTTGTATTAGTAAATGAGTGTTCAAACAATTGTGATAGATGCATATCCCAATAATTATATTTATTTGTGGCACAGCCTGTTGTAATTGTTAATAATGTAATGCACTGAATGTAACTGTGAGTTTGCTTAGAAATGTAAATGTATGAACAGGTTGAGATAGACGTCTTGTAGTTTTGTATGTAGAAAAAATATGAAATAAGAAAGGGGATTTGCATAATGAATGCAAGAAAACCTAGTCATGGCAGAGGTGTAAAGTATACAGTAGTTAGACGATTTTACAAACCATTTTACCTGAATATCTGTAGTAACGTACTAATGCATTCTTAGCAACAAAACGAATACATGTATTTAGTTACTTCAGTGACAAGCTAAAGTTGTTGTTTATATAAAGTGCAGCAGTAAAACATAGAGCAGTACATTCGAGTTAAGCATTGAGACACCAAGTGACGTTTTGTTTCCTTAAAGATGGCAATGCAACGAGTTTACTAATGTAAAAGCTTCCTTGGATTTGATTCATTTAGACGCAACCGACTGTTGAGATTGGCACACATTGACACGCTATTGCTATGTCTTTGAACTAATTATCATACTCCATCCCATTACGTTAGAATGACAACTTAACCTATGAGTCTAACCTGCTCAAGGATTGATCCAAGCGGTTAGTAGCAACACAGTGCTCGGCAATTTGAGATAGTAACGCGATAAAACCCGCTCAAGTCTTGCGTCCCTGGCTCAGTCATTCAACTATGTTATAAAGAAACTGTTTTACATTTTAATAACCGTTTGCAGTGCCGATTTGAAGCATGTAAATTATTTTCTAATATAACCCTTCTTTGACTCCAGCATGGCAGCTTTTTTCCAACTAGGTCTAACTAGTAGTAGTATGACAACAAATAGGGGTCTGTCAAGTAAAATCGATAAATTGCTACTGAAATTTATATTAGCCGAGTGTATTTACTGCACTTAATATCAATTTAAATGCAAATACATTTAAACTGCAATACTTACAAACAATATTAGTTGTTCAGTTAGAAACAGTTTTCCATATTAATACCGCTCTGCACTGCACATTTGATACATTTAATTTATTTTATAATAACGGCCCTTAACAATTTGGCTGCGATCCAAATTGCAGTCGCGGGACTAACACTGCGACCAATGTCTTCAAACAATTAACCTGTGATGAATCATAACAAAATAAAAGGCATCAGAAAAATAAAAGATGAATGAATGTCAAAATTTGTTCATATTATATCACATGGCATTTCAAATCCATGCAACACCTGGCATAAATTATTTATTTTGCATGAACGGGAAAGCTGGAAACTAAATGAAAGTTCGAACAGTCAATAGAGACTCTTGGCGATGCATTCACAATTGTTTAGCGACCCAAATTTGGGTGGCGACCCATGGGTTAAAAACCGCTGTAATCTAGCACAATAAGATGTCAATAGACAAATCGTTTGCCTAGCTATCATAGACAAATTTCAGGCAAGCCAGCGGATACTGCATTTGCATTGTTGAATTTAGACTACAAAGAGTTTCGTTGACTGAATGGGAGTTCTTCTGGATATTGCAGTAATTGCTATACTGATTCTTTTTTATAATAACACGGTTGGTTAAATATTTATACAACATTTGTTTTACTGTAACATTCCGTTCTATGTTGCGACGGGTAACCAGTTACAGGACAATTATGTTTCAATGAAAAGGCTGCTTTTGTCACTGAAGATCCAAATTGAACACACCTTCGAAAATGTACGTTCAATGCGACAAAGAGGAAGATAAATTTCTTGCCATAACAAAAACGTACCATGATGCTACGCATTTATTTGTATGAAAAATCTTTGCGCATTTATTGCAGCGTGGCTAAATGCTTCCCAGAGAAGTCGAGATGGTGTTCGATTGAACAGGTCTGCCTGCGTAAAATGTAAAGCGCTTTGAGCAGCCCTAAGAACTTACCGGCTGCGAGAAAGAAATAAGTCCACTGATGTTTTCTGCGCCCGAACCGGAACTTGGGTCGACGATGCATTTGGCAATAACTGATTCTTCTGCTCCTACAAAGAAAGCACAATGCAACTCGTCATTCAATACAAAATGTGTAATTCAATACAAAATAAATAAATCATTACAACACGCTTAATGCGGGCTGATGGCAAATGAGGTGATCTATTGTTGACAAACGCGTTGATCGGTAAGGTCCACTGTTGGATCAACAACACATTCGACAATTAGTGGGATCAGTAAAAGTGTGCATAAATATTATAGTTAGTATTACTGTTCTGTTTGTACTCACATGGGCAGTGCGATATTTCACTGTTCTGTTTGTACTCACATGGGCGGTGCGATATTTCACTGTTCTGTTTGTACTCACATGGGCGGTGCGATATTTCACTGTTCTGTTTGTACTCACATGGGCGGTGCGATATTTCACTGTTCTGTTTGTACTCACATGGGCGGTCCGATATTTCACTGTTCTGTTTGTACTCACATGGGCAGTGCGATATTTCACTGTTCTGTTTGTACTCACATGGGCGGTGCGATATTTCACTGTTCTGTTTGTACTCACATGGGCAGTGCGATATTTCACTGTTCTGTTTGTACTCACATGGGCGGTGCGATATTTCACTGTTCTGTTTGTACTCACATGGGCGGTGCGATATTTCACTGTTCTGTTTGTACTCACATGGGCAGTGCGATATTTCACTGTTCTGTTTGTACTCACATGGGCGGTGCGATATTTCACTGTTCTGTTTGTACTCACATGGGCGGTGCGATATTTCACTGTTCTGTTTGTACTCACATGGGGGCGATATTTCATTTCACTGTTCTGTTTGTACTCACATGGGCGGTGCGATATTTCACTGTTCTGTTTGTACTCACATGGGCGGTGCGATATTTCACTGTTCTGTTTGTACTCACATGGGCGGTGCGATATTTCACTGTTCTGTTTGTACTCACATGGGCAGTGCGATATTTCACTGTTCTGTTTGTACTCACATGGGCGGTGCGATATTTCACTGTTCTGTTTGTACTCACATGGGCGGTGCGATATTTCACTGTTCTGTTTGTACTCACATGGGCGGTGCGATATTTCACTGTTCTGTTTGTACTCACATGGGCGGTGCGATATTTCACTGTTCTGTTTGTACTCACATGGGCGGTGCGATATTTCACTGTTCTGTTTGTACTCACATGGGCGGTGCGATATTTCACTGTTCTGTTTGTACTCACATGGGCAGTGCGATATTTCACTGTTCTGTTTGTACTCACATGGGCGGTGCGATATTTCACTGTTCTGTTTGTACTCACATGGGCGGTGCGATATTTCACTGTTCTGTTTGTACTCACATGGGCGGTGCGATATTTCACTGTTCTGTTTGTACTCACATGGGCGGTGCGATATTTCACTGTTCTGTTTGTACTCACATGGGCGGTGCGATATTTCACTGTTCTGTTTGTACTCACATGGGCGGTGCGATATTTCACTGTTCTGTTTGTACTCACATGGGCAGTGCGATATTTCACTGTTCTGTTTGTACTCACATGGGCGGTGCGATATTTCACTGTTCTGTTTGTACTCACATGGGCAGTGCGATATTTCACTGTTCTGTTTGTACTCACATGGGCGGTGCGATATTTCACTGTTCTGTTTGTACTCACATGGGCGGTGCGATATTTCACTGTTCTGTTTGTACTCACATGGGCAGTGCGATATTTCACTGTTCTGTTTGTACTCACATGGGCGGTGCGATATTTCACTGTTCTGTTTGTACTCACATGGGCAGTGCGATATTTCACTGTTCTGTTTGTACTCACATGGGCGGTGCGATATTTCACTGTTCTGTTTGTACTCACATGGGCGGTGCGATATTTCACTGTTCTGTTTGTACTCACATGGGCAGTGCGATATTTCACTGTTCTGTTTGTACTCACATGGGCGGTGCGATATTTCACTGTTCTGTTTGTACTCACATGGGCGGTGCGATATTTCACACGGGCAGATACATTGGTCACGCCCGCATGCACGCATGCACGCACGAACGCACGCACACACGCACGCACCCATACACACACACACACACACGCACACACCACCCACAGACACACCACACACACACACACACACACACACACACACACACACACCATACACACACACACCACACACGCACGCGAGCGCACGCACACCACACGCGCACCCGCGTACGCGCACGCCCGCACACCACACCACGCACGCGCGCACGCGCGCACGCACACGCGCACACACGCACTAACACACACACACTAACACACGCGTAAAAGGCTTTTGATAGCGCTGAAATACAATTAACATGAATCGCCTTACTTTGCGATGAACTATTGTTTTCCCCGTAACACTTACACTACAAAGTCACGTCACCCGGAACCTCTAACACTTCGGTCACGTACACAATGCACGAGTGCCCCAGTTCGAAAAGGGTGTACGTGATCGGTAAAGCATGGGCCTGTTCCGTTGTATGCAAACACTCGACAGAGCTAACACAAGTAAACACTCGACACAGTTTGCACAAATAAATGTAATACTCTTCTACATTTCAAAAGATGTTACATAATCGTATTCATCGGTTCGGTCTACAGTTTTCTGTCAACCTTAGAACTGTTGTCGCATCAAGAATAGTTCGCTGAGACGGTACCAATGTTTGTGTGAATGGAAGTCAAGTGGAGTGTTTGGTGAATTGACAGTTACGAGGCGGGCGGGCAACACACACACACACACACACACACACACACACACACACACACACACACACACACACACACACACACACACACACACACACACACACACACACACACACAAACACACATACACACACACGCGACAAGCCGGTACACATACTCGCACGCACTCAATGACCATCACTCACCTGCGGGTCGAGTCTATATCCATCCGTTATAAGGGTTAAACAAGAACAACTGTCAGGTCACGATGACCCCGCGGATTCAAAAGATGTTACATATTCGTATCCATCGGTTCGGTCTACAGTTGTAAGGTTGACAGAAAACCCTTGTGTGGTGTGTGGTGTGGTGCGTGTGGTGTGTGTGTCTGTGAGTGTGTGTGTGTGTGTGTGTGTGTGTGTGTGTGTGTGTGTGTGTGTGTGTGTGTGTGTGTGTGTGTGTGTGTGTGTGTGTGTGTGTGTGTGTGCGTTCGTGCGTATGTGCTTGCGTGCGTGCCTACGTGCGTATGCGTGCATTGCACCTGATATAGGGGCTAACATTTATACACTCGTATTAGACACAAATTATAATCAAACAACTTTAACTAACTAGTCATTCCGAATACAAATAAAAGCGCTACCCAACCTTACAAATGCATAGCCCCTATTTTGATTGTCAATATGTTGCATACTAGAAATGTGGTTTCAAATGCATCGTTTTGTTGCAGGACAATACAACTTTACAATAGCAATCAGGAACGATTTAGCAATGCAGCTGGCCAGCCGTGGTTCGTTGCAAGAAATGTGTGTTCTCCAAACACGAGCTTCACCAACGTATGAGTCTACGCAAAGACGCCATGCCGCTGGGACCTGTTAGCTGGTTCTACGTGATGACGTCGTGGTGACGGTCGTTCTGTCATTTGACACGATGCGGTGGCCAGCAAGATGTCATACAACTGGTGTGAATAATTACATGAATGCAGCGTCTTTACTAGACTACCAGTGCATATCCAAGCTAGGGTGATCGCGTGTTGTGTGGGCGCTCGAGCGCACCATATGGGGGAGACCGAAAGAGTGCCCTTGACAATACCGTGTTGGTGTGATGTGTGATATTTTTTCAAGCACTTTGACATGGCACATGTTAGTCCAGTGACTATTTTGCAGCACGCACCAATATTTCAAAATCCGTCACCAGATTGGGGCGAAATTAAGGGGTGTCAGGTTTGGGTGGATTTAAAAAAAAATGAGGTATGAGAATTTCACGAGTTTTCCACAGCACTTGTGTCAATGGAGGTTAAATATGCTGTGAAATTTATTTTCAAGAAAATCCTAAGACAAATTTTGCAGGAAATGAAGGAAACGTTATAATGCCGCCTATGTACAAAAAATTCAGTGTGGTCTTACCCCATATGTCACACCAGGTACTAGTGCGGATCGTTCACCCATGATATAATCATTTGGTTATGTCACAACGCTCTATTAACATAGCTATATCAACCGGCTTGTTCGGTTTGCCTGGCACATTACGTCATCGCTATCTTTGGTGTTTATTTCTTACCAGAAAGCTCCACTCTTGCAGACAAGTGTGACTGTGTTACACACAAACACTATCAAACATGGACACTCATTCAATCATCCATTCATTCCCCTCACTCACGCACGCACGCACAACGCACAGTACGTACCACAGTCACGCACGCACGCACGTACTCTCTCTCTCGCACGCTTACGCACACAATCACGCACACGCGCGCATTCAAACGCACTTGCACACACGCACGCAAACACACACACACACACACACACTCGTTTTTGTAAACAACAACCTAGCTAGTGCCGTTCGAATACTGTCTTGATCTCGTCAAAAACCGTCGTACGTCCCAGACCTGATCAGACAGCTGTAGGCCTACATAGGCACGACCTACAATTACTATAACTGCCTTGCATCCTAGTGTGCCGGATAACACGAGTAAAATTAAGTAGGTCTATTAACACTTCACTAACTAACCATCATTGCTATGCCCAGATAGAAGTAGTCCGACAGCCAAATGCCCTTTTGAAGGTAGACCGTGCATTAAGGTCTGCACGATGTTTTATTGCATTTTGTGATCATATAACGTTCTAGGTCAATAATCCGACGGATACCACCTTGGCGCCCTTGAGTGTTTTTTGTAGAAACCCATTAATATGCATATTAGGTATCGCCATTAAAATATATACTACTTTTCTGAATATCTCGAATAGCAAACATCCAAACAATCAAAACGATGTGTCCAAACGCATGTTTTCAGTGCATCTGGTTCTTCTTCTTCTTATGTTCAGCTCAGAATTCTGTATCAGCCACACGTATGTGACTAGAGTATTGTCAGGCTTCCTTGGTTTTGATTACGTCAGTGAACAAATCATGGCATGCAATTTTTTTACATGAATATGCAAATTAGCTCTGACCAATATACTCTCACGCTTTTCATGTGTATCTCCTCAATAGGCATTGCCTAACGCACCAACTTAAATGCCCCCCTTCCGTACGTGCAAACGCCCAAGTACATTTGAAAACCAAAGATATCCCCATCACAACGAGGCCTGTCTTAGAACTGCCAAGTGATGCAGTAAGCGTGACACCAAGGTCAAACAAGGTCAACGCCAAATGATAATTTTTCGAAATTGTACGCTTCCGTCTTAACATTACAATGGTTGCATATATACGTTATTTAAAAACAAAATGGGCATCATATATTTGAGGAAAGCTTATTGTATCCCCGTCAAAATGAGATATGACAAGAAGCTGTTGCCTGGTATAGTAAGTGTGGAGCTAAGGTCAAACAAGGTCACCGTGAAATTATGACTTCGAACTTCTGCAATACCGCAAACGTCATAACGTGACAATATCTCTGTATCTACTTAATTCCTATGGACATGTAACGTACATCGCGAAAGAACAATTTCTTCCCGTCAAAATGAGATATGACTTGGAGGTGTCAGTTGATGGCGTTTGTGTGGAGCGGTGTCACCGTCAAGCGATACATGTTCGAAATTGCACCATCCCGCAAACGTTCTACAATAGCAATGGTGGCTTAATTATAGCCTATCTACGTTACCTACTTACTCATGGCCGTGATATTCATTTTGAAAGCCTACCGTCTCACCGTAAATTTAGGATACCGCGGGGAGCAGTTAGTGTGGAGTGAAGGTCAAGCATGGCCATCACGAAATGACGAGTGTTCCGCAAACGTTGTACAATTACAATGTTTGCATAATTATCTACACTGGGCCATATTATACACATATGCGTATTGTAACCCCGTCAAAAAATGATTGGCATGAACTGGTAAAGTGGTGGTCTAACTGTGGAGTGGAGGTTGAACAAGGTCACCATCAAAAGATGCATTTTCGAAATTGTGTCATGCCGCAGATTGTAGGTGATGTTATACTTCAATACGTTTTTTTTGTATCACCCGTGGGATATGATAATAGATGTTGGTGGATGCCACCCTCGATTTTGAATTTGAATGTCATTTTGAGGCTCACAAACTCAATCTTGTGTCAACATATTTTTATTAACTGATATGTTCATGTGCACATGACAGTCTCTTCACGTTGTGTGTCCACCCCCAGCCATCTGGAGTGAGCGTCTGCTGATGAACCAGTTGACTGGTCAATCAAATAAAAGCTTGTTACGTTATGCGCTCTGAATACTGCTAAAGAGCATCCGGAGTTATTGGAATATCTTAGTGATATTATTCCTTTGACAGAATATCTTTCTCATTGCCTCGATAACGGACACCACGCACGCTGCAACTCTATTTACAGAGGGCAATGGTGATTCGTTCCAGGAGTTGAAGTGTCGCAAATCCAGATCCAAATGGATGTGTGAATGCTGTGGTTCCTTCGTGGTATTTTGTTACGTTTCCCATGGTATTGACAACTGGAAATGACGTGACAGGTCTGTTCCCAGAGCACGATGGATGCCGTTGCCAGTATGATGAACAACATTATTGCCTGTCCAAAAGCCTATCCAAATGTATGCAGTTGGACATAACCTTGACAAGCTCATAACTCCTAACGATCGGAAACACATTGCGAATCATGCATGGTTTTTGATCCCTTTTCCACAAAGCATTTTGCACAAGGATCAACAGTTGCGTGTCAGGTTCTTCATGGTCATACTGGATGTAGCATGTCATAGTTGCACCTAGTGACGACAGCTGAGGTGTCTGAAGTGTCAAACACTTCCGTTCAACTTAGATAGTGGCGCGATGGGAATATTTTCAGTTTATTGGCACCTTGTTGTCCCATGTTATACTTTCGTCAGATTCCCGTTACCACGCTTCTCCCTTGTGGTGTATTTTATCCTGCTGACGAGGTACGTGTCCCGGTCGACGCCAATATTGTTGGAGTGAAATAAGTGCTTCATTATGTGCGGAACAACGTGATGATGTTGGCTGATGCATCTTTTGACAGTGACCTTCAATCTTCACTTTCAACCTTCACTCCCCAGTTAGACCACCATTTTACAACACTATGCCATGCCTCATAGTGACGGGGATACAGTACACATAGGTGTAAAACATGGCTTAGTGTAGGTAGACAAAGTAGGTACGCAAATATTGTAATTGCACAACGTCTGCGGAATAGTTTTGAATATTCATCATTTGGTGGTGTCCTTGCTCGACCCTCACCCCACACTTACTGCACCAGTTGATAGCTTCCCGTCGTATCCCGTATTTACGGGGAGATAGTAGGTTTTCCAAATGTATATGACGTGGCCATGAGTAGATAGGTAACGTATATAAGCCACCAATAGTTTTGTATAACGTTTACGTTGAGACAGAGTTATTGTAACTTAATAACGTTCGCGGTATTGCAAAAGTTCGGATATTCATCATTTCACGGTGACCTTGTTTGACCTTAGCTCCACACGTACTATACAGTGCAAATGCTCCATATTGTATCCCATTTTGACAGGGAGACAATAAGCTTTCCAAAAATATATGGCATGGTTATTTTATTATTAATAAAAGTAAATATGCAACCATTGTAATTATAATATGTTTGCGGAAGCGGACAATTTCGAAATATAATCATTTGGCGGTGACCTTGTTTGACCTTGGAGTCTCGCTAATTCTATGATAGGCCTCGTTGTGATGGGGATATCTAGGGTTTTCAAACTATATACAATTTGGGTGTTTGTATAGGGAAGGGGACATTTAAGTCGGTCCGTTAAGGCTGAAGTATTTTGTCGGCCGACGCTATTTATAGAACAGTCTCGTTCAGGCGATGTTTGCCGTCGTTAGTTCTCGGGAACACAAGACAAGCGTGCGCTGAATCTAGTGATTGTGTTGTTGATAAGGATTTATTTATGACATATACTGTTGCAAACTAACAACACTAAATAAACAAATCCTTATCAACAACAGAATCACTAGATTCAGCGCACGCTTGTCTTGTGTTCCCGAGAACTAACGACGTAGATAATTAGAATTAGAATCACTAGATGCAGCGCACGCTTTACTTCACTTTTCTGAATATCTCGAATCATCCAAACAATCAAAATGATGTGTCCAAACCATCCTCGCGCGCCAGGGGTCGCTGCTACTGATTACGTCAGTGCCAGCCAGCAGTACCCCCTGGGAGATTGCTTTGCGAAACACTGAATTTAAACTAAGCCTATGAAATCGCTCACTATATCAGTGGTTGGCGGCAGGTCAGGTGGTCATAATAAAACTAATTTCAACCATGTTACATGCAATGTTTAGGATGTAGAAGCATCCTCGCAAGCCAGAGCTGTTTGCCATGCAAATCTAGCCCTGGCTGTTCCCCTACGCTAAGCGCAGAAGTTAGCTGAGTCAAACTAGTAATTGACTTCGCCAGTCGCGACTGCATCACCCGTGAGAACAGCACAAATACCCGCCCCAATTTGAAGACGGATGAACGACTTCTGGGACTCCCAATATATAATGACCCGTTCGTCCATTAGCACGAGCAGCCGAGCGATATTGTGTATTCGAATAATTGCTTCTGTGTATATATATTAATGGCGATGACTAATTTACATATTAATAAGTTTATGGAAAAATACTCAAGGGTGTCAGGGTGGCATTATTGACTTTGAATGTTTGAACATCAAAAAAATGCAAAAAACATATTACACACCCTAAATGGCCTCAAGCTCGCATCACTGCCCAAAACCAGGATTAAAGCTAGGCCTAGCTGCCAAAGCGCCAACAAATACGAATAAACTAAAGTACTCTTAGTAACACTGAACGGACGATTGTCGTCACTGCTATATGTGACGTTGTACACAGACAGCGGGTACCTGCTAGAGCGCCAACAAACACGCGTACACTATACAGACTATAACAATATAGTAGGCCTTGAAACACTACACGAACTAGGCCTAATCATCACTGCTATAGTGTTATACAGCCGTACGTACCCGTCAGTGCGCAGACGACAGCGAGCAGTAAGGCAACAACACGACACGAACCGGCCATCGTAGCTACAGCGTTTCAAAAATAAGTATTAACACTGATCAACAACGGTTGACACAAACGACTGCACACTGTAGTCGACAGGCCGGAGTGTACTACAAAGTTGGTTGTATAACTCGGCGTTCGCTGAACTCCGCTCGTTGGATGTTTGTGCTGTTCCGTTTATTTATACTGCCCCCTCCTCTCGAATGAATACACAATTGCCCAACGGTCGCTGCTGCTGATTATGTCATTGCGTTTCTCCGAATTTAAGCTCAGCCTATGAAATCGCTCACTAGATCAGTGGTTGTCGGCAGGTCAGGTGGTCACAATAAAACTAACTTCAATCAACCGTGGCTCGTGTTACATGCAATGTTTAAGAAGTAGGAGCAATTATTCGAACACAATGTGAATTTAAAGTGGGTACGTTCACTTTTTAAATAACATTTAAAAAGATTGCCGTCCAGAGCTATAAGCTCTAGATGGCATGCGAACAAGGAAGCCTTTGGCTTATCGAGAGTCCAAAAATGTTCCACCTACGTATAACCCGCCCTCGCCAAATAGCTGTCCATTTTTCTTTTGAACATATTCACACTGTTAGCATTAACACAATTATCAGATAATTAATTTGTTCGAGTCATGTATTGTCCTCTGAGAGAATGAGTACTTTCTAATATCCAAACTACACTGTTCCTTGATTAATGCTGCAACATGCCCTCTGGTTATACTACCTTTTTTCAGTTTGAAGAAAATATTTCTTTCCATATCCTCATAATCATTCAATATCTTAAAAACTTCTATTTGGTCTCCTCTTAGTCTCCTAGTCTCTAGTGTTATCAACCCACATTCTAATAGGCGTCTTTCATAACCAAGATCTTTTAGTTCAGGAATCAGCTTAGTTGCTCTTCGTTGCACTCTTTCTAGCTTATCTATGTTCTTCTTACGATATGGCCTCCTTGCTTGTATACAATATTCCAAATGTGGCCTAACTAATGCTTTGTACAGTGGTACAATTAGCTGTTTCTCGTTACATGTGATATTCTCCCAATTAGCCCTAGTATTTGGTTACCCTTTGAAGCAGCAAATCCACATTGCTCCGAAACTTTCATGCCAGCACTAACTGTTACTCCTAAGTCCTTTTCTTTTACAGTTTTGCCTAATATAGTATCCCCCATTATGTATTCCTTGTTCACATTTCCATGTCCTATGTGGATGCATTTACACTTCCCAAAATTGAAAAACATTTACCATTTTTCAGACCATTTGACCAATTTCCTTAAGCAATTTTGATGGTATCCCGTCAACTCCAGGTGATTTGTTTTCTTTCATAATCTTATTTTTCTTTGATATCATTTCAGGAGTAACAAACAACTGCCCTAATTTATTTTATTTATCCCCTCAAATTTAGTAACTGGTAATGGCAATGAACTGATATATATTCTGTGATAAACATTGAGCTGAAATACTCTTTCAGGGCCTCTGCCATTTGAAACCCAACAGATATTACTTTTCCTGCGCTGTTTTCTAGTGGTCCCACCTTATCACGAATCTTCTATTTACTCCTTACATAAGCGTAGAAACTAACTCTTGCTATCATTTTTCATATCATTCGCCAATTTTGTTGTCCAAAAGTTCGTTTGGATTGTCTAATTTCGGTTGTAGCTAGTTTAAGGGCGTCTTTGTAGTTGTTGTAGTCTTCTATATTTCCAGTGTTTCTGTAAACTCTCCACATAATTTGTTTTTAAGCAATCTATAGTATAGGTTCTTTTGATAGGTGTTTCTTCCTAGATCGCTTCCTTTGCTTTTTAGGGGAACAAATATTTCAATAATGCCCTCAATCTCATCTTTCAAAATGGTTCAACATTATGTTGCTGTCTTGTCTTTCATTAAGTTAGTCCAATCTATGTGTGCTCAATATTTTCTCATATGTTTATATTTGCCTTTATTAAAGTTTCTCCTCCATCGCTTTTTACCATTATTCCCTGATTGTCCTTTTATACTAAAATGGATCTGGTTATGATCACTAGATCCCAAAGGTTCATGTATTATCAACTAATTCGTTTTGAGAAGAGAACACTAAATCGAACACATTTCCACCTCTGGTTGTTTCCAAAACATGTTGCGTAAGGAAACAGTCCTATATTAGAAATACAAACTGTCGGTCATCACCTCCAGCACTCTCTAGTGATTTCCACTGAATATGTCCATGATTAAAATCACCCATTATAACACATTCCCCTTTAGTTATCTCCTTTATAGTACTGTGCAGTTTTACATCATCCTCTTGTCTTATGTTAGGACTACGATGAACCAATCCTATTGTTAATGTCGAGTTTCTATGTTGCACCAAATAGCTTCCTCGCAATCTGCTTCCTTTTTTATTTGTACTTTATATGCCTGTATAAATTCTTTAATATACAGAATGACTCCGCCTCCCCTTCTCTCTTGTCTATCCTTTCTAAACATGACATAACCCGATAGAGCTTATTCAACATATACAATGTCTACATGTGCCCATGATTCTGTGATGCCTAATATATCGGGGTCTGTATCCGCTATCATGATGTCTAAATCGCTTCTCGTACATACTATGCTTCTGGCA
>CM034533.1:72800759-72818259 GCA_020002185.1 Paraescarpia echinospica | reverse complement strand
GCCGGGTCGGTGTCGGAAGAAGGTGAGTGAATGGGTGAGTTAATCAGCTAATTGACGGGCTTAATAAAGGGCGGACGAACGAACGAACGAACGGACGGACGGACGAACTAGCGGACGGACGGAAAGAAGAACGGACGAACGCGATAACATATATATCTACCAAGTGGACGAGTGGACCGCATGTCTTGCAAGGCAGATTAATTAAATTGCTTTGAATACCGTGTTGACCAATAATAATCGATTGTCAAAGGCAGGCGTAGCAGACGTAGCATAGCGTATAACAATTTGGCGGCCACATATTGCACAGGATAACGTGGCGGTCGCGTAACACTCGAGAAGATAACATACCATAACCCCATTATTATGTGACAGAAATAAGGACGGTGCGCCTAAATTATATTCCTTGTACTCCAGGAATCGCTGACTCAATCCAATGATACATGTGACACGACATATGTGATAAGCGGCCAATACTTCATCACTGATTGTCAGCCAAGACATCACTGATTGTCGGCCTAGACATCGCCGATCGTCGGCCTAGACAGCATTGATTGTCGGCCAAGACATCGCTGATTGTCGGCCACGATATCACCAACCCTGACTGAAGGCACCTGACACCGAACGACGACAATGGCGGCAGTGGCGGTGACGTGGGCCGTGCGGTGGGCGGGTCAGCTGGCCGGAGTATCGGACACCTTGCTGGAGAAGGTCCCAGAAGACGACGAATGGCTCACCATACGTCACTTCCTCCGGAACACGTCGCGCCTACTACGGAGGGGTGATGTGGCCGCCGGCGTGAAGGGGTTCGGGCAAATACTGCCGTATGTACAGGTAACCAAATGTTCTTCATTACTCACTTGAGTACTTCTTACTTTGGTGCCCCAATAGGCCTATTTACCTAGTAAAACGTTCTGGATCAATCAGAATAATAATTATACATATTCCTGTGCACAACGTTTGAATAATGTACGAATAGCCATAAATTGTGAAATGATCAACTAAAACATTCCATACTAAGGCGTTGGGAGGCTGAGTCCAACATATTTTGGTGGGGGGGCTGGATATAGGATTAGACCCCAGTATTTAGAGAAGAGGTGCGTTTTGGGCTGCAAGTGGAGGTTTATGGTGAACTTCAGGGGGGGTTGCAAGTGGAGGTTTTTGGTGAACTTCAATGGGGGTTGCAAGTGGAGGTTTTTGGTGAACTGCACTGTGGGTTGCAAGTGGAGGTTTTCGGAGTGCCTCAACGTTGTTTTTTAAAGCCTCAAGGGGGTGTACAATTTGGGGTTTTTTGGTGGGCCCCAACCCTCAAACATTCACCATGATCCGATGCAGATGGCATACGTAAGTACTATCTAGCTAGCATAATGTTAAGTAAAGAAACTCGGAACAAATATGGCGCATATCCGGTGCTTGCTCTTGCCGAACGTGTAACTGTGACTTAGATCGTGCAAATTTGACTTGTAGCGGGCCATATCGAGCGTGGAAAAATACACCAACTTGACGAACACGTACAAGATCACACAGACGATCACACAACATTTTCTCGTCGACGACACAGCCCGCGAGCAACTCGTCAAGTTCATGCAAGAGATCAAAACGAAAATAATTTCGGTTGGCGCAAACGTCGACGATCTCGGTCGTAGAATCGACGACCTTTTGGAGGTATGGCAAAATGTATCTGTAACTTAGTTATATTTAGCAGACACGTCGTTAATATGTAAACTTGGGGAAAATAAATTCATATTGGCCTACATAAGTTTATTTAAATAAATACACCCACACATGAACACGAACACGCACACGAACACACACCCACACTCGTTGCACGTGTGTACTGGATTAAATATAAAGCCGTACAAATGTAGTATTTCAGCACAGTTTACTTTGATGATTGTTGATTTGATGACTTGTTGATTGACGTCGCCTTCCGGTGTCGCTGTTGGTTGTTTCCAGGGCGTCATTGAGCGGCGGCAGGCGATTGGATGGTTTGTCTCGTGTCGTCTTGCCTTTCGCATGAACCGGATATCCGCACAGATCCGCACATGCGAAGATCAGCTGGACCGCGCACGCGCACTGCTGATTGAGATCGACGAAGAAGTTGCTGGCAAGTCCTTCTTGGCCCACTTGCTCTACTACGTTAGTCTGCTGACGGGACTTGGTGAGAAATAAAGTCGTATTCTAATGACCAAGATTAAGGCCCTAGCCTCCGAACAAATCTAATTGATACAAATTGCTGTCTCAACTATCATTCATGATAATATTATGCTTACCTGTGATCAAGTCAATTCGTAACCCCACTTCCTTGTCGATACATCTGCTGGCTGTATATTTACCTGGTTAATGTTTATAGACAAAACGATGCACGAAGACGTCGTTAAATTAACGGTAACAAATGGTTCGTATTGTCACAAACAGTTCGACTCGAGCCGATTCGAGTCGTGCAAGTTTTACTGTTGTCAGATTGCTAAGATAAAACATTGGGTGGGAGAAGTTCCCTTGCTGTGGGGGGAGTGAAGAAGAAAACAAGGTGGGGGAATCCTTTCCTGCTACTCGCCTGGTTTTAAAACGACGGTCTTAAATGCCACTTTTTAATAGAAAATGTAGATTTGTTTCAAAAAGAAAAAAGGATGAAAAACAAATTGGCAGAATGCAAAGAGTGCAGAAGACTTGCTACTTGTGCGCCGCATTGACGTACGTCCTACGTAGTGTACGGGGAGAACGGCTGACCGCGGCATTGTGTTTCTAGCGCTGTCAGCCACGGGCAGCGTGCCCGTTGGAGCCGTGTGTATCGCAGCCGCCACGGCGTCGAGACAGTCCGCACAGGTAGGCCTTGCATCGGTCAACATAGTTGCACTATCGCATATAATACAGCAATTTGCGTGACATTAGGCCCCAACCAGTGTTGCATTGTACAATCTTAGCCCGTTGTGTAGATTTTAAACGGTAATAATGTGTTGGTATGTAGACTGATAGTAGAGACGATATATAATCCGAATGTGTGTGTGTGTGTGTGTGCGCCCGCGCGCGCGTGTGCGTGGTTGGATTCGTGCGTGGTTGGATTCGTGCGTACATGCGTGCGAGTATGCATGCGTGCGTGCGTCCGCGTAACAAAACCACTGTTTAATTATCCAACATTTTCCGCTGGCAGAGAAAGAGGGCAAATTTAGAATTACTGATGCTGGAGACGTATTGGCCTCCGCAACGTTGTTGACACGAAACGTATCTTCTGCTTCACAGACACTCGAGAAATACCGACGAGAGCTGGCGAAGATTGACGGAGAACACCGAGCACTTCAGGCGGAACTTACCGAATGCCGTCATCGTTTCGAGGCGGAACGGAAAAACTATTTGCTCCTTACTGGCGTACCCTACGCACTCGTTGCTCTACTTTTCCTAGGTGCTGTCTTGTTCTTGGCGGGAAAACTAGCAAACTTCGTTCTATTTTCAGTGGCCTTTCTCTACGTCTGTCTAATGGCAGAGCGGACGAGCGCCAGCAAATATTACCTTGGAATGGTCCTTGGTTTTGTTGCAATGGTGATGCAGGTTCAACGCTACAACGGAATGATCGCATTCAACTGCATTTCCGCTGTCTTTATTATCTTCGAATACATCGGTCTCACAGATTAGTCAACCGCCAAAAGACGTTAAAAGGCTGAGTTTTTTCAAAACTTTTCGTTATGTTTTTCCGATTGTAGGCCTCTGGCTGTGCAGCGACGGCCATGGTCTGTGATAGTTAACTGATGTTGTCAGCCTGTCGACTGATTTCTGCGCTGCTTCACAGTCGAATTTCATGATTATTCTTACACAACTATACACTCGCATATATTAACACGAGAGCGCCCGTCGAACTGGTGATCATGTTTCTTAATGTAGAATAGGGCGTCATCATATATCGGGGATTGCATGGCACAGTGGCGCCATCTAGCGAGTAAAACGTGTTAACGCAAATTTATGTTAATAATAATCTAGAATATTTTTTGACTTTGTGAAAATAAGACCATCCCTAACATTGGTGGAATCAGAACCCGTCGTTACTTCCGTGAACGCCAGGTCTAACACGGGTGTTCGCAGTCTACACGGTTTATTAGACCATGTAAATCTGCATTGGTTTCTGTAAATTATATTCTCTGGAATGATAATTAGAATGTACCTATATTTATTAGTATATTTTTACACAATGTTATTGCAGCTGTGGTTGGAAATAAAATAAAATCAATTACCTCCGTTGTAGAATTATAATAGTCTAAAACTGATTAGACGCTATGCAAGTGTACAAAATAATTGGTACCAACGCCAAGTGTTTATGTTGCTAAAACTGTGATATTCAATTACCTCTGTTTAGTTTTCTTTTTCACATGTGAAGTGTTTAAAAATGTAAATTATTAAAACAATTCGTTCAGCATTTTACTTATTTATATAACTGCCTTGTGTATTGGATGTTTCTTCTGCATTTTGCATTGCGTATGTTTTGTGTTGCGTGTGACACATTATTATTTTGTTATAGTCACCCTGTGGCAATAAATTTGAGCTATCTGTTTCGCTCTGCGTTTTGTAAAATTACAATACCACTTGTGTTTACCATAAGTGGTCAACACATTACCCCAGTAGATGATACTACATTACTAATACATGTAACGATAGCTGTGAAAGAGAACAAAATGGCAGTTTTTATTTTCATTCATAATATACACATAAACCCACAATGGTTGGGTATAATTACATACTTACACAAATGTATCTGAATTGTACAAGTCCTAAAATAAATACTCACATATACAAACATACACAGACATAAATACACATAATTCCAGCATCAATTACAACCTATCAGTCACCAGCATCAATTACAACCTGCCAGTCACCAGCAAGAGACGTACAGTGTGGAATCAGAGTTATGAGACATGACCAGTTGAGTTTCAAAGGGCAACATGGTTTTCAAACACGGGTAGCCTCGACTGAAAGTCTGATGTTCTAGTGACTATGCCACAACACCCCAAAGTTGGTTCTGTTACCTCTCATACTTCAACAATACTCTCATTTCTATTTACACAACAAAATCTTAGGAGAAATTAATCAATGTACACAGCCATATAGCACATTGTATACAATAAAATTATTACTTTTAACTTCAAGAACAAATTCACCAACCATTGAGTTATTTAACTAACAACGTCATTATGTTAACTGGAGTACATTTAAAATAAGAGGATTCTTACGTAATGAATGGTCACTCTCAACCAGAGATAGGGACATTCTGACATAACGAATGGTCACTCTCAACCAGAGATGGGGACATTCTGACGTAACAAATGGTCACTCTCAACCAGAGATAGGGACATTCTGACATAACGAATGGTCACTCTCAACCAGAGATAGGGACATTCTGATGTAACGAATGGTCACTCTCAACCAGAGATAGGGACATTCTGACGTAACGAATGGTCACTCTCAACCAGAGATAGGGACATTCTGACGTAACGAATGGTCACTCTCAACCAGAGATAGGGACATTCTGACGTAACGAATGGTCACTCTCAACCAGAGATAGGGACATTCTGACGTAACGAATGGTCACTCTCAACCAGAGATAGGGACATTCTGACGTAACGAATGGTCACTCTCAACCAGAGATAGGGACATTCTGACGTAACGAATGGTCACTCTCAACCAGAGATAGGGACATTCTGACGTAACGAATGGTCACTCTCAACCAGAGATAGGGACATTCTGACGTAACAAATGGTCACTCTCAACCAGAGATAGGGACATTCTGACGTAACGAATGGTCACTCTCAACCAGAGATAGGGACATTCTGACGTAACGAATGGTCACTCTCATCCAGAGATAGGGACATTCTGATGTAACGAATGGTCACTCTCAACCAGAGATGGGGACATTCTGACGTAACGAATGGTCACTCTCAACCAGAGATAGGGACATTCCGATGTAACGAAAGGTCACTCTCAACCAGAGATAGGGACATTCTGATGTAACGAATGGTCACTCTCAACCAGAGATAGGGACATTCTGATGTAACGAATGGTCACTCTCAACCAGAGATAGGGACATTCTGACGTAACGAATGGTCACTCTCAACCAGAGATAGGGACATTCTGACGTAACGAATGGTCACTCTCAACCAGAGATAGGGACATTCTGATGTAACGAATGGTCACTCTCAACCAGAGATAGGGACATTCTGACGTAACGAATGGTCACTCTCAACCAGAGATAGGGACATTCTGACGTAACGAATGGTCACTCTCAACCAGAGATAGGGACATTCTGACGTAACGAATGGTCACTCTCAACCAGAGATAGGGACATTCTGATGTAACGAATGGTCACTCTCAACCAGAGAGATAGGGACATTCTGTAAGTTGTAATTAATTACAATTATTGTACTCATTACATTTACACTATAATTGTAATTGTAATCAATTCACAAAAAGAATGCACAAATTAACAGAACATTTGTTTGAAAATGAGATGTGATTGTGCATGCAATCGTCTGTCTGTAAAACAATGTTGATCCTATTAATTATTGCAATCAACCCTTTAAGAAACACTGTAAAGTGTAATTGACCTTCAAAGATGCACAATAATTGCAATTGAGCTTTTATGCTGATGTGTAATTCCTGTTATTACGATAAATCACCTACCTAGAATAATAATAAGTTTCACATGTTTTAACAGTTTTTCAATATACTTCCACCAGTAACATACCTTTTCTGTAATCTGTATAGAAATCATAATAAGTTTATACTTTTGTATAACAGTAGCATAATTGATGTACAAACTATGAATCTTTTTCAAATATAGTTATGGATTTATGCAAGTTTAAATGTAGTAAACTTTTCAAATATTTCTTCTCCACATTTTCTTATTCAACATATATAATTTTCAAATACTTCAACAATCAGGTAGCTATGCACATCAATAATGCAGTTTAGATAAGTACACCTTTAGCACTTTATCATCAGAACTTCTAGACAACGTCATGCTAACCAACTGAACTATAAGGACAACAAGAAGGGTTACACATAACATCTAGACAACGTCATGCTAACCAACTGAACTATAAGGACAGCAAGAAGGGTTATACATAACTTCTAGACAACGTCATGCTAACCAACTGAACTATAAGGACAACGAGAAGGGTTATACATAACTTCTAGACAACGTCATGCTAACCAACTGAACTATAAGGACAGCGAGAAGGGTTACACATAACTTCTAGACAACGTCATGCTAACCAACTGAACTATAAGGACAACGAGAAGGGTTATACATAACTTCTAGACAATGTCATGCTAACCAACTGAACTATAAGGACAACGAGAAGGGTTATACATAACTTCTAGACAACGTCATGCTAACCAACTGAACTATAATGACAGCGAGAAGGGTTACACATAACTTCTAGACAATGTCATGTTAACCAACTGAACTAGAAGGACAGCGAGAAGGGTTATACATAACTTCTAGACAACGTCATGCTAACCAAATGAACTATAAGGACAACAAGAAGGGTTATACATAACTTCTAGACAACGTCATGCTAACCAACTGAACTATAAGGACAGCGAGAAGGGTTACACATAACTTCTAGACGTCATGCTAACCAACTGAACTATAAGGACAACGAGAAGGGTTATACATAACTTCTAGACAACGTCATGCTAACCAACTGAACTATAAGGACAACGAGAAGGGTTATACATAACTTCTAGACAACGTCATGCTAACCAACTGAACTATAAGGACAACGAGAAGGGTTATACATAACTTCTAGACGTCATGCTAACCAACTGAACTATAAGGACAACGAGAAGGGTTATACATAACTTCTAGACAACGTCATGCTAACCAACTGAACTATAAGGACAACGAGAAGGGTTATACATAACTTCTAGACAACGTCATGCTAACCAACTGAACTATAAGGACATCGAGAAGGGTTACACATAACTTCTAGACAATGTCATGCTAACCAACTGAACTATAAGGACAGCGAGAAGGGTTATACATAACTTCTAGACGTCATGCTAACCAACTGAACTATAAGGACAGCGAGAAGGGTTACACATAACTTCTAGACAACGTCATGCTAACCAACTGAACTATAAGGACAGCGAGAAGGGTTACACATAACTTCTAGACAATGTCATGACAATGTCATGCTAACCAACTGAACTATAAGGACAGCGAGAAGGGTTATACATAACTTCTAGACAACGTCATGCTAACCAACTGAACTATAAGGACAACGAGAAGGGTTATACATAACTTCTAGACAACGTCATGCTAACCAACTGAACTATAAGGACAACGAGAAGGGTTATACATAACTTCTAGACAACGTCATGCTAACCAACTGAACTATAAGGACAACGAGAAGGGTTATACATAACTTCTAGACAACGTCATGCTAACCAACTGAACTATAAGGACAACGAGAAGGGTTATACATAACTTCTAGACAAACTTCTATACAACGTAGACAACGTCATGCTAACCAACTGGGTTATACATAACTTCTAGACAACATGCTAACCAACTGAACTATAAGGACAACGAGAAGGGTTATACATAACTTCTAGACAACGTCATGCTAACCAACTGAACTATAAGGACAACGAGAAGGGTTATACATAACTTCTAGACAACGTCATGCTAACCAACTGAACTATAAGGACAACGAGAAGGGTTATACATAACTTCTAGACAACGTCATGCTAACCAGCTGAACTATAAGGACAACGAGAAGGGTTATACATAACTTCTAGACAACGTCATGCTAACCAACTGAACTATAAGGACAACGAGAAGGGTTATACATAACTTCTAGACAATGTCATGCTAACCAACTGAACTATAAGGACAACGAGAAGGGTTATACATAACTTCTAGACAACGTCATGCTAACCAACTGAACTATAAGGACAACGAGAAGGGTTATACATAACTTCTAGACAACGTCATGCTAACCAACTGAACTATAAGGACAACGAGAAGGGTTACACATAACTTCTAGACAACGTCATGCTAACCAACTGAACTATAAGGACAGCGAGAACGGTTACACATAACTTCTAGACAACGTCATGCTAACCAACTGAACTATAAGGACAGCGAGAAGGGTTACACATAACTTCTAGACAACGTCATGCTAACCAACTGAACTATAAGGACAACGAGAAGGGTTATACATAACTTCTAGACAATGTCATGCTAACCAACTGAACTATAAGGACAACGAGAAGGGTTATACATAACATCTAGACGTCATGCTAACCAACTGAACTATAAGGACAGCGAGAAGGGTTATACATAACTTTATGTTGCATCTTGATATGCTAGAAATGATGTTTCATCCTGCCTTTTGTGTACACCGTAGTCCATAATGTCATCATGGGGAGGAAATATTATGTATTTAAAGAGTCATTGAAGCCATTCCTGCTATTCTGGTGTAACTGCATAATTACCACACATGCCAACCAAGATTTGTAACGGACTGCAACGGTTCAGTCCACTGTGGCAGTAGGGAGTTATGAGTCATGTTAATGGAAACATTTCTCTTTCACAATTATATCCGTCTAAGTCCATTTGTTGCAACGCTATGGGTGTTTGAACTGATCCACTAAAAAGAATTTAAATCTAAATTTTAAGTTTCAAATCACATACCATACCATACCATCTGCATGGTTTGCCTCAGACACCCAGAAGATCACTGTGGTTACTGGAATATACTGACAGGATCTTGCGAGACTTCTGGGATAGCACATAGCAAGAATATTTGAGAGTTAACTTGAAAAATGCAGGTCATTTCCTATTTTATAAACAAGTCTAGTTCAACACACACAGAAATGTCTCCTACACCTGTAGGACTGTCAGATTTAAAGGGACATAGTTTGTTCGTCTACCCAGAATTAGCAGGCACAGTAATTTCTAAGTGGATGTCTGCTATGTTGACCATGGGAAAGTGAGCATTGTTGAACATCAAAGGGTATAGCAGTTAACTCAGCCCGACTCGGCCGTATTGGCAATAAAGCTCGTTTTGAAACTGGATGTTTTGTTTACTATTTGAACACCTACCTCTGGTCGGGCCTTCATGTCTGACACGGCATCTCTCACAAAGCATTTCATCATGTTCTACGATTGGCCGTATTGTATTTAATTACCACTATATCACAATTCTCACCAGCCTTTTGACTTAAGAAGATGATGGTCATGCATATTTAACTGTATATATCTTATCCATCATTTTGATGAGTAAATAGCTTCACCAGTATCACAAAACACCTCTCCAAATTAGTATGTATTATTACAATACATACTATGCAATGTTTGATTATCATCGAATCACAGTTTAACATATTCACATATTGATGATTTGTGTACACAATGTCTCAAGTAGTTAATGGGAGGGGCTAATATTTGTTCAATAACCAATAGTTGTACAAAGAAAGTAGAAGACATACTGCAAAATCTGAACAACACAGAAGCCTTCCGAGACAGTCACCCCCTGATTGGAGGACATTGGAGGGAAGCAGCATATAGCCGGGTGAGACAGATGACCTTGGAGTCACATCGCTGGCTTCATCCTGTAGACTTGGCAGTAAAGACGTCCTCGCACCCATCAACAGGTGTTCACAACTTGGCAAAGGCGACATCTCTTGCGTTCTGCCATACAGCAATTCCCTGAAGTCACACGCAAACAAGATGAGTGTCTTCCATCAGAACAGCTGCATATTGTACCTCGGTAGACATCTTCACTTCAAATAATGGCCAGTGCCACTATATCGCACCATGTATTGCCTTACTATTGGTAATACAATTACTCCTAACACATAAACATAAGACAAGTATCACATTTATACTTCATTCTGTCTCTATCATGGCATAGTTTATGTCTTATCTTTTTACACCGGTCTATCTGCAAGATGGCATAGTTTGTGTCTTACCTTTTTACACCGGTCTATCTGCAAGATGGCATAGTTTGTGTCTTATCTTTTTACACCGGTCTATCTGCAAGATGGCATAGTTTGTGTCTTACCTTTTTACACCGGTCTATCTGCAAGATGGCATAGTTTGTGTCTTACCTTTTTACACCGGTCTATATGCAAGATGGCATAGTTTGTGTCTTATCTTTTTACACCGGTCTATTTGCAAGATGGCATAGTTTGTGCCTTACCTTTTTACACTGGTCTATCTGCAAGATGGCATAGTTTGTGTCTTACCTTTTTACACTGGTCTATCTGCAAGATGGCATAGTTTATGTCTTATCTTTTTACACCGGTCTATCTGCAAGATGGCATAGTTTGTCTTACCTTTTTACACCGGTCTATCTGCAAGATGGCATAGTTTGTGTCTTACCTTTTTACACCGGTCTATCTGCAAGATGGCATTGTTTGTGCCTTACCTTTTTATACCAGTCTATCTGCAAGATGGCATAGTTTGTGTCTTACCTTTTTACACCGGTCTATCTGCAAGATGGCATAGCTTGTGTCTTACCTTTTTACACTGGTCTATCTGCAAGATGGCATAGTTTGTGCCTTACCTTTTTACACCGGTCTACCTGCAAGATGGCAAAGTTTGTGTCTTACCTTTTTACACTGGTCTATCTGCAAGATGGCATAGTTTGTGTCTTACCTTTTTACACCGGTCTACCTGCAAGATGACATAGTTTGTGCCTTACCTTTTTATACCGGTCTATCTGCAAGATGGCATAGTTTGTGTCTTACCTTTTTACACCGGTCTACCTGCAAGATGACATAGTTTGTGCCTTACCTTTTTATACCGGTCTATCTGCAAGATGGCATAGTTTGTGTCTTACCTTTTTACACCGGTCTATCTGCAAGATGGCATAGTTTGTGTCTTACCTTTTTACACCGGTCTATCTGCAAGATGGCATAGTTTGTGTCTTACCTTTTTACACCGGTCTATCTGCAAGATGGCATTGTTTGTGCCTTATCTTTTTATACCAGTCTATCTGCAAGATGGCATAGTTTGTGTCTTACCTTTTTACACCAGTCTATCTGCAAGATGGAATAGTTTGTGTCTTACCTTTTTACACTGGTCTATCTGCAAAATGGCATAGTTTGTGTCTTACGTTTTTACACCGGTCTATCTGCAAGATGGCATTGTTTGTGCCTTATCTTTTTATACCAGTCTATCTGCAAGATGGCATAGTTTGTGTCTTACCTTTTTACACCGGTCTATCTGCAAAATGGCATAGTTTGTGTCTTACGTTTTTACACAGGTCTATCTGCAAGATGGCATTGTTTGTGCCTTATCTTTTTATACCAGTCTATCTGCAAGATGGCATAGTTTGTGTCTTACCTTTTTACACCGGTCTATCTGCAAGATGGCATAGTTTGTGTCTTACCTTTTTACACCGGTCTATCTGCAAGATGGCATTGTTTGTGCCTTATCTTTTTATACCAGTCTATCTGCAAGATGGCATAGTTTGTGACTTACCTTTTTACACCGGTCTATCTGCAAAATGGCATATTTTTTGTCTTACCTTTTTACACCGGTCTATCTACAAAATGGCATAGTTTATGTCTTATCTTTTTACACCGGTCTATCTGCAAGATGGCATAGTTTGTCTTACCTTTTTACACCGGTCTATCTGCAAGATGGCATAGTTTGTGTCTTACCTTTTTACACCAGTCTATCTGCAAGATGGCATTGTTTGTGCTCTTACCTTTTTATACCAGTCTATCTGCAAGATGGCATAGTTTGTGTCTTACCTTTTTACACCGGTCTATCTGCAAGATGGCATAGCTTGTGTCTTACCTTTTTACACTGGTCTATCTGCAAGATGGCATAGTTTGTGCCTTACCTTTTTACACCGGTCTATCTGCAAGATGGCATAGTTTGTGTCTTACCTTTTTACACCTGTCTATCTGCAAGATGGCATAGTTTGTGTCTTACCTTTTTACACCGGTCTATCTGCAAGATGGCATAGTTTGTGGCTTACCTTTTTATACCGGTCTATCTGCAAGATGGCATAGTTTGTGTTTTACCTTTTTACACCGGTCTATCTGCAAGATGGCATAGTTTGTCTTACCTTTTTACACCGGTCTATCTGCAAGATGGCATTGTTTGTGCCTTACCTTTTTATACCAGTCTATCTGCAAGATGGCATAGTTTGTGTCTTACCTTTTTACACCAGTCTATCTGCAAGATGGCATAGTTTGTGTCTTACCTTTTTACACTGGTCTATCTGCAAGATGGCATAGTTTGTGTCTTACCTTTTTACACCGGTCTATCTGCAAGATGACATAGTTTGTGCCTTACCTTTTTATACCGGTCTATCTGCAAGATGGCATAGTTTGTCTTACCTTTTTACACCGGTCTATCTGCAAGATGACATAGTTTGTGCCTTACCTTTTTACACCAGTCTATCTGCAAGATGGCATAGTTTGTGTCTTACCTTTTTACACCGGTCTATCTGCAAGATGGCATAGTTTGTGTCTTACGTTTTTACACCGGTCTATCTGCAAGATGGCATTGTTTGTGCCTTACCTTTTTATACCAGTCTATCTGCAAGATGGCATAATTTGTGTCTTACCTTTTTACACCAGTCTATCTGCAAGATGGAATAGTTTGTGTCTTACCTTTTTACACTGGTCTATCTGCAAGATGGCATAGTTTGTGCCTTACTACAAGATGGTCTATCTGCAAGATGGCAAAGTTTGTGTCTTACCTTTTTACACCGGTCTATCTGCAAGATGGCATATTTTCCGTCTTACCTTTTTACACCGGTCTACCTGCAAGATGACATAGTTTGTGCCTTACCTTTTTATACCGTTCTATCTGCAAGATGGCATAGTTTGTGTCTTACCTTTTTACACCGGTCTACCTGCAAGATGGCATAGTTTGTGCCTTACCTTTTTACACCGGTCTATCTGCAAGATGGCATAGTTTGTGTCTTACCTTTTTACACCGGTCTATCTGCAAGATGGCATAGATGGCATAGTTTGTGTCTTACCTTTTTACACCGGTCTATCTGCAAGATGGCATGGTTTGTGGCTTACCTTTTTACACCGGTCTATCTGCAAGATGGCATAGTTTGTGTCTTACCTTTTTACACCGGTCTATCTGCAAGATGGCATAGTTTGTGCCTTACCTTTTTACACCGGTCTATCTGCAAGATGGCAAAGTTTGTGTCTTACCTTTTTACACCGGTGTATCTGCAAGATGGCATAGTTTGTGTCTTACCTTTTTACACCGGTCTACCTGCAAGATGACATAGTTTGTGCCTTACCTTTTTATACCGGTCTATCTGCAAGATGGCATAGTTTGTGTCTTACCTTTTTACACCGGTCTATCTGCAAGATGGCATAGTTTGTGCCTTACCTTTTTACACCGGTCTATCTGCAAGATGGCATAGTTTGTGTCTTACCTTTTTACACCGGTCTATCTGCAAGATGGCATTGTTTGTGCCTTACCTTTTTACACCGGTCTATCTGCAAGATGGCATAGTTTGTGTCTTACCTTTTTACACCGGTCTATCTGCAAGATGGCATTGTTTGTGCCTTACCTTTTTACACCGGTCTATCTGCAAGATGGCATTGTTTGTGCCTTACCTTTTTATACCGGTTGATCTGCAAGATGGCATAGTTTGTGTCTTACCTTTTTACACTGGTCTATCTGCAAGATGGCATAGTTTGTGTCTTACCTTTTTACACCGGTCTATCTGCAAGATGGCAAAGTTTGTGTCTTACCTTTTTACACCGGTCTATCTGCAAGATGGCATAGTTTGTGCCTTACCTTTTTACACCGGTCTATCTGCAAGATGGCATTGTTTGTGCCTTACCTTTTTATACCGGTTGATCTGCAAGATGGCATAGTTTGTGTCTTACCTTTTTACACTGGTCTATCTGCACGATGGCATAGTTTGTGTCTTACCTTTTTACACTGGTCTATCTGCAAGATGGCATAGTTTGTGTCTTACCTTTTTACACCGGTCTATCTGCAAGATGGCAAAGTTTGTGTCTTACCTTTTTACACCGGTCTATCTGCAAGATGGCATAGTTTGTGTCTTACCTTTTTACACCGGTCTACCTGCAAGATGACATAGTTTGTGCCTTACCTTTTTATACCGGTCTATCTGCAAGATGGCATAGTTTGTGTCTTACCTTTTTACACCGGTCTATCTGCAAGATGGCATAGTTTGTGCCTTACCTTTTTACATCGGTCTATCTGCAAGATGGCATAGTTTGTGTCTTACCTTTTTACACCGGTCTATCTGCAAGATGGCATTGTTTGTGCCTTACCTTTTTACACCGGTCTATCTGCAAGATGGCATAGTTTGTGTCTTACCTTTTTACACCGGTCTATCTGCAAGATGGCATAGTTTGTGTCTTACCTTTTTACACCGGTCTATCTGCAAGATGGCATAGTTTGTGTCTTACCTTTTTACACCGGTCTATCTGCAAGATGGCATTGTTTGTGCCTTACCTTTTTACACCGGTCTATCTGCAAGATGGCATTGTTTGTGCCTTACCTTTTTATACCGGTTTATCTGCAAGATGGCATAGTTTGTGTCTTACCTTTTTACACCGGTCTATCTGCAAGATGACATAGTTTGTGCATAAAAACCTTTTTATACCGGTCTATCTGCAAGATGGCATAGTTTGTGCCTTACCTTTTTACACCGATCTATCTGCAAGATGGCATAGTTTGTGAACACATCTTTCATGTCCTTGGCTTTTTGCCGCTTGAATCTATCAATGTCCCTCAGTGCAAGAGAAACAAAGTCCCTAGGAAGGAGGAAGATATACAATGTAAATAAACATGTCATCTCAAAATGAAGTAACATCTTTCATTCACAGGCCAGATGGCTAACAAATTACAGTTTGACATAATTGTATATTTGAACCATTTTAAAGCCGTAACTGACAAAGGAGATATCCTATAAGACTTCTACAATTGGATAAAACTCAACTACAGACACTTGAACTGAAATGTTGTTGCTGTGATACTGACTAAAGAATCTGTTTAAAGATTATAAAATAGAACTAGAAATGACTGGAAGATTTCTGGTTCTTACTGGGCTTCGTTTGTAGCTGTCTTCAGCTGTTCTTCTGCTTCTTTGATCTGCTCGTCCAGCTGCTTTATCTTCTGATCGCGCTGCTCAGGTGTGTCACTGCCAAACAACTTTGTCTTCATGCCACTCAGAGAAAAACCTGCTGTCTTACCCTGCACCTGTTATAAGAAAGACACCCCTGAGAGAGAAGTCTGGCTTCTTACAAACAATAACCAGTGGTGAGAAAACAGGAAAATAGAATACATGTACACTAATATGGATGTTAAAAAATTAATTCCCCAAGGTGTTTATGCATGTTTTTGGTTCCAGCATGCTTGGAATGTCTCAATTCTGTTACAAAATTGCTGGTAAAATCTTGTCAATCAATAATTCTGGAAGTAATTAACAGCCAGAGCAATACTTACAAGCTGTTCCCTGTAGGCCGTTTTTGATGCGAGGTCATCTTCGACCTTCTCAAGGTCAAGTTGCAGTAACTCCTGCTTCCTACAAACGCTCCTGTATAAACCACAAACACCACTGAATTAGAAGGTGTTACTGGATGATAGTTATTTGTAGAAAACCATTGTCAATTATATTTTAGGTATAGGTAAACACTGGTTAAATCTGTGTTATCCAACTGTTTTGTTTAGATATGAAACATGGAAAGTAAATGAATGGATAAATAAAGTGTCAACCGAAGGCTGAACACATTCCATTTCAAGAGTCTAAGGAAGAATCAGAAAATAAAATGGCAGTATGTGGTAACAAACAAAGACATCCAATGAAAGAAGGATGAGTGTGGAAGTCAAGAAAGGATGGTGGAAATTAATTGGACATGTGCTCAGATAAAATTAGGACAGCCACTGCTGACGGCGCTAACATGGATACTAGAAGGGAAACAGAAAGTGGGTCACCCAGGCAAACAATGTTGATAAAGAAAGAATGACAATGTAGAAAGAAGCCAGACAGATAGACAGAGACAGGACAAACTGCAGCCTTACGCGCCATGAGGCCTGAAGAGGATAGCTAAGGTAATAGGTAAATTTCCTCCGACATTACTCAATACTGATGTCTATGTAAATCAACGCAATAGCAAATTTACTTATTATCGTTTATTTAACAAACTCATTTTAGCACTATGTGTTTCATGCAGTCTGTATTCGAAATTAAAGGAAATAAAAATAAGGCATTAGCTAAAATCCTTTTTCCATGTGTACACAAAGTTTAACATTGTATGTAACATTTGACAACATTAAACAAATACAGAAAAATACATTTGTAGCATAAATTCGATTTTAAGCCCGTCTGTGAAGTGATTCCCGCGGAAAATGAAATTTTAATGAACTAGGCGATCACGTGGTATCGTGACGTCACTTATGACACACACTCGCATCAGGCCGACCCTTCCCATGGATTCAGAGCATGTTTACAAGGATAGCTTTTGGGTCGAAACGAGC
>CM034533.1:72682291-72799759 GCA_020002185.1 Paraescarpia echinospica | reverse complement strand
GATGGCATTGTTTGTGCCTTATCTTTTTATACCAGTCTATCTGCAAGATGGCATAGTTTGTGTCTTACCTTTTTACACCAGTCTATCTGCAAGATGGAATAGTTTGTGTCTTACCTTTTTACACTGGTCTATCTGCAAAATGGCATAGTTTGTCTTACGTTTTTACACCGGTCTATCTGCAAGATGGCATTGTTTGTGCCTTATCTTTTTATACCAGTCTATCTGCAAGATGGCATAGTTTGTGTCTTACCTTTTTACACCGGTCTATCTGCAAAATGGCATAGTTTGTGTCTTACGTTTTTACACAGGTCTATCTGCAAGATGGCATTGTTTGTGCCTTATCTTTTTATACCAGTCTATCTGCAAGATGGCATAGTTTGTGTCTTACCTTTTTACACCGGTCTATCTGCAAAATGGCATAGTTTGTGTCTTACGTTTTTACACCGGTCTATCTGCAAGATGGCATTGTTTGTGCCTTATCTTTTTATACCAGTCTATCTGCAAGATGGCATAGTTTGTGACTTACCTTTTTACACCGGTCTATCTGCAAAATGGCATATTTTTTGTCTTACCTTTTTACACCGGTCTATCTACAAAATGGCATAGTTTATGTCTTATCTTTTTACACCGGTCTATCTGCAAGATGGCATAGTTTGTCTTACCTTTTTACACCGGTCTATCTGCAAGATGGCATAGTTTGTGTCTTACCTTTTTACACCAGTCTATCTGCAAGATGGCATTGTTTGTGCCTTACCTTTTTATACCAGTCTATCTGCAAGATGGCATAGTTTGTGTCTTACCTTTTTACACCAGTCTATCTGCAAGATGGCATAGCTTGTGTCTTACCTTTTTACACTGGTCTATCTGCAAGATGGCATAGTTTGTGCCTTACCTTTTTACACCGGTCTATCTGCAAGATGGCATAGTTTGTGTCTTACCTTTTTACACCTGTCTATCTGCAAGATGGCATAGTTTGTGTCTTACCTTTTTACACCGGTCTATCTGCAAGATGGCATAGTTTGTGGCTTACCTTTTTATACCGGTCTATCTGCAAGATGGCATAGTTTGTGTTTTACCTTTTTACACCGGTCTATCTGCAAGATGGCATAGTTTGTCTTACCTTTTTACACCGGTCTATCTGCAAGATGGCATTGTTTGTGCCTTACCTTTTTATACCAGTCTATCTGCAAGATGGCATAGTTTGTGTCTTACCTTTTTACACCAGTCTATCTGCAAGATGGCATAGTTTGTGTCTTACCTTTTTACACTGGTCTATCTGCAAGATGGCATAGTTTGTGTCTTACCTTTTTACACCGGTCTATCTGCAAGATGACATAGTTTGTGCCTTACCTTTTTATACCGGTCTATCTGCAAGATGGCATAGTTTGTCTTACCTTTTTACACCGGTCTATCTGCAAGATGACATAGTTTGTGCCTTACCTTTTTACACCAGTCTATCTGCAAGATGGCATAGTTTGTGTCTTACCTTTTTACACCGGTCTATCTGCAAGATGGCATAGTTTGTGTCTTACGTTTTTACACCGGTCTATCTGCAAGATGGCATTGTTTGTGCCTTACCTTTTTATACCAGTCTATCTGCAAGATGGCATAATTTGTGTCTTACCTTTTTACACCAGTCTATCTGCAAGATGGAATAGTTTGTGTCTTACCTTTTTACACTGGTCTATCTGCAAGATGGCATAGTTTGTGCCTTACCTTTTTACACCGGTCTATCTGCAAGATGGCATAGTTTGTGTCTTATCTTTTTACACCGGTCTATCTGCAAGATGGCATAGTTTGTCTTACCTTTTTACACCGGTCTATCTGCAAGATGGCATAGTTTGTGTCTTACCTTTTTACACCGGTCTATCTGCAAGATGGCATAGTTTGTGTCTTACCTTTTTACACCGGTCTATCTGCAAGATGGCATAGCTTGTGTCTTACCTTTTTACACTGGTCTATCTGCAAGATGGCATAGTTTGTGCCTTACCTTTTTACTAACCGGTCTATCTGCAAGATGGCATAGTTTTGGCTTCTTCACCAGTCTATCTGCAAGATGGCATAGTTTGTGTTTTACCTTTTTATACCGGTCTATCTGCAAGATGGCATAGTTTGTGTTTTACCTTTTTACACCGGTCTATCTGCAAGATGGCATAGTTTGTGTCTTACCTTTTTACACCGGTCTATCTGCAAGATGGCATTGTTTGTGCCTTACCTTTTTATACCAGTCTATCTGCAAGATGGCATAGTTTGTGTCTTACCTTTTTACACCAGTCTATCTGCAAGATGGCATAGTTTGTGTCTTACCTTTTTACACTGGTCTATCTGCAAGATGACATAGTTTGTGCCTTACCTTTTTATACCGGTCTATCTGCAAGATGGCATAGTTTGTCTTACCTTTTTACACCGGTCTATCTGCAAGATGACATAGTTTGTGCCTTACCTTTTTACACCAGTCTATCTGCAAGATGGCATAGTTTGTGTCTTACCTTTTTACACCGGTCTATCTGCAAGATGGCATAGTTTGTGTCTTACGTTTTTACACCGGTCTATCTGCAAGATGGCATTGTTTGTGCCTTACCTTTTTATACCAGTCTATCTGCAAGATGGCATAATTTGTGTCTTACCTTTTTACACCAGTCTATCTGCAAGATGGAATAGTTTGTGTCTTACCTTTTTACACTGGTCTATCTGCAAGATGGCATAGTTTGTGCCTTACTACAAGATGGTCTATCTGCAAGATGGCAAAGTTTGTGTCTTACCTTTTTACACCGGTCTATCTGCAAGATGGCATATTTTCCGTCTTACCTTTTTACACCGGTCTACCTGCAAGATGACATAGTTTGTGCCTTACCTTTTTATACCGTTCTATCTGCAAGATGGCATAGTTTGTGTCTTACCTTTTTACACCGGTCTACCTGCAAGATGGCATAGTTTGTGCCTTACCTTTTTACACCGGTCTATCTGCAAGATGGCATAGTTTGTGTCTTACCTTTTTACACCGGTCTATCTGCAAGATGGCATAGTTTGTGTCTTACCTTTTTACACCGGTCTATCTGCAAGATGGCATGGTTTGTGGCTTACCTTTTTACACCGGTCTATCTGCAAGATGGCATAGTTTGTGTCTTACCTTTTTACACCGGTCTATCTGCAAGATGGCATAGTTTGTGCCTTACCTTTTTACACCGGTCTATCTGCAAGATGGCAAAGTTTGTGTCTTACCTTTTTACACCGGTGTATCTGCAAGATGGCATAGTTTGTGTCTTACCTTTTTACACCGGTCTACCTGCAAGATGACATAGTTTGTGCCTTACCTTTTTATACCGGTCTATCTGCAAGATGGCATAGTTTGTGTCTTACCTTTTTACACCGGTCTATCTGCAAGATGGCATAGTTTGTGCCTTACCTTTTTACACCGGTCTATCTGCAAGATGGCATAGTTTGTGTCTTACCTTTTTACACCGGTCTATCTGCAAGATGGCATTGTTTGTGCCTTACCTTTTTACACCGGTCTATCTGCAAGATGGCATAGTTTGTGTCTTACCTTTTTACACCGGTCTATCTGCAAGATGGCATTGTTTGTGCCTTACCTTTTTACACCGGTCTATCTGCAAGATGGCATTGTTTGTGCCTTACCTTTTTATACCGGTTGATCTGCAAGATGGCATAGTTTGTGTCTTACCTTTTTACACTGGTCTATCTGCAAGATGGCATAGTTTGTGTCTTACCTTTTTACACCGGTCTATCTGCAAGATGGCAAAGTTTGTGTCTTACCTTTTTACACCGGTCTATCTGCAAGATGGCATAGTTTGTGCCTTACCTTTTTACACCGGTCTATCTGCAAGATGGCATTGTTTGTGCCTTACCTTTTTATACCGGTTGATCTGCAAGATGGCATAGTTTGTGTCTTACCTTTTTACACTGGTCTATCTGCACGATGGCATAGTTTGTGTCTTACCTTTTTACACTGGTCTATCTGCAAGATGGCATAGTTTGTGTCTTACCTTTTTACACCGGTCTATCTGCAAGATGGCAAAGTTTGTGTCTTACCTTTTTACACCGGTCTATCTGCAAGATGGCATAGTTTGTGTCTTACCTTTTTACACCGGTCTACCTGCAAGATGACATAGTTTGTGCCTTACCTTTTTATACCGGTCTATCTGCAAGATGGCATAGTTTGTGTCTTACCTTTTTACACCGGTCTATCTGCAAGATGGCATAGTTTGTGCCTTACCTTTTTACATCGGTCTATCTGCAAGATGGCATAGTTTGTGTCTTACCTTTCTACACCGGTCTATCTGCAAGATGGCATTGTTTGTGCCTTACCTTTTTACACCGGTCTATCTGCAAGATGGCATAGTTTGTGTCTTACCTTTTTACACCGGTCTATCTGCAAGATGGCATAGTTTGTGTCTTACCTTTTTACACCGGTCTATCTGCAAGATGGCATAGTTTGTGTCTTACCTTTTTACACCGGTCTATCTGCAAGATGGCATTGTTTGTGCCTTACCTTTTTACACCGGTCTATCTGCAAGATGGCATTGTTTGTGCCTTACCTTTTTATACCGGTTTATCTGCAAGATGGCATAGTTTGTGTCTTACCTTTTTACACTGGTCTATCTGCAAGATGGCATAGTTTGTGTCTTACCTTTTTACACTGGTCTATCTGCAAGATGGCATAGTTTGTGCCTTACCTTTTTACACCGGTCTATCTGCAAGACGGCAAAGTTTGTGTCTTACCTTTTTACACCGGTCTATCTGCATGATGGCATAGTTTGTGTCTTACCTTTTTACACCGGTCTATCTGCAAGATGACATAGTTTGTGCATAAAAACCTTTTTATACCGGTCTATCTGCAAGATGGCATAGTTTGTGCCTTACCTTTTTACACCGATCTATCTGCAAGATGGCATAGTTTGTGAACACATCTTTCATGTCCTTGGCTTTTTGCCGCTTGAATCTATCAATGTCCCTCAGTGCAAGAGAAACAAAGTCCCTAGGAAGGAGGAAGATATACAATGTAAATAAACATGTCATCTCAAAATGAAGTAACATCTTTCATTCACAGGCCAGATGGCTAACAAATTACAGTTTGACATAATTGTATATTTGAACCATTTTAAAGCCGTAACTGACAAAGGAGATATCCTATAAGACTTCTACAATTGGATAAAACTCAACTACAGACACTTGAACTGAAATGTTGTTGCTGTGATACTGACTAAAGAATCTGTTTAAAGATTATAAAATAGAACTAGAAATGACTGGAAGATTTCTGGTTCTTACTGGGCTTCGTTTGTAGCTGTCTTCAGCTGTTCTTCTGCTTCTTTGATCTGCTCGTCCAGCTGCTTTATCTTCTGATCGCGCTGCTCAGGTGTGTCACTGCCAAACAACTTTGTCTTCATGCCACTCAGAGAAAAACCTGCTGTCTTACCCTGCACCTGTTATAAGAAAGACACCCCTGAGAGAGAAGTCTGGCTTCTTACAAACAATAACCAGTGGTGAGAAAACAGGAAAATAGAATACATGTACACTAATATGGATGTTAAAAAATTAATTCCCCAAGGTGTTTATGCATGTTTTTGGTTCCAGCATGCTTGGAATGTCTCAATTCTGTTACAAAATTGCTGGTAAAATCTTGTCAATCAATAATTCTGGAAGTAATTAACAGCCAGAGCAATACTTACAAGCTGTTCCCTGTAGGCCGTTTTTGATGCGAGGTCATCTTCGACCTTCTCAAGGTCAAGTTGCAGTAACTCCTGCTTCCTACAAACGCTCCTGTATAAACCACAAACACCACTGAATTAGAAGGTGTTACTGGATGATAGTTATTTGTAGAAAACCATTGTCAATTATATTTTAGGTATAGGTAAACACTGGTTAAATCTGTGTTATCCAACTGTTTTGTTTAGATATGAAACATGGAAAGTAAATGAATGGATAAATAAAGTGTCAACCGAAGGCTGAACACATTCCATTTCAAGAGTCTAAGGAAGAATCAGAAAATAAAATGGCAGTATGTGGTAACAAACAAAGACATCCAATGAAAGAAGGATGAGTGTGGAAGTCAAGAAAGGATGGTGGAAATTAATTGGACATGTGCTCAGATAAAATTAGGACAGCCACTGCTGACGGCGCTAACATGGATACTAGAAGGGAAACAGAAAGTGGGTCACCCAGGCAAACAATGTTGATAAAGAAAGAATGACAATGTAGAAAGAAGCCAGACAGATAGACAGAGACAGGACAAACTGCAGCCTTACGCGCCATGAGGCCTGAAGAGGATAGCTAAGGTAATAGGTAAATTTCCTCCGACATTACTCAATACTGATGTCTATGTAAATCAACGCAATAGCAAATTTACTTATTATCGTTTATTTAACAAACTCATTTTAGCACTATGTGTTTCATGCAGTCTGTATTCGAAATTAAAGGAAATAAAAATAAGGCATTAGCTAAAATCCTTTTTCCATGTGTACACAAAGTTTAACATTGTATGTAACATTTGACAACATTAAACAAATACAGAAAAATACATTTGTAGCATAAATTCGATTTTAAGCCCGTCTGTGAAGTGATTCCCGCGGAAAATGAAATTTTAATGAACTAGGCGATCACGTGGTATCGTGACGTCACTTATGACACACACTCGCATCAGGCCGACCCTTCCCATGGATTCAGAGCATGTTTACAAGGATAGCTTTTGGGTCGAAACGAGCGTCAGAACGAGTTATTGTGCAATATTCCGACGTAATACAAACACTAGTCATCATAGAGGAACAAACATTTATCTTACGGTTCCACATGAATCGAATTTTGTTCAAAACAACGAATGCGAATGGGCCTACAAGTCGACTAGGTTTCGCCGAGCTTAGGCTCGTTTTCAGAATAATTATATCGAATGCAACCAACGGGAGATAATCTACACCAATAAACATACACAGCAAACATATATTGTATCCAGCTACATAAAGTAACGTGTATAATCTCATAATTGCACTAGAATATCGATATATGAAGGAGTTGTACAATTTATCATAACAATTTAAATCAGTCAGAGTTTCCGTTGGTCCCGCTAGCTCAGTGGGTAGGCGCGTTGGTTACTTGTCATTTCTTTTTACAATCGGGTGACGCCGGTTCAATCCTGACAGCATGCAAACCTTTGATTTTCTTTACATTTTTTGTTTATGTTTTCACGAAATAATATAAACAAAATCATTTTATACTATAATGCACTGTTTGTAAATATTTTTTATATTTTTGTAGTAATTATTTATTCGTCACAAAAATGAAAATATGGTCATTATATATAACGATGTTTCTAAATTGTATTTATCCAGACAGATCTCAATCTGTTTTCACATATATAATTATAATATATTACCGTACAATATATTTACAATTAATAAATTATATATCCATTACATTATATTTGTTTGGATAAATAAAATTTAGAAACATTGTTATATAATGACCATATTTTCATTTTTGTGGCGAATAAATAGTTACTACAAAAATAAAAATTATTTACAAACAGTGCATTATAGTATAAAATGATTTTGTTTATATTACTTCGTGAAAACATAAACAAAAAAGGGAAAATCAAATCAAAGGTTTGCATGCTGTCAGGATTGAACGCCGATTGTAAACGCCAACAAAAACGCCTACAATTAGCTAAAACTCACTGATTTGGTTGTTATGATAAATTGTACAACTTCATATCGATATTCTAGTGATATTATGAGTTATACGTTTCAAGCTGGATACAATATATGTTTGCTATGTATGTTTTAATATCATCCGTTATTGTATAATTCATTCTAAAACGAGCCCAAGCTCAGCCAAACCTAGTCAATAAAACCATCGTTTGAATTTGATTCATGTGGAAAAACTTCTTGTTCCCCTATGATGACTAGTGTTTATCGAATATTCTATTCGTTCGACCCAAAAACTATACTTGTAAACATGCTCTGAATGCATGGAAAGGGTCGGCCTGATGCGAGTTTGAGTCATAAGTGACATCACATCTCGGCATCCCGAAAAGCGTGCCAAAAATATGCATATTCGAAAATGTCCGGATGCACACCACAAAATGTGGAATTTCTAATACATTGAATTTTTTTGCTTTTTTTTTGCTTGGTGGACGTGGAAATAGATAGCAGGATGTAATATAACATGAATTCGAGCAATATGTTTTTATTCCCTTTAACACCACGCAGCATAAAACATGCAGCCTTGGAGAGGTGTGTGTCAGTGTTGACAGTGTACCATGCAGCCATGGAGAGGTGTGTGTCAGTGTTGACAGTGTACCATGCAGCCAGGGTGAGGTGTGTGTCAGTGTTGACAGTGTACCATGCAGCCAGGGAGAGGTGTGTGTCAGTGTTGACAGTGTACCATGTAGCCAGGGACAGGTGTGTGTCAGTGTTGACAGTGTACCATGCAGCCATGGAGAGGTGTGTGTCAGTGTTGACAGTGTACCATGCAGCCATGGAGAGGTGTGTGTCAGTGTTGACAGTGTACCATGCAGCCATGGAGAGGTGTGTGTCAGTGTTGACAGTGTACCATGCAGCCATGGAGAGGTGTGTGTCAGTGTTGACAGTGTACCATGCAGCCAGGGTGAGGTGTGTGTCAGTGTTGACAGTGTACCATGCAGCCAGGGAGAGGTGTGTGTCAGTGTTGACAGTGTACCATGTAGCCAGGGACAGGTGTGTGTCAGTGTTGACAGTGTACCATGCAGCCATGGAGAAGTGTGTGTCAGTGTTGACAGTGTACCTTGCAGCCAGGGAGAGGTGTGTGTCAGTGTTGACAGTGTACCATGCTGCCATGGAGAGGTGTGTGTCAGTGTTGACAGTGTACCATGCAGCCATGGAGAGGTGTGTGTCAGTGTTGACAGTGTACCATGCAGCCATGGAGAGGTGTGTGTCAGTGTTGACAGTGTACCATGCAGCCAGGGTGAGGTGTGTGTCAGTGTTGACAGTGTACCATGCAGCCAGGGAGAGGTGTGTGTCAGTGTTGACAGTGTACCATGTAGCCAGGGACAGGTGTGTGTCAGTGTTGACAGTGTACCATGCAGCCATGGAGAAGTGTGTGTCAGTGTTGACAGTGTACCTTGCAGCCAGGGAGAGGTGTGTGTCAGTGTTGACAGTGTACCATGCTGCCATGGAGAGGTGTGTGTCAGTGTTGACAGTGTACCATGCAGCCATGGAGAGGTGTGTGTCAGTGTTGACAGTGTACCATGCAGCCATGGAGAGGTGAGTGTCAGTGTTGACAGTGTACCATGCAGACGGGGAGAGGTGTGTGTCAGTGTTGACAGTGTACCATGCAGCCATGGAGAGGTGAGTGTCAGTGTTGACAGTGTACCATGCAGACGGGGAGAGGTGTGTGTCAGTGTTGACAGTGTACCATGCAGCCATGGAGAGGTGAGTGTCAGTGTTGACAGTGTACCATGCAGACGGGGAGAGGTGTGTGTCAGTGTTGACAGTGTACCATGCAGCCATGGAGAGGTGAGTGTCAGTGTTGACAGTGTACCATGCAGACGGGGAGAGGTGTGTGTCAGTGTTGACAGTGTACCATGCAGCCAGGGAGAGGTGTGTCAATGTTGACAGTGTACCACACAGCCATGGAGAGGTGTGTGTCAGTGTTGACAGTGTACCATGCAGCCATGGAGAGGTGTGTGTTAGTGTTGACAGTGTACCATGCAGCCATGGAGAGGTGTGTGTCGGTGTTGACAGTGTACCTGAGGGAGTCACCAAAGCCGTAGTACTCCTTGAGCTGGTCGGCAAATTGTTCCTCCTCCTCCAGCAGACTGTCTATGGACGACGCGTATCTGCAAAAGTAAAAGTACGTTTTAATAGAGAAGACTATTCGATACGTATCCACCATTGTCTGTAGCCAGGTACTCATTCATACAGTTGAATGAACTGGAGCTATGTAGAGTGAACGAACATGTCCAAGGTTCAACAAGGCAGCACAGGATTCAAACCGGAGTTCTCTTGATTGAGAGTCTGTCGCTCTAGCCGCTGCGTTCCACTGCACTCCACTGCACGCTGCAACATCATCCGTCATCAACACCCCACAACCAACAACACACCTACTTCAGTCTGTCATCTCGAATCACTCAGATATTTTACATAATGCTACAACATACTATGTACATACATATGAGGAGTCTGAACACGTCTACAACTTTAGCAGTTGTGTTTTCAAAGTTGTGCGTCACAGTTCTCTGTTACTCCCTTCAGACAAATCTTAAAACTCCTAATGTATTTGTTAGTTCACTCGCCTCTGTATACGTTCATACACATCCAGGGACCATTGGCTTCTGATCTACCAACTGTCAACATATCTTAGAAAAGAAAACTAGTTATTTAGAGTTATTTACTTAAATGTTTTTGATACGCTGTGCTTTTTTAGTGGACTTTTCTCCCACCTGGGCTGAGAGAATTCAGTGGTAATCTCCAGATGGCACCACGGTAATTGTAATAATTGATTTTGTGGGATTGCTGCTCCACAATAGGTGTAAGCTAGTTTACATATCATTACAAGATGTAATGATACGTGTAAGCTAGTTGACATCATTACAAGGTGTGGTTAGACATAGACTTACACATCCATGTAGTGTCCCGCAGTCTGCAGACTGTCAGCCATCTCCTTCTCTATAGCGCTCCACTCACTGAACACACGTCCATAGTTGTTGTGGATCTTGTGGATGCCATACAGTCGGTCTACCAGTTTCTGAAGGACACACAATAGTAACATAAACTTTACATGTCCAAATGTCAAGTGGACAGGTCTCTAGATAAAGCTATGGGCTGCACTGTGGTTAACAGAGCATAGTGGACTGCTGTATTAAAACAATTCAAAGGATATTGTTGACAAACAGTGATGGCAATTAACAACTTACTGGGAAGCTAAAACATGTCGTGTAATAATTGTTTAATATACAATAAAACCTGTCCATAAATTACCGTTATAGGCATGTTGCCGTTAAGGAGAGTTTCATAACTTGGATAACAAGATTTAACAAGATTGCCACCCAGAGAATTAACTCTAGGTGGCAGGTGGACAAGGAAGCCCTTTGGCTTATCGAGAGTCCGACCCTTTTATCTATGTGTATCCCGCCCGTCTGAGGTATGTGTCGATTTTATTTTTAAACATATTCACGCTACTAGCACCCACACAATCAGCAGGTAATCTGTTCCATTCATTTACAGTCCTTTGTGAGAATGAGAACTTTCTTATATCTAATCTACACTGCTCCTTTGCTAATGTAAGTTCATGCCCTCTAGTCCTTCTATCTTTCTTAACTGAGAAAAAAATATTTCTATCAATATTTTCATAACCCTTCAATATTTTAAACACTTCTATCTGATCTCCTCTCAGTGTTGTTAAACCGCATTTTTAGGCGTATTTCGTAACTAAGATCCCTCAGTTTTGGTATCATTTTAGTTGCTCTCCTCTGCACTCTTTCTAGCATATCTATGTCCTTCCTGCGATATGGCCTCCACGCTTGAATACAATATTCTAAATGAGGCCTAACTATTGTTTTGTACAGCGGTATTATTAGCTCTTTTTCCTTATACGTTATGTTTCGCCTAATTAATCCAAGGATTTGATTTCCCTTTGAAGCTGCAATTCCGCACTGCTCTGAAACCTTCATATCAGCACTAATGGTTAACCCTAAGTCCTTTTCTTTTACAGTAGTACTTAGTACAGTACCCCCCATTGTATATTCTACCTCTTCGTTCCCATGTCCTGTGTGGAGGCATTTACATTTCCCAAAATTGAACAGCATTTGCCACTTTTCAGACCATTTGATCAACCTGTCAAGATCATCTTGTAAATGCTGTCTATCTCCATCACTTTTAATCCTTCTAAACACTTTTGTATCATCCACAAATTTCAACACCTTGCTTGTTATTTCATCATCCAAATCGTTGATATATATTAAGAATAATATAGGTCCTAATACTGATCCCTGTGGTACCCCACTCAATACCGATTTCCAGTTTGAAGCCACCCCATCAACTACTACACGTTGTCTTCTGTCAATCAGCCATTGTTCTATCCAGTTTATTATACCATTTCCTATGCCATGGGCCTTTAGTTTAAGCAGTAATCTTTGATGTGGTACTTTGTCGAAAGCTTTTTGAAAATCTAAGTAGACGATATCTACTGGTGATCCCTCATCTACCCACTTAGTGATGTCTTCCAAAAAACGTATTTGTTAAGCATGACCTGGATTTAAAAAAACCATGTTGAGATGGGTTTATCAAGTTTTGTTTAACAAGAAAATCCACCGTGTGATCTTTAATTAGTCTTTCTAATAATTTACAAATCACTGATGTTAAACTCACTGGTCTATAGTTCTCCGACTTATTTCTTGATACTATAGTTCTCTGACTTGTTTCTTGATACTCCCTAGATGGAGCCACAATATATATTATGGATGGTTACGTTGATGTTCGCTAGTTAGTACTCTCGTGATCAATACAAACCTAGCATTAAGAATAATATTAAATAATACACTACACAACTTGCTATATTTAATTGATGTTCCTTTTTCTTTTGGGCAATGGTGAAATAAATCACACCCTCCAAGTAAAGGCGAACAGAAAAAGCTTTCATGTCCAAGAGAAAACAAGAGGGTGTGAACGAGTGCAAGGCAAGTGTTGACCCAGATTTGCTCAGGGGGGATTATCAATACAATTTAAGCTACTTGTGGTTGGTAACAGGCCATTTTAATATTTACCTAAGCAGTCTCTCCAGCTATGCCAAGCAGCCTAGGAGGCTAGGTAAATATTACAACAGCCCCCTTCCATCTGTGGCTACATGCTCATGGCTTCTCTGAGCTCACTTTGGACATCAAAGCTGATTCTGCTCCCCTTTGCTGAGTAAAGGAAGCTGAGTAGTGGCTGCAACAAGCTGATGATGCCATCCATGACTCGATTGCAATTTGAAAGTCCCTGGTACATGTGATGACACCGATGCGATGACGTTTTATTCAGGGAAATTATGGGTTCCCTTTGACCTGCTCGCAAGCGGCAGGTTGACTATGAATGGTTCGGTCCAAATTAACTGACCGTTATACGCAATAGGCAGGTTACCATGGACGGTGGTGGGCAGTGCGAACTAATAGGAAGTCATTCTAGACTTTAAAAAGTGACCGTTATATCCAGGTTATTGGTATGGACAGATGGCCGCTAAGACAGGTTTTACTGTATAAAGTTATAGACATGAGAATAGCATTTAAAGGGAATAAAAACATCTACTGCTCGAATTCATGTTATATTACATCCTGCTATCTATTTCCACGTCCACCAAGCCAAAAAAATCAAAAAAATTCAATGAATTAGAAATTCCACATTTTATGGTGTGCATCCGGACATTTTCGAATATGCATATTTTTGGCGCGCTTTTCGGGATGCCGAGATGTGACGTCACTTATGACTCAAACTCGCATGAGGCCGACCCTTTCCATGCATTCAGAGCATGTTTACAAGTATAGCTTTTGGGTCGAAACGAATGTCAGAACGAGTTATTGTGCAGTATTCCGACGTAATACAAAGACTAGTCATCATAGAGGAACAAGCAGTTATCTTACGGTTCCACATGAATCAAATTTTATTCAAAACAACGAATGCGAATGGGCCTACAAGTCGACTAGGTTTCGCCGAGCTTGGGCTCGTTTTCAGAATAATTATATCGAATGCAACCAACGGGAGATAATCTACACCAATAAACATACATAGCAAACATATATTGTATCCAGCTACATAAAGTAATGTGTATAATCTCATAATATCACTAGAATATCGATATATGAAGGAGTTGTACAATTTATCATAACAACTTAAATCAGTCAGAGAGTTTCCGTTGGTCCCGCTAGCTCAGTGGGTAGGTGCGTTGGTTACTTGTCGTTTATTTTACAATCGGGCGACGTCGGTTCAATCCTGACAGCATGCAAACCTTTGATTTTTTATACACTTTTTTTGTTTATGTTTTAACGAAGTAATATAAACAAATCATTTTATACTATAATGCACTGTTTGTAAATAATTTTTATTTTTGTAGTAACTATTTATTTGCCACAAAAATGAAAATATGGTCATTATATAACAATGTTTCTAAATTTTATTTATCCAAACAAATATAATGTAATGGATATATAATATATTAATTGTAAATATATTGTACGGTAATATATTGTAATTATATATGTGAAAACAGATTGAGATCTGTCTGGATAAATACAATTTAGAAACATCGTTATATATAATGACCATATTTTCATTTTTGTGGCGAATAAATAATTACTACAAAAATAAAAAAATATTTACAAACAGTGCATTATAGTATAAAGTGATTTTGTTTATATTACTTCGTGAAAACATAAAAAAAAGTGTAAAGAAAATCAAAGGTTTGCATGCTGTCAGGATTGAACCGGCGTCGCCCGATTGTAAAATAAATAACAAGTAACCAACGCATCTACCCACTGAGTTAGCGGGACCAACGGGAACTCTCTGACTGATTTAACTTGTTATGATAAATTGTACAACTCCTTCATATATCGATATTCTAGTGATATTATGAGATTATACATGTTACTTTATGTAGCTGGATACAATATATGTTTGCTATGTATGTTTATTGGTGTAGATCATCTCCCGTTGGTTGCAGTCGATGTAATTATTCTGAAAACGAGCCCAAGGCCAAGCTCGGCGAAACCTAGTCGACTTGTAGGCCCATTCGCATTCGTTGTTTTGAATAAAATTCGATTCATGTGGAACCGTAAGATAAATGTTTCTTCCTCTATGATGACTAGTGTTTGTATTACGTCAGAATATTGCACAATAACTCATTCTGACGCTCGTTTCGACCCAATAGCTATCCTTGTAAACATGCTCTGAATGCATGGAAAGGGTCGGCCTGATGCGAGTGTGTGTCATAAGTGACGTCACGATACCACATGATCGCCTAGCTCATTAAAATTTCATTTTCTGCGGGAATCGCTTCACAGACGGGCTTAAAATCGAATTTATGCTACAAATGTATTTTTCTGTATTTGTTTAATGTTGTCAAATGTTACATACAATGTTAAACTTTGTGATGGAAAAAGGATTTTAGCTAATACCTTATTATTATTTCCTTTAAGAAAACAATAGTAAAACACTACACATCAATAATAATCGGAGTGCTACATACTACTGCAGATCAGGGACCACTTTGTAATACAGACCACTGAAAACTACTGACCACTGAGATCTACCGATCACCGAGGTATTGACCAGTATAAGAACTGACCATGCGTATCTTGAGAATGTTGTTGATATGTGTCTGGAGCTCATTGCTGTAAGTTTTCACTTCTTCAAACTTGCGGTCAGGTTTCTTTAGTCGGAATGAAGCACTCAGTGCCTTCAACTTCCAGTCAGCCTGAAAACAGAACAGCAACATACTAATAACATGGCCATGTGTCTGAGGAATATCAATGGCTATGCTCCATAGAGTACTTAATACAGTATTCCATATTACTATCAATATTTCGTTTTTGTTATCTATTATAGGCATGTGGAGAGAATGGAAGTAGATCAGTTGACAAAGAAAGCAGATGCCCAGAGTGGAGGGGAAAAGGAGGTGAGGAAGACCTAGACTACGATGGGAGGAATGTGTAAAGAGAGACTTGGAAGGATTGGGAGAGGAGTGGAGAACGAGAAAATAGGGGGGAATGGAGACAGTTGGTGGAAAGAACAGTGCAAAATTAGTGAGGGAAAAAAATGAAATTAAGGATTGATATTGAGGCCAGTCTCACCCCTGATGACAGGGAAACAAGGCTAGCCTCACCCCTGATGACAGGGAAACAAGACCAGCCTCACCCCTGATGACAGGGAAACAAGGCCAGCATCACCACTGATGACAGGGAAACAAGGCCAGCCTCACCCCTGATGACATGGAAACAAGGCCAGCCTCACCCCTGATGACAGGGAAACAAGGCCAGCCTCACCCCTGATGACAGCCAAACATGGCCAGCCTCACCCCTGATGACAGGGAAACAAGGCCAGCCTCACCCCTGACGACAGGGAAACAAGGCCAGCCTCACCCCTAATGACAGGGAAACAAGGCCAGCTTCACCCCTGATGACAGGGAAACACGAGGAGACCAACATCAACATTACAGCAAAGTTGTCTCTTTCATTACCGAGAATCAGCCAGGGATGGTAATTAGTAGGATGAAGTTCACTGAATCAGTTGTACTTGATCCTTTTGTGGTTAGATGCTTCAGAGGAACTTCCTGGTTGGGATGAAGTTCACTGAATCAGTTGTACTTGGTCCTTTTGTGGTTAGACGCTTCAGAGCAACTTCCTGGTTGGGATGAAGTTCACTGAATCAGTTGTACTTGATCCTTTTGTGGTTAGATGCTTTAGAGGAACTTCCTGGTTGAGATGAAGTTCACTGAATCAGTTGTACTTGGTCCTTTTGTGATTAGACGCTTCAGAGCAACTTCCTGGTTGGGATGAAGTTCACTGAATCAGTTGTACTTAGTCCTTTTGTGGTTAGACGCTTCAGAGCATCTTCCTGGTTGGGATGAAGTTCACTGAATCAGTTGTACTTAGTCCTTTTGTGGTTAGATGCTTCAGAGCAACTTCCTGGTTGGGATGAAGTTCACTGAATCAGTTGTACTTGGTCCTTTTGTGATTAGACGCTTCAGAGCAACTTCCTGGTTGGGATGAAGTACACTGAATCAGTTGTACTTAGTCCTTTTGTGGTTAGATGCTTCAGAGCAACTTCCTGGTTGGGATGAAGTTCACTGAATCAGTTGTACTTAGTCCTTTTGTGGTTAGACGCTTCAGAGCATCTTCCTGGTTGGGATGAAGTTCACTGAATCAGTTGTACTTAGTCCTTTTGTGGTTAGATGCTTCAGAGCAACTTCCTGGTTGGGATGAAGTTCACTGAATCAGTTGTACTTGGTCCTTTTGGGGTTAGACGCTTCAGTGCAACTTCCTAGTTGGGATGCATGCCTTTGTAACACATGCTAAAAATAGCTGTTTACAAATTGCATGCTTTGTTTTATTTTGAATATTTTGCGGGATCACTGTTTTGGGTAGATTAAATGCAATTTGGCAGGCAGTATAACCTTCAACATAGTTATTTATTCAAGTATTAAGAACATGATATTAAGAAATGAGGAACAAACAGTCTCGGTTTAAGAATCATCTGTTTCTCACCTTGCTTTGGAAGTCAGTTGAGTAGACAGTCTTAGTCCAGTCATCCTCCTGTGCAACAAAACACCAACTTTAAAAGCTTAGTCTACAAAGTGTTTTTGCTTAAATTAAAATTAACATTTACTGCCTGTGCTACTGAGAAACAGAAAAATAGGCAGACATTTCAACGTAATAGAATAATGTTACCAAATACTCATTCAAATTTGTATTACGTAAACTCAGCATATAATGAAAATTATGTTTCATTGAAATCATTGTTTAGTAACACTTGAATGATTTCTGGGTGAAATGCAATATATATCCATGTTTTGTTTTTTACAAAACCGCACTTCTACGGTTCATCCTCAGAGCATAAATGAAAACTAGTTTAAGAATGGAATATCTTAAAATACAACATAATATTGACTCACAGCAAAGGCTGAAATCTTTTTTGTATATTTCAATTCAAATATTCTGCCAAGTTAAAACGTCACCCGAACTGATGTTTATCAAGTTTTTGTGCTGAAACCCTTCACTAACCCTTCCTTCAACATGAAACATTACGATCTGCTGCCCTTTCCTAATAGTCATAATACCTGCTTGAGAAACCCATGGAAGATCTTGTCCTTCGAGAGGATGGAATGTGAAGCAACTCTGAGCAGGAAGTTCTGAAAGTAACATGACAGTGATTGATACAGACTAATGGATATGTTGTAAGAATTATGGTGAAAAACTGACACCCAGAGAATATCTTAAAGGTGCTTTCTTAATTAAATTTTTTGCTGATCTCATTTCAAATAAAAAAAATTAAAGGACACCTATCTAGTATCCACTAAGACATGCTATGTCTTACCGAGTCACTTTTTGAATACAATTTTGGTGAAATCTTCAAACAAACTATTAACTTATTTATGCACGTAAAATCAATTAGTGATTATCAAAATTGGAATCTTTATGTGAAAGTACGATATGATTATGCTCTTGTTTCTGTGTGGATGTTGTCGACTTCGTTTGCTCTATCTAAAACCATGTGACCAACAAATTCAATGGGTTGAAGTTTAGATGTCGGCCTGGTAAATAGCTTAATAGCAAAACTACCAGATCTAATTACCAAAGTGAATTCTTTCAACTAATTAAACAAGTTTTATTAAACCGAGTGTGGGTACCATTTAAACTATTCACAACCTTCATATCTGGATTTCAAGGAAACAGATCTGTGATAAACTAAACAAGCTGAGGAAATAGCTCTAAATGTCAGAGAAAATTATTTATAGCTTAATCAAATCTATTAAAATTGCAATTCAAAGAGGAAACATCCATTACTTCCTCTATTATTGGTTGTGAATTAACTGTATCAAATTATTCCCACAAGGACCTAGGTGTATGTCAAGTAAGATTGAAGTTACATTGGTCAAAATGAGGTGGCTACTTATGGATCATCTCTGATTCCTGGTAGCAGACAAAATTACTTTTGTTTGGGGGAGGGGAGGTTCAGAGGCAGTTTTCGTCTAGCGTCAGACATCGATATTTTATGCTTTGGACCTACACTGTTAAAATATTGATATCATCATATCAATGTTCACCAACTTTTGTCTGGGGAGGGGGTGGGGGGCTGAGGTCAGATCAAAGTAATTTTATCGTCTGATAACCGATATCAACTTGACAACGTTCTGAGATGATTCTTTACAACCAGCTCAAGACCAATATGAGTGTAGCATTTACCTGCTCCCACCTAGAGGGCTAATGCATAAGACTGTATAAATCTATTCTCACTTCAGTTCTCACTCATATAAACTGTGCTATCTATAAAACTCTGCATTGACTATGGCACCAAATGTCCTACCTCAAGACCAAAATGAGTGTAGCATCTACGGTCACCTGCTCCCACCTTGAGGACTAATGCATAAGACTGTATAAATCTATTCTCACTTCAGTTCTCACTCATATAAACTGTGCTATCTATAAAACTCTGCATTGACTATGGCACCAAATGTCCTACCTCAAGACCAATATGAGTGTAGCATCTACGGTCACCTGCTCCCACCTTGAGGACTAATGCATAAGACTGTATAAATCTATTCTCACTTCAGTCCTCACTCATATAAACTGTGCTATCTATAAAACTCTGTATTGACTATGGCACCAAATGTCCTACCTCAAGACCAATACGAGTGTAGCATCGATGGTCACCTGCTCCCACCTAGAGGGCTAATGCATAAGACTGTATAAATCTATTCTCACTTCAGTCCTCACTCATATAAACTGTGCTATCTATAAAACTCTGTATTGACTATGGCACCAAATGTCCTACCTCAAGACCAATACGAGTGTAGCATCTACGGTCACCTGCTCCCACCTAGAGGGCTAATGCATAAGACTGTATAAATCTATTCTCACTTCAGTTCTCACTCATATAAACTGTGCTATCTATAAAACTCTGTATTGACTATGACACCAAATGTCCTACCTCAAGACCAATATGAGTGTAGCATCGATGGTCACCTGCTCCCACCTAGAGGGCTAATGCATAAGACTGTATAAATCTATTCTCACTTCAGTTCTCACTCATATAAACTGTGCTATCTATAAAACTCTGTATTGACTATGGCACCAAATGTCCTACCTCAAGACCAATATGAGTGTAGCATCTACGGTCACCTGCTCCCACCTTGAGGGCTAATGCATAAGACTGTATAAATCTATTCTCACTTCAGTCCTCACTCATATAAACTGTGCTATCTATAAAACTCTGTATTGACTATGGCACCAAATGTCCTACCTCAAGACCAATATGAGTGTAGCATCTACGGTCACCTGCTCCCACCTAGAGGGTTAATGCATAAGACTGTATAAATCTATTCTCACTTCAGTTCTCACTCATATAAACTGTGCTATCTATAAAACTCTGTATTGACTATGGCACCAAATGTCCTACCTCAAGACCAATATGAGTGTAGCATCGACAGTCACCTGCTCCCACCTAGAGGGCTAATGCATAAGACTGTATAAATCTATTCTCACTTCAGTTCTCACTCATATAAACTGTGCTATCTATAAAACTCTGTATTGACTATGGCATCAAATGTCCTACCTCAAGACCAATATGAGTGTAGCATCGACAGTCACCTGCTCCCACCTAGAGGGTTAATGCATAAGACTGTATAAATCTATTCTCACTTCAGTTCTCACTCATATAAACTGTGCTATCTATAAAACTCTGTATTGATTATGACACCAAATGTCCTACCTCAAGACCAATATGAGTGTAGCATCTACGGTCACCTGCTCCCACCTTGAGGACTAATGCATAAGACTGTATAAATCTATTCTCACTTCAGTTCTCACTCATATAAACTGTGCTATCTATAAAACTCTGTATTGACTATGACACCAAATGTCCTACTTCAAGACCAATATGAGTGTAGCATCTACGGTCACCTGCTCCCACCTTGAGGATTAATGCATAAGACTGTATAAATCTATTCTCACTTCAGTTCTCACTCATATAAACTGTGCTATCTATAAAACTCTGCATTGACTATGGCACCAAATGTCCTACCTCAAGACCAATATGAGTGTAGCATCTACGGTCACCTGCTCCCACCTTGAGGACTAATGCATAAGACTGTATAAATCTATTCTCACTTCAGTTCTCACTCATATAAACTGTGCTATCTATAAAACTCTGCATTGACTATGGCACCAAATGTCCTACCTCAAGACCAATATGAGTGTAGCATCGACAGTCACCTGCTCCCACCTAGAGGGCTAATGCATAAGACTGTATAAATCTATTCTCACTTCAGTTCTCACTCATATAAACTGTGCTATCTATAAAACTCTGCATTGACTATGGCACCAAATGTCCTACCTCAAGACCAATATGAGTGTAGCATCTACGGTCACCTGCTCCCACCTTGAGGACTAATGCATAAGACTGTATAAATCTATTCTCACTTCAGTCCTCACTCATATAAACTGTGCTATCTATAAAACTCTGTATTGACTATGGCACCAAATGTCCTACCTCAAGACCAATATGAGTGTAGCATTTACGGTCACCTGCTCCCACCTAGAGGGTTAATGCATAAGACTGTATAAATCTATTCTCACTTCAGTTCTCACTCATATAAACTGTGCTATCTATAAAACTCTGCATTGACTATGGCACCAAATGTCCTACCTCAAGACCAATATGAGTGTAGCATCGACAGTCACCTGCTCCCACCTAGAGGGCTAATGCATAAGACTGTATAAATCTATTCTCACTTCAGTTCTCACTCATATAAACTGTGCTATCTATAAAACTCTGTATTGACTATGGCACCAAATGTCCTACCTCAAGACCAATATGAGTGTAGCATCGACAGTCACCTGCTCCCACCTAGAGGGTTAATGCATAAGACTGTATAAATCTATTCTCACTTCAGTTCTCACTCATATAAACTGTGCTATCTATAAAACTCTGTATTGACTATGACACCAAATGTCCTACCTCAAGACCAATATGAGTGTAGCATCTACAGTCACCTGCTCCCACCTAGAGGGCTAATGCATAAGACTGTATAAATCTATTCTCACTTCAGTTCTCACTCATATAAACTGTGCTATCTATAAAACTCTGTATTGACTATGACACCAAATGTCCTACCTCAAGACCAATACGAGTGTAGCATCGATGGTCACCTGCTCCCACCTAGAGGGCTAATGCATAAGACTGTATAAATCTATTCTCACTTCAGTTCTCACTCATATAAACTGTGCTATCTATAAAACTCTGTATTGACTATGACACCAAATGTCCTACCTCAAGACCAATATGAGTGTAGCATCGACAGTCACCTGCTCCCACCTAGAGGGCTAATGCATAAGACTGTATAAATCTATTCTCACTTCAGTTCTCACTCATATAAACTGTGCTATCTATAAAACTCTGTATTGACTATGACACCAAATGTCCTACCTCAAGACCAATACGAGTGTAGCATCAACAGTCACCTGCTCCCACCTAGAGGGCTAATGCATAAGACTGTATAAATCTATTCTCACTTCAGTCCTCACTCATATCAACTGTGCTATCTATAAAACTCTGTATTGACTATGGCACCAAATGTCCTACCTCAAGACCAATGCGACGTCTCTCAATGAAGTCTGGGTCAAAGCGGTCTGTGGGCAGTTTGTGCCAACCATGACTTACCTGCAAATAGCAATACATGACAACAGCCAACATGAACAACTAAACAATCCTTTTAAATGTTGACTGTAATGGAAGCAAAGAGTAACATACTGAATCCATCAATTGATGGATCCGCTATGTCGTAGTCTGCCTATATCACAATCAAATGATACACACGATTTGCTTTGCCAACAATGCCTATATACATGTATATATATATATATATATATATACTATTGCAGCATCACATCTCTTAGATCAAACTTTCCCACAGTTCACTTTAAAAAATTGCCTTATGTTTTTATCATAAAGTGAGTGAGCGAATTTATTCAGTAAAATTATATACATGCATTACATAATTAGAAGAAATATGACATTTATATAATAATACCGAGGAGAGCACGTAAAAGCACATATAGTACATTTATTTCCAATGTGGTCCACAAAAAATAGTGAATAAGCAATTATAGTATAAATTAGTTTTTTAAATATATATATATAAATAGTACGATTTATTACAAATATTATTTGTAAAAAAAATTGCAAAAAAACCTTTCGGGCCAAAATTTCAATAAAATAAACAGTGGAAAGCACAAACACACCAAGGCTTCGGCATCCATTTTTTATGGCTTGACGAACCTTTAGTTAGGTTACAAACCACGTGATAGACAGATCAATTGCATGGAACTTATTAGTCTCTTTACGTACTCGTTTTTCTGGCAGTGGAGGTACCACAGTGGCTGGATACATCACTTCGAGGTAGGTGCGCAGCAACTCAAACTCATTGTAGCGACGCCACAGGGAACTGGGAGGGTCTCCGTACCCAGGCATCTCACGGTCAGTCACCCTACAAGTGGAGAAATGGCTGCATGCATTTGTCAGAAGTCACGATACAATTTTCGAATTGATGACTCTACAGAGCAATAGTAGCAATTTGTAGTAGTAGGCTACTAGTAGCAAATGGCAACGTACATGGACAGACCAAACAGGAACAAGAACCAGTAGTTTTGTTGAAAAATTATATTTAGGAAATTAATAAATTAAAATGTAAAAGGCACTTTCAGAATTATGCATCCAAATTTAATGGGCATGCAGAATGTTTACAAAAACCACTCACATGAATTTGCTGGTTTTGCTGCTGTTAATATTGAGCCTTGACAAGGCATTTTTTTAAGCTCTGCAACATTTTGTTTTCAAAAGTTGTTGGTGAGTCAAGAGTGGTGCATTAGAACAACATACTTGGTTTCCACAAGGTAGACAGTGTAGGTGTCTTGCATGGCGACTGATGATGTTCCCGTCCGCTTCTCGGGTTCTGACACCGATACTTCCATCCATTGCAGCAGGTGGTCCTAGTCGGACAGACATCAACAGAAAAAATGTATGACGAACTTGAATGTGACAGATGATTGGATATACCCATCTGCACGCCCATCTGCACACCCATCTGCACGCCCATCTGCACACCCATCTGCACACCCATCTGCAGATGGTGCTGCAGAATCTTGTTTTTAGACTTAGTGCATCAATCAGGAACTGTCAACTTTTCCATGAAATGAGGGTCTGTATCTGTATTCTGACTAGCAAAACGTCCTATGGACACATCACACCAATGCGCGTGGTGACTTGTTTGGTTTCATTTTGTTAGATGTTGGATGATATTACACTGGAATGAATTCAGTGATTTACACGAAACAATGCTTGGAGGTAAAGAACTTCATTCAAATTTTATTGTGGTTGGGAAGAAACTATTTCCAAATATGTTTGATGAGTGCCAAGTTTGCAGGAATTGATTATCATGTTTACATGAGTATCTAGTGTTACGTTTTATATACTGTTCGGCACTTGTGTAGAATCCAGACCCAACTCAATTTTGCCATTATAACTATATATTTTCCAAAATTTGCATCAGTTCCATTATTCATCACAATCCCAGGTATAGGTATTTACGTTATAAAAAACTGCATCTTAGCACACTTTTTATTAATTTGAGGTATAATAGACAGTCCAGTTTGCTGGAGATTGTGTGGAATGATTTAATTAATGTATAATGGTATCACATGTAGGCAAAGATAGTTTTAACGGCAAAATTAAGGTGGATCCGGATTCTATAAAACTGGGCCATTGGCATTGGCTAAAATGTTCTAGTAGTGGGATATCGATATTCGACGATAAGGTTGTTTTTCCATTTTATATAATATGTTAAGTCTGAAAGGTCCATATTTATAATATTATATATAGCCCTAAATCAGTCAGTTGAAATTATGATATTATAGGTTTGACTCCTACCAAGGCATTTAAATAACCAAGCATAGTCACTTGTGCAGCGCCCTCTGTTATTCATGTGTGAATGTAATGATACTGTATACGCTACCAGTTCAAATACAAAATGGCAGATCGCTGAGTAACTCTGCTTGGTAATTTAAATGGGGAATGAAATGATTGAACAACCAAAGCCCAAACATAAGAACATACCATTTACAGTACAAGTCACCATGATTTTACAAGTACAGCGTCACGGTATATTTTAAATAATTTTTCAAACGTAGCTACTATCGGCACAGGGCGCCGCCATCATGCTCCAGGAGCGTGGTTGTACATCCGGTTTGATTGGCGAGATGTCTCCCAAAGCTGTACACAGCAATTCGATAGGCGACGCAGCATAGCTCTCAGAAAAACCGACGAAATGCATACAAACACATAAAAACAGAACAATTTATTGCACTGCGTGGCTACTGGATATACTATAAATGTTAGTAAGCAACTTTTCACATACTTCCACAGAAGGGTTCCAACAGAAAAAAAGAAGAAGTTATAGATGATGAATTTGATGTGTTCGCCGGCGGCAAGATTGGCAAAAGTCTGCCGTAGTCACTTTCGAACGCCGATTGCAAGCCTAAATACGAAAATGACGAGCATAAAAGACATTGAACATCAAAACATAATTCTTGGTTAAAGCCACAGGTCCATCTCCAGTCGATTTGTTTACATATAACTATGCACCGATGAAGTAAAATTAAGCGAAATCGACCTGGAAGCTCGACACGATTGCCTTATTTGGAGGGTGAAGCGGCGCGTAGGAAATGACAAGCCGAAACCAGCTTGTTGTTGCCAAGGTGACTCGGCACTCACGAGTTCCGTTAGGTATCATTACGACTACTATATAGTCCCACAGTTCTATTTCAAAGTGTGCATATATACAAATATGACGTATGCGAAATTGAAATGTAATAAGAAATGTGAATGTAATAAAGTACAAATACGCGTGAATACTATGATATAATTGGGAATAATGAGTGCTTGTAATCCGCCGATTTAGTTTACAGCAATTTCTGCCAACGTGTTGCTATGTCGGAATACCGCAACGTCTACATCTACGAGTCTATGTTATCGACTTAGTTGCTGGTGGGGAAATAAGGGGAAAATAACCTTCAAAATAATTACAAAAATAAAGTCAGCTACCGTAGCCAGTATAACGTTTTGCGAAATAATGTCGTCATATATTAGTCAACATTAGTCACAGTTAGGACCAAGCCCTGTCAATCATGTATTGTAGGCATTGTCATTGGAATTATTAAATAAGTGACATTACAAGTATTTAAATCCTTAAAAATATTTGTTTACGATACAGTCAATAGCATACAACATAACACTATAGTCATATCTGATATAATTAGTTAATGGCATAGTAAGTAGGTTCACATCAGTCAACTAAAGTTAATCACCATGTAGGCCTAATACTAATTTGTGTCTCAAATATTGGCTTGTAACAATGGACCCCGAATTGATGCTCCAGCTTTGAGGCGACAGTTTAGCAAGCATGCTATCATACCAAGTTTTTTTCTGATATAGATTGCATGACTACAAACACCAATGTATGCTTTTAATAACAAGGACATTGTATTTAATTTATTGACTTTTGAATGTAAGCCTAACAAGGAAAAAAGTCACAGGAAAAAGCCACAAAGATTACTAAATATATATTTTGTATTTACAAAGTTCAAATGTTAAACACATTTGAGTGCACATGCATTTTAATCATGAAAATTAACGATAACACACATATATCCACTAAAAAGAAAACATTGAAAAAGTAATTTGTAAATCGCGCTTGAGCTCCAATTTTAATGAATATTTGCAAGATTGTCTCATTTTGTTCATAATATATGACGGAAGTATCCAAACAACCAATGGGCCTAATACCGAGCACAAGCTTCGAAGGATCCAGCGAAGGATTTAGTACGCGAGATGACATTGTCCCTCATGGTAATACAAATGTCACTTGTAGTGCTGCCACGCCATCGACTTGTAGTGTCAAAACATAAAGGAAGCCGGTGGTCGTGTCGCCAGTGCGACACTTTGTTGATGCAGTAGTTAATACAGACAATAGTGTTTTCCATTGAACATTCATCATGACCATGGGTATGCAAAATTGCCATCGCAGTCCAGCATGCGTTCTCCGACTGACCCTGACCATGGCAGTTCTGTCACTGTAGACGACCCTTCGGATGTCCCAGTTTCACTATCGCCATCTTCAGACGATTCTGTCTGCAACAGTGAGAAGGGAAACATTGAAACGAGTGATGCAGAATATGTTGTAGCAGGTGACAGCGATGTCACTAATGATGACTCAAGCGGTTCTTACACTAATAAGAAAGAGAGAAAGTTTGCCATTTGTGAGAAAAACATAATTTTACTTTTCTGCATCTGCTAAAACATCAAACTGCAATAAACCACTTAGCCTAGCATCACAGTGACTGGATTTGCAGTGGTTGTAACCACAGAATGTGTTGATGGCCACTCGTTCATGTGGCACTCTCAACCCAAGATTGGCAACATTTATGAGAGTAACTTGTTGACACCAAGCGTCCTCTTCCTGACTGGACATTCATTCACTGTGTACAATTTGGTCAACCTAATGAACCTATGCAACTTGTCACCCCGCCAGTGCTACAACATACAGCGGGCATACATACTGCCAGAGATAGAGGACATGTGGACATGCCATTCAGAGGCCATCATGTCAGCTCTGGTCAGACAAAAAGCGTGGTCGCATCAGGCGATGCAAGATATGACAATCCAGGACACAACTCTACATTTGGCATTTACTTCATCATGGACACTGACAGCCAACTGATCATTGCTCAAGAAACTTTTCAGGTCACAGAGGTCAAGAACAGTTACTGGGTGGAAGTGGAGGGCTTGAAACACTGCTTAGACAACCTGACTGACCATGGGATGAAGATTACCACACTTGCCACTCAGACAGACATCCCAGCATTAGAAAGACTTTGTTAGAGGACTACCAAGAAATAAAGGTTGTTGTCTGCCCAGAAATTTGAAGTTGTCCCTTCAATAGGCGCAATTGCCAACCACATGTGGTATTGAACATCAGCTTGTGATGGTGATCCCCGCTTGATGAAGGAGATGTGGATTTCGCTCCTCCATCACATCAGGAATTCCCATTCATGGACAGCGGGTGCAGAGTTGTACCGGTAGTGCAGTCATGCAACGTATACACAACAAGCAGTAAAAACAACACCATGGCTCACTGAAGGTACAGAAGCCTTTACTGTCCAGAAGGTTATACTGGACTGCTGCCTACTGTATGATATAGAGAGCGTTACGAAGTGCGTTAACACTGGTGAACTGGAGAGCTTACACGCCCTCTTCCTCAAGTATGCACCCAACTTCAGCCGTCAAGGCATCATAGCCCGACTCCACTTGGCCACCACTGACCAAAACACAAATACAAGGTAAGGCTTGTGATATCATTCATTAATAGTGTTGACATTTGATGTTACAAAATAATGTATCAGTTGCTTGACAAAGCTGCACACTTTAGAAATCCAGCAGTGCATTAGGAAAAAAACTAAAATGGCTGAAAATCCCTGCCTGTACTCAATAGCTAAACAATGTTAGGAATACAGTTTCGAAAATACAATCTCACTGCACAAGAGTATGCATGCAAACAACATATAAAATAATTATAATTGAGGACATTTACTGTTACTTGAATTGTTTAATTATATATAAATGGAATTGGAATGGTATGCTTTGGAATTACTTATTGAAATATAAACTTATGCATATATAATATAATAAATATATAAACATCATTATATATAAATTATATATATATGATTCAATAATAAATATTTGAATGTATTGTGGAATTCCTTGTAAGTTGAAATTTAAAAGGATGGCAGAATTCGGAACCGATTAAAAAGTGACATTAGCAGTTTGATTTAGAGAGAGGGGGGGGACAGAGAGAGGGGGGGGAGAGAGAGAGAGGGGGGGGAGAGAGAGAGAGAGAGAGACAGAGACAGAGCATACAAGCAAGCTGTTTGGTTTGCTGTGTGCATTTTACAGCTATAGCCAGCTATTCTTCAGATATTTCTATTGTTATACTGATTTTATATTTATCATTTGTTCATTCAGTGGGAAATGGTGAAAACAGCAAACAAGCTACGGTATCAGCTGCAGTATTCAAAGTCTGCTGGGTATGTAGTGAAGAAAGGGATGGCGTCAAAGGACTACAGCTTCCGAGGAGAAATTCTAGAGGGCATTGCAGCTAGATGCACGAGTGACCCAAAGCTGTGAAGTATGCACCAAGTTGCGACATCGAGTAAGGAGGTAACTCTAGCAGAGCATGCTGGCATAAAAAAACCAGCAAAAGAGGAGGCTGTGGCAAAGCAAAGAACTCGCTTTAAGGAAAACTAGTTGTATCCATATAAATTCTGTTTAGTGCCACCAAATTGATACGACATCCAATTTCAAATGACAATGAATTTCTATGCTTAAATAACATTGTTTGAACATCACTGGCAGAAATAGAGAAACGTTTTAGGCAAAGTGGATTCTCACTACTGTATAGGACCTCCTAAAGTAAGGAACATCCACTTGAAAGCTTGTATCCTAGTTGTGGTATGCAATGTGTTTTATTAGACACTATTCGATGTAGGGAACTTGGGGTATATGTAATTTACTGGAATAGTTTAACCAAGTCCAAACATGTTACTTATAGTGAGTTTTTTGCAATAGACCACCATTTCTCAAACATCACACTGAACTGTAGATGTATTTGTTCATATGACTCACTGTACACTTTTAATGTGGCTCCTAGGACGTGTGTCACAAAAATGATAAGGGCCATTACTATTAAAACTGGACTGTTACCGTCAAGTTTAGTAAAACTAAAGTGCCATCTTACAACAAAATATATTTTTTTTTAATCTCAACATTTTAGTCAGTATTATTAAAGTGTACTACAAACTAATGAAGCAGCAAAGGATTCAGCTAGAAGATTTTATATATATATATATATATTCATACTTCATTGTTAGTATTACATTTGACATTATCACAAAACAACATCTCAAAAAGTACTTAATAATAAAAAGAACACTTATATAGTGCCATAAATCTAAATGAATTAATTTGGAGGCACTTGATATATTTTGAAACTAGTACTACAAGCTTTGGATCTGTATCTTGAATAATAAGTACTTGTTTTCTTGACAGATGTTGAAAGTTGAAACCCACAAATATGTAAAACTGGAACTGTAATGGAATAGTTTGTATGTATTAATTTTTTTATTACAATATTTGATCATGATGATGGCCCATATCATCAATAAACGTGTTACTTATTGATGTACTATATGTGCACAGGACTGGCACAGACCCAAATTGTAATACAGTTAGATTAAAATGTGTCACAGTGTGAAGCGAATCAACTGAAAGAAACATTGAAAATTTACTAATGCATTGGCACAGTCTGCCATGTAGTCTTATTTATTTGTGAATTGTTTCTCCATATGAATAAACTGTTGATATATTTCATGTTGGCTTCAGTATTACAAATCGAATTATGAACAGGGACATGCAAGACACTACAAATCACATTATTGCCAAAAATGGGATAAGAAGGCACCGAGTAATTCATTCTACCTTTTGGTCAATCTAATCTTACTTGTCCATGGTTTTTATTTTCACTGTACACTCACCTGTATAGTGCAATGTCCATAGCTGAAATTTGTATAAACCCCATTCGCTTCTGGATACAGTGCAGGCTGGTATAACACGTCTGTTGCCTTTTCCAAGTCTCTCCCTTGACCACAACATGAAGTGACGTTATGCGGCTAATCGAATCAATCAATATGTTCTGAAAGTTCATTTATTTGCATTAGTTGATAATAAACAACTGTTATCTTCTAATTATTGTTATACTGGCAAAACTCCCAAAAAAATTGTTTTATCAATATCGCATCATGAATTCAGTGAACTGGTTTATTTGTTTGTGAAGGGCTGTAATAATTATGATTGTAAGACTACATTTCATGATGTGGTCTTGACAACACACACACATAATATATATATAACATTTTTATTATTAAAAACTCCACTTAAATATTTTGTATCAATAAGACATTGCACAATGTCCTGATTATGCATCTATTAGTGCATGGCAGTGTGTAATTTGTCTACATTTTTATATAAATTAAGCAAGTTGCTTGAACACTTTTAAATAGGGAATTAAACAACTGTATAAAAAGGATGCACACATCCTGTCAAGAATAAAAGCAAGTTTATTAAGAAAATGATCAAAAATGGTTTGATGAAAATCATAGACATAGTATTTTATGAAGATAGAATGAATCTGAACATTTGAGGTGGGAACAAGAATAATTGCTCTATTTAAGTTTGAAATAGTTATTGCTAGAATAATTATTTGATACCTGTTGAACTACGTAGTACTTACTTACTAGCTACTGGTCGAATCAACGAGTCTGCACGCAAATCATACAATGACAACAGACCGACTTCCAAGTTCCAACACTGCCCTGTTGGTGCAAACCGTTTCGAAGTCGTCACTCAGTCGGTAATGCAGGCATCTGCAAGGTCTGTCATACGGTGCTGTACGGTAGGTATCTCTCTACAGCAAAGCGACTCGATGTGCGTCGACATTGGGGCGCAGTGTCCACACAAACACCATGCGACATTATTAAGTCGCGTAACGTCTTCGTCATCGATAGACCAACTGTCACTGTCCGACTCCCACAACTGAATCTGACGGTGACCCGGGGCCGGACATTATGATTATCGGACCGTGGATCGCACACTGTCACTGGGTGAAACCCGTATAACCCGTATGGCACAGGCCCTTTGACTTTGTGTGTGTCAACTGTAATTTATGAGTGACAAGTCGAACTAGAGTCTTCATCTGTCGTATCGATTTTCTCCCAAAATGATATGGAAGTTTTAAAAATCACTTTTAATAACTCGTCTCTACCAAAATCCTTCGACGTCTTTGTCAACAACAAAATAAAAATAGTCTCGGTATGCACGCGCATCTAATATTCTGACCTTTGCTTTGAAAGCACCGCCCCCTTTTGGCAGCTAAAATCTTCGTTCGGGAAGTGTGACGTTAACAACGTTTTCATTGGTTATAAATCGTTGCCATTTAATTTCACATTTTTATTTCGAACGCGTATACAAATTATTTGTTGACCTATAGAACACCTATCGTGTATAATAGGATACCATATCTTTGTTTTCGCACATAAATGTCTACTAATTAAGTAAACCAAAAAACCCTGAAATTTAACATGGATTAGATAGGAGTAAATCAAACCACTCATTTGGAACAAAGATGGCGATACGCAGTGCTCTATAGGGACGATTTAGGCATCGAACAAACTCGTTTTTTCAGTTTGTCTTATATGTATGTACGTTTCTGTTACCATTAATGTATACTTATATAGTATATATTTCAATATGTAGCATGAAACAGCTGCATTTCATTTCCCCTTTAAATGCTTTGCTCCTACCTGGGATAAGACCACATTTAAAATTTACATAGGCGGCCATTATAACGTTTCTTTCCAAATTTGTCTTACGATTTTCTTGAAAATTTCACAGCATATTTAATCTCAATTGACACAAGTGCTGTGGAAAACTCATGAAATTCTCATATCTCATTTTTCAGAAAAATCCACCCAAATCTGACACCCCTCAATTTCGCCCTAATATGGTGACGGATTTTGAAATATTGATGCATTCTGCCAAAAAACACTATGCGAATACGCGAGCGACTAGAGTATATTTATTGCTCTCGTGAAAGATCTAATGCAGTTGAGTAGTGCATACAGTATTCACTGGACTAATATGTGCCACGTCAAAATGCTCGAACAAAATTCACACATCACACCGAAACGGTATTTTCAACAAGGGCACTCTTCCGGTGGGTAATGACGGACGAATCCTTAATGTGGTCTTACCCCACGTACCAATATAGTGTTCAGAGAAAAGTAAAAAGTGGGAGGGTCTAAGACTAAGACTAAGTTGTGACAGGGCGAGCCTACGTCATTTGGTTATGCAAACACGGCATCGCAACACGGAATAAATATACCGGTGCGTGCATTTATGCGGGACATATATCGCTTCTCACCCGCTTTTGTGCTAATTCATTCTCTGATATGCTTTCAGCACTATTTTGATTTAATTCCGGCGAATAATCCACTATTTCCTCGTCTGCCATATCGACGAATTTCTTATGCCAAAAATAGGCGAATTACTTTTACGACATTCTGGCCTCAAACAGCAGGCCACCTAGTGATTATTGCAAATACTTCACCCAAGTATTGCCATCTAGCGTATTTATTTGTCACAAAAATATGTGTCATCGTGTGACCTAGTTTTAAACCCTTTTAGTGGCCAAAAAGAGCAACACGGTGTCATATGATCAAGCTACATTCAAAGATGGCGACGTACTTGGCAGTTCCGTTGAAGAAAACATGGGATGTTGATTTAGTTAAACCTTTGCAAACATTCATTGCAAACACTTTCAGTGAAGCCAGCCCGGAAGAATACAAACATGGGCTTGCAGAATTTCAGAAATTACGGTCGTCAATGATCATCAAATCAGCAGACAAACATGAATCGGCGTTAGAGGTGTTTTACAGGTAATTCAGCCAGTTCGTGTCCGTCTGTCATCGTGTTTCAGGCTCAGTTTTTTAACACTTGGACATTGTTACGATTAATTAACCGTCTAGCATTTAAAAGGAAATAATGTACTACTTCAGTTACATTACTTCTGTAAAAATGACTAATTGTCATACATAGTTGAGTGAAGCAATATTTGTTACATTCATTCATTGATGATTATGACTATCACTATGAGTCATCAACTAGTCTAATACTACTAGTAATAGTTTACTCATTCACGACGCTACCTGAAAATATAAATATGCATGACTCGTACATTTCAAATAATTCAACTTATAACATCGAAACAACACCAAAAAAATGGTGGACAAAGCCAACTTTCGTAGTGATGGAATAAAACCAGTGTCAACAAGTTTAACAAGATTTAACAAGATTGCCACCCAGAGAATTAACTCTAGGTGGCAGGTGGACAAGGAAGCGCTTTGGCTTATCGAGAGTCCGACCCTTTTATCTATGTGTATCCCGCCCGTCTGAGGTATGTGTCGATTTTATTTTTAAACATATTCACGATACTAACACCCACACAATCAGCAGGTAATCTGTTCCATTCATTTACAGTCCTTTGTGAAAATGAAAACTTTCTTATATCCAATCTACTCTGCTCCTTTGCCAATGTAAGTTCATGTCCTCTAGTCCTATCTTTTCGTAACTAAGATCCCTCAGTTTTGGTATCATTTTAGTTGCTCTCCTCTGCACTCTTTCTAGCATATCTATGTCCTTCCTGCGATATGGCCTCCACGCTTGAATACAATATTCTAAATGAGGCCTAACTATTGTTTTGTACAGCGGTATTATTAGCTCTTTTTCCTTATACGTTATGTTTCGCCTAATTAATCCAAGGATTTGATTTTCCTTTGAAGCTGCAATTCCGCACTGCTCTGAAACCTTCATATCAGCACTAATGGTTAACCCTAAGTCCTTTTCTTTTACAGTAGTACTTAGTACAGTACCCCCCATTGTATATTCTACCTCTTCGTTACCATGTCCTGTGTGGAGGCATTTACATTTCCCAAAATTGAACAGCATTTGCCACTTTTCAGACCATTTGATCAACCTGTCAAGATCATCTTGTAAATGCTGTCTATCTCCATCACTTTTAATCCTTCTAAACACTTTTGTATCATCCGCAAATTTCAACACCTTGCTTGTTATTTCATCATCCAAATCGTTGATATATATTAAGAATAATAAAGGTCCTAATACTGATCCCTGTGGTACCCCACTCAATACCGATTTCCAGTTTGAAGCCTCCCCATCAACTACTACGCGTTGTCTTCTGTCAATCAGCCATTGTTCTATCCAGTTTATTATACCATTTCCTATGCCATTGGCCTTTAGTTTAAGCAGTAATCTTTGATGTGATACTTTGTCGAAAGCTTTTTGAAAATCTAAGTAGACGATATCTACTGGTGATCCCTCATCTACCCACTTAGTGATGTCTTCCAAAAACATAACATATTTGTTAAGCATGACCTCGCTTTAAAAAAACCATGTTGAGATGGGTTAATCAAGTTTTGTTTAACAAGAAAATCCACCATGTGATCTTTAATTAGTCTTTCTAATAATTTACAAGTCACTGATGTTAAACTCACTGGTCTATAGTTCTCTGACTTGTTTCTCGAACCTTTTTTAAATAACGGTATAATGTTTGCCTCTTTCCATTCTAAAGGAACCACTCCCTCTTCTAATGACAAATTGAAAACTGTTGCAAGCGGTATGCTAATTTGTTCTACAATTTCCAATAGTAGTTTGGGCGGAATCCCATCCACTCCAGGTGATTTATTATCCTTCATAGCCCTTATTTTCTTAGCTACCATTTCCGGGGTTACAGTTAATTGTCCTAAATAGTCTGAATCTGCCCCCTTGAACTTAGCCTCTGGTACTGGCAGTGAACTAATATCTTCCCTGGTAAACACTGAACTAAAATACTCATTCAGGTCTTCTGCCATTAAGAATCCCTCTGATATTATATTTCCAGCACTATCTTCTAGAGGACCGACCTTATCTCAAACTTTCTGTTTGCTTCGAACATACGCATAAAAACTCTTGCTGTCATGTTTTATATTACTAGCTAATTGTTGTTCATAGCTTCTCTTTGACTTTCTAATTTCAGCTGTAGCTTGGTTAAGTGCTTCTTTATAACTGTTGTAGTCTTCATCATTTCCAGTACATCTATATGACTTCCACATCATTTGTTTATACTTAATTTTTGTAATGACTTCTTTCGATAAGTGTTTCTTTTTGGACTGTTTCCCTTGTTTTTTTAAGGGTACAAATATATCATCTATGCACTTAATTTCACTCTTTAATATATTCCAGCATTCTGTTGCCGTCTTATTTTTCAGTGTGTTATTCCAGTCTATCTTTGCTAAATATTTCCTCATGTCCTTATACTTTCCTTTGTGGAAATTTCTCCTATACTGCTTTTTACTATTCCTTTCTGATTTTACTTTGATGGTAAAATGTATCTGGTTGTGATCACTACTCCCCAGTGGCTCACATATCTTGACATTGTCAACTAATTCATTCTGTGAGGACAAAACTATGTCTAACACATTCTCACCCCTGGTTGGTTCTAGCACATGTTGAGAAAGGAAACTATCTTGTACTAAAACTAAAAACTTGTGGTCCTCACTCCCCATACTCTGTAGAGATTTCCATTGTATATGCCCATGGTTAAAGTCCCCCATAATAATACAGTTCCGTTTGCTTACTTCCCTTATAGCGTTTTGTATTTTTTCATTCTCTTCTATGCTTATGTTTGGACTTCGATAAACTAACCCAACTGTTAACGTTGAGTTTCCTGTAACTATGTTACACCAAACAGCTTCTTCGCAATCTGCTTCTCTTTCTATTTTTATTTCATAAGCCTGAATAGATTCTTTAATATATAAAATAACTCCACCTCCCTTTCTTCCTATTCTATCTTTTCTAAACATTACATATCCTGTCAGTCCCAATTCAGCATCTGATATATCGGTGGTGGTCCAGGATTCGGTTATACCTATTATATGAGGGTCAATATCTTCTACCATAACGATTAGTTCATTTCTTTTGTTTACTATACTCCTTGCATTTAAGCAAACACATTTATATCCAGCTTCAGAAGAGTTTTCCAGACTGTTATTTGCTGATTTATTTGTGCTGTCTTTATCTATGCCTCCATTTTCAGGCTGTTCTGTGAGTCCCCCCTGCGAATCTAGTTTAAATAGATACAACCTGTCCCACTGTCAACAGATCGCAGCAGGTTCTCTGAGAAAACTGCTGCCCCCTTTCCACTAAGATGGAGGCCATCTCTCATGTACATATCTTCCCTCCCAACAAAGAATCCCCATAAATCTGTGAATCCCACCCCTTCTTCGTCACACATCTGCTCAACTAGTGCGTTGATCGCCATCCTCTTACAGTTTCTATACGTTGCTCCCATTACTGGCAAAATTCCTGACAGAATAACCTGTTCAACTCTCGTCTTCTTTAGCTTCCTCACTAACTGTCTATACTTCTGTACTATCGCAGTTGTTCCCTCCCTGTCTGCATTATTTGTTCCTACATGTACCAGTATAGACCCCGGTAAACAAACAACGATGTCCTTCCCCTCGCTCAGTGCCTTGTCCGTCTTTCTCATAATGGAGTCGCCCATAAACACCCTCTCTTTCCTCATTGCCCCCTCAATCACTGCCTTAGAATAGCTCCTTCTTCGGTTTGCATCTGTCTGGTTGTTGTCTTTTCCCCCTGTCGTCTTCTCTCCTGTCACATTCTCTTCCGATCCATTCTTTCCTGTCGCTTTTTCTCTTGTCACCTTCCCTTTTATTTCTCTTCTATCACATTTTCTCTCACTTCCTTTCGTCCCTTCTTCGTCCGTCCCATCTCGTTTTCCTCTCTCCTCTCCCTTCCCATCTTCCCTCCCTCCTTCTCTACGGTCACTTTCTTCCCTGTCACCTTCACGCTTGTCACGTTTTCTGTTGTCGATTTTCCAATTTCTTCCCCTCCAATCACCTTCCCTTCTCTCAATCTCCTTTCCTCAGTTTTCTTGCCACTGCTATTCTCCTTCAGTCTTGCAGTATTCTCACCTCTCTCCCTGTCATCTCTCTCCATTCTACCTGCCTCCTTGCTAATTCCCATCTCCATTCCCTTCACAATATCTGTCAACCTAACTATCTCCTTCTGCAGACACTCCACCTTCCAACACCCAATGCACTGAAAGGTGAATCCTTCCTCCATGGTTTCTGCCCATGACTTCCCACAGCCGGACAATGCAAAATCTATCCAGCTGTGGCAGTGATCGCACACCAAGTGTCGCTTTGCCTTCAATGAACAAGAAGACGTTTTGGGAGGCATGCTCTGATTGGCTGAATGTTAACCTAAATTTGTTTGGATAAACCAATCGTTGCCTTTGGGCTTTCATTCGGTACCTCCATTTCCCGGTTTAGATCATATGAATAGGAATGTAAATTCCTGACCCACAGTGTAGTAAAATCGGCCATATTTGGGCATCTACAACTACAACATTTGAAAGCTTGGTTGTGATTAGCTATTACTGAATCATGACGTGATAAAATTCATTGATAAAAACACTCAATCAATGTGTCTTATGTCCATGGTTCCACACTTGCTGTCAGTGTGTGTTATGGTCATAGTTCTACATGCAGTAACACTCAATCAATGTGTCTTATGTCCATGGTTCCACACTTGCTGTCAGTGTGTGTTATGGTCATAGTTCTACGTGCAGTAACACTCAATCAATGTGTCTTATGTCCATGGTTCCACACTTGCTGTCAGTGTGTGTTATGGTCATAGTTCTACGTGCAGTAACACTCAGTCAATGTGTGTTATGTCCATGGTTCCACATTTGCTGTCAGTGTGTGTTATGGTCATAGTTCTACGTGCAGTAACACTCAGTCAATGTGTGTTATGTCCATGGTTCCACACTTGCTGTCAGTGTGTGTTATGGTCATAGTTCTATGTGTAGTAACACTCAATGAATGTGTGTTATGTCCATGGTTCCACACTTGCTGTCAGTGTGTGTTGTGGTCATAGTTCTACGTGCAGTAACACTCAATCAATGTGTCTTATGTCCATGGTTCCACACTTGCTGTCAGTGTGTGTTATGGTCATAGTTCTACGTGCAGTAACACTCAATCAATGTGTCTTATGTCCATGGTTCCACACTTGCTGTCAGTGTGTGTTATGGTCATAGTTCTACGTAGCAGTAATATCAATCAGTGTCTTATGTCGTGGTTCCACTTGCTGTCAACACTCAATCAGTTGTATGTTCTTATGTCTCTACATGCAGTAACACTCAATCACTTATGTCCATGGTTCCGCTGTCAGTGTGTGTTATGGTCATAGTTCTACGTTGCAGTAACACTCAATCAATGTGTCTTATGTCCATGGTTCCACACTTGCTGTCAGTGTGTGTTATGGTCATAGTTCTACGTGCAGTAACACTCAATCAATGTGTGTTATGTCTATGGTTCCACACTTGCTGTCAGTGTGTGTTATGGTCATAGTTCTACGTGCAGTAACACTCAGTCAATGTGTGTTATGTCCATGGTTCCACACTTGCTGTCAGTGTGTGTTATGGTCATAGTTCTATGTGTAGTAACACTCAATGAATGTGTGTTATGTCCATGGTTCCACACTTGCTGTCAGTGTGTGTTGTGGTCATAGTTCTACGTGCAGTAACACTCAATCAATGTGTCTTATGTCCATGGTTCCACACTTGCTGTCAGTGTGTGTTATGGTCATAGTTCTACGTGCAGTAACACTCAATCAATGTGTCTTATGTCCATGGTTCCACACTTGTTGTCAGTGTGTGTTATGGTCATAGTTCTACGTGCAGTAACACTCAATCAATGTGTCTTATGTCCATGGTTCCACACTTGCTGTCAGTGTGTGTTGTGGTCATAGTTCTACGTGCAGTAACACTCAATCAATGTGTCTTATGTCCATGGTTCCACACTTGCTGTCAGTGTTTGTTATGGTCATAGTTCTACGTGCAGTAACACTCAATCAATGTGTCTTATGTCCATGGTTCCACACTTGCTGTCAGTGTGTGTTGTGGTCATAGTTCTACGTGCAGTAACACTCAATCAATGTGTCTTATGTCCATGGTTCGACACTTGCTGTCAGTGTGTGTTATGTCCATAGTTCTACGTGCAGTAACACTCAATCAATGTGTCTTATGTCCATGGTTCCACACTGGCTGTCAGGGTGTGTTATGGTCATAGTTCTACGTGCAGTAACACTCAATCAATGTGTGTTATGTCTATGGTTCCACACTTGCTGTCAGTGTGTGTTATGTCCATAGTTCTACGTGCAGTAACACTCAATCAATGTGTGTTATGTCCATGGTTCCACACTTGCTGTCAGTGTGTGTTATGGTCATAGTTCTATGTGCAGTAACACTCAATCAATGTGTGTTATGTCCATGGTTCCACACTTGCTGTCAGTGTGTGTTATGGTCATAGTTCTATGTGCAGTAACACTCAATCAATGTGTGTTATGTCCATGGTTCGACACTTGCTGTCAGTGTGTGTTATGGTCATAGTTCTACGTGCAGTAACACTCAATCAATGTGTGTTATGTCCATGGTTCCACACTTGCTGTCAGTGTGTGTTATGGTCATAGTTCTACGTGGAGTAACACTCAATCAATGTGTCTTATGTCTATGGTTCCACACTTGCTGTCAGGGTGTGTTATGGTCATAGTTCTACGTGGAGTAACACTCAATCAATGTGTGTTATGTCCATGGTTCCATACTTGCTGTCAGTGTGTGTTATGGTCATAGTTCTACGTGCAGTAACAGTCAATCAATGTGTGTTATGTCTATGGTTCCACACTTGCTGTCAGTGTGTATTATGGTCATAGTTCTACGTACAGGAGCAATCAATGTGTCTTATGTCCATGGTTCCACACTTGCTGTCAGTGTGTGTTATGGTCATAGTTCTACGTGCAGTAACACTCAATCAATGTGTGTTATGTCCATGGTTCCACACTTGCTGTCAGTGTGTGTTATGGTCATAGTTCTACGTGGAGTAACACTCAATCAATGTGTCTTATGTCTATGGTTCCACACTTGCTGTCAGTGTGTGTTATGGTCATAGTTCTACGTGCGGTAACACTCAATCAATGTGTGTTATGTCTATGGTTCCACACTTGCTGTCAGTGTGTGTTATGGTCATAGTTCTACGTGCGGTAACACTCAATCAATGTGTGTTATGTCTATGGTTCCACACTTGCTGTCAGTGTGTGTTATGGTCATAGTTCTACGTGCGGTAACACTCAATCAATGTGTCTTATGTCTATGGTTCCACACTTGCTGTCAGTGTGTGTTATGGTCATAGTTCTACATGCAGTAACACTCAATCAATGTGTCTTATGTCTATGGTTCCACACTTGCTGTCAGGGTGTGTTATGGTCATAGTTCTACATGCAGTAACACTCAATCAATGTGTCTTATGTCTATGGTTCCACACTTGCTGTCAGGGTGTGTTATGGTCATAGTTCTACGTGCAGTAACACTCAATCAATGTGTCTTATGTCTATGGTTCCACACTTGCTGTCAGTATGTGTTATGGTCATAGTTCTACATGCAGTAACACTCAATCAATATGTCTATGTCTATGGTTCCACACTTGCTGTCAGGGTGTGTTATGGTCATAGTTCTACGTGCAGTAACACTCAATCAATGTGTCTTATGTCTATAGTTCCACACTTGCTGTCAGTGTGTATTATGGTCATAGTTCTACGTACAGGAGCAATCAATGTGTCTTATGTCCATGGTTCCACACTTGCTGTCAGTGTGTGTTATGGTCATAGTTCTACGTGCAGTAACACTCAATCAATGTGTCTTATGTCCATGGTTCCACACTTGCTGTCAGTGTGTGTTATGGTCATAGTTCTACGTGCAGTAACACTCAATCAATGTGTCTTATGTCTATGGTTCCACACTTGCTGTCAGTGTGTGTTATGGTCATAGTTCTACGTGCAGTAACACTCAATCAATGTGTGTTATGTCTATGGTTCCACACTTGCTGTCAGTGTGTGTTATGGTCATAGTTCTACGTGCGGTAACACTCAATCAATGTGTCTTATGTCTATGGTTCCACACTTGCTGTCAGTGTGTGTTATGGTCATAGTTCTACATGCAGTAACACTCAATCAATGTGTCTTATGTCCATGGTTCCACACTTGCTGTCAGTGTGTGTTATGGTCATAGTTCTACGTGCAGTAACACTCAATCAATGTGTCTTATGTCCATGGTTCCACACTTGCTGTCAGTGTGTGTTATGGTCATAGTTCTACATGCAGTAACACTCAATCAATGTGTCTTATGTCCATGGTTCCACACTTGCTGTCAGTGTGTGTTATGGTCATAGTTCTACGTGCAGTAACAGTCAATCAATGTGTCTTATGTCCATGGTTCGACACTTGCTGTCAGTGTGTGTTATGGTCATAGTTCTACGTGGAGTAACACTCAATCAATGTGTCTTATGTCCATAGTTCCACACTTGCAGTCAGTGTGTGTTATGTCCATAGTTCTACATGCAGTAACACTCAATCAATGTGTCTTATGTCCATAGTTCCACACTTGCTGTCACTGTGTCTTATGTTCATTGGTCTACGTCTACATGTAGTAACACTCAGCCAACATGTGTTATGTCCATAGTTCCACACTTCCTGTCAATATGTGTTACCTTCATTGTCGCACACTGTGTGTCAATGTGGGATGAGATTTTATCAGTCTAAAAAGGTCCCAGACTCCCAGTAGATACGCAGTCTGCACATAAACACATACAATCCAGCCCAACTGTGCGTATATACATAATGTATACAATAATATGTGCATACACAAGTGTGACACACATTTGTAAAGCATAGTGGACGTATAAATAAATTAGTCAATAATATATCTTTAGCCCAGTAGCTGATATTTATCTCTAGATATCACTACAAGGTGAAAGTAAACAAATATTAACCATGTTTTGATTCTTTTAGATACCATGACCAGCTACATGCAATAGAGGCAAAGTTCCCAATTGACGAAAACCAGGCAAGTAGATTTTGTGTGCGTGTTGGAGATGTGTGCATGCAGGCATGTGTGTGTGTGCTTGCGCGCGTGTGTGTTGTACATGCGTGTGTCTGCTTGTGTGTGTAAGACAGTGCTGTCTGCTACTTTTTAATACTCTCAAACACTTCTGAATGACAGTTTATTTTCACATCATCTTTTACAGCATTATTATATTGTAGTAAATAGCTACACCCACAGTTAAGAAATTAATAGCCTTTGTAACAACAGATGACTAACGGTTTGATTCTGTGTGCCTAGATCCGGATCAACTTCAAATGGCAGAACACATTTGACAAGGAGTCATTTTTCACCGGAAAACGAACCATGAGTGAGTTTGGTTAACTTAGTCTTATCGCACCAGCAGTCTGTCACTGGGGTCTACCAGGGGACCGTTTCACATCAACAGTCTGTCACTGGAGTCTACCAGGGGACCATTTCACAAAGATAATGAATTCATTGTTCAACAGAATCTACCAGGCCTGATACTGTCATGTTGTTGTCATGGCTATCAAGCCTGATACTGCCATGTTGTTGTCATGGCTACCAGGCCTGATACTGCCATGTTGTTGTCATGGCTACCAGGCCTGATACTGCCATGTTGTTGTCATGGCTACCAGGCCTGATACTGCCAAGTTGTTGTCATGGCTACCTGGCCTGATACTGCCATGTTGTTGTCATGGCTACCATGCCTGATACTGCCATGTTGTTGTCATGGCTACCATGCCTGATACTGCCATGTTGTTGTCATGGCTACCATGCCTGATACTGCCATGTTGTTGTCATGGCTACCAGGCCTGATACTGCCATGTTGTTGTCATGGCTACCAGGCCTGATACTGCCAAGTTGTCATGGCTACCTGGCCTGATACTGCCATGTTGTTGTCATGGCTACCATGCCTGATACTGCCATGTTGTTGTCATGGCTACCATGCCTGATACTGCCATGTTGTTGTCATGGCTACCATGCCTGATACTGCCATGTTGTTGTCATGGCTACCAGGCGTGGGGTCAAAGACATTACAATACATGTAATCTATCATTATTACTTAGTCTTCCTAGTTTACCATTACACGTTTAAATCCAATTACTATTACATTTTTTATCAGAACTGTTTATACTAATTATAGTATAACCTACAGCATACATAAATATATACCAAAAATATGACTATTTAGTATTATCAAAAATAGATAAGCGAGCGAAAAACGAACAACTCAGAACACGTCCAAAACATGAAATTCTACGGTCGCTAGCACCCTCACGGCTCGTCCTGTCCCGACGATCTTGGTGTCATTTGAAAGGATGCACTTTTGTTATTCTAGCATCATCTAGATTTCCCGGTAACCGTTTAAAGAACACCGATAAACGGACCTACACTCACGCAGTTTTCGGTGTTCTGTACGGTTTCGAACGATGTTGGCGGCAGGTACTTAGTACACTAATCTTCTGATTGCGGCGCTGTTTTCCTCATTTGCATAGGTTCAGACATGAAAGCTAAGCTCCACCCACTTTTAAGCCACGGCAAAATTTATGTGCTTTGATCGCAGCGAAACCGATATATCTCTATGTCGGCGTGACGTCACAATAACGTACGCAACCCAACGGGTCTAAATTCGTTGTGTTGGTTGGTTGATATACGTGATTGTGACGTCACGGCTACTTCGCGTATGTCATTTTAGCATCCGTTTGAAAGTGGGTGGAGCTTATACCATGAAATCAGATTGTGGTGCCTCAATCGGTAGATTGGTGAACTGTGTCGACGAAACAACATCGTTCACAGTGCCTAAGACACCGGAATGGGCCCGGTTGTAGGTCCGTTTTTAGTTAATTTTAGGATTGATTATCAGGAAACCATTTATATGTTTGAATAGCAGAAAGCTTAAACTTTCAAACGACATCAATATTGTTGGGATCCAATGAACAGACGTTCAAAAGGCGTTTTTGGAACGTATTTGACAGTTGTTCATTTTTCGCTCGGTTATCTATTTTTGGTATTATTTACTAATTACTACACAGTGTTTAATGATAGAACATATTTTTCATTTTATAATTCAATACTATAGGAATGAATGACAGATGCAAACTTAACTTGACACTTAACTTGGTAGATTACAATCATTGTAATTAAACCATATATATTGTGGTGTGCAGCGATTGCCTCAGTCTGCTACCAGAAGGTGTGTGTTGTTGTTCAACACGGTGGCCCTACAATGTGTGTTATGTGTGCAGCGATTGCGTCGGGCCAGTACGAGAAGGTGTGTGTGTTGTTCAACACGGTGGCCCTACAATGTGTGTTATGTGTGCAGCGATTGCCTCAGTCTGCTACCAGAAGGTGTGTGTTGTTGTTCAACACGGTGGCCCTACAATGTGTGTTATGTGTGCAGCGATTGCCTCAGTCTGCTACCAGAAGGTGTGTGTTGTTGTTCAACACGGTGGCCCTACAATGTGTGTTATGTGTGCAGCGATTGCCTCAGTCTGCTACCAGAAGGTGTGTGTTGTTGTTCAACACGGTGGCCCTACAATGTGTGTTATGTGTGCAGCGATTGCCTCAGTCTGCTGCCAGAAGGTGTGTGTGTTGTTCAACACGGTGGCCCTACAATGTGTGTTATGTGTGCAGCGATTGCCTCAGTCTGCTGCCAGAAGGTGTGTGTTGTTGTTCAACACGGTGGCCCTACAATGTGTGTTATGTGTGCAGCGATTGCGTCGGGCCAGTACGAGAAGGTGTGTGTGTTGTTCAACACGGTGGCCCTACAATGTGTGTTATGTGTGCAGCGATTGCGTCGGGCCAGTACGAGAAGGTGTGTGTGTTGTTCAACACGGTGGCCCTACAATGTGTGTTATGTGTGCAGCGATTGCGTCGGGCCAGTACGAGAAGGTGTGTGTGTTGTTCAACATGGCTGCCCTACAGAGTCAGATTGGTGAGTCACAGAACCTCAAGAGCGATGACGGACTGAAACGTGCTGCCAAACTCTTCCAGGTATGCCAAACTCACACCAGGGTCAAGTTTTGGGTCAAGTACTTGTCCTTGAACTGGTATTTAAATGTTTTCAGTACTTAGACTTTTTTAATGACTCGTACTTGGTGAGTTATACTTGCCATTAATCGTGTCCGTGAGAAGGAAACCAGCTATATATATACAGCAGGTTCCAGAGCAAACCCACTATAACATAAACAAAGACTACACTACTGAAAACAATAAGAAAACCAGGGTAGTGGGTGAAAGATCGGCATGTATTTTATTGCACAATGCCCAGAATAAAATCATGTGGTATAATGCACATAATACGTATAAGTCACACATAAAATACATATCCCAAACACACCCAAACCCTGCCAAAATATCAAGTACATTCATGAATTCAACAGTTCAGTGTTTACAACAGTCACTCAAATCCCCAAATGAAGAGGTTGGATAATTCTGAGGAAGCTCATGACTCAACATGGATGGAGCTTGACATGTCAGTATGCTAACATCATAGCTTTGAACCTAATGTCACGTCTTCAAAAGCAGCACGCTCCTGTGTAAACACACTGTTTCCTTCCTAAACACTCAAAGTGGCACGTTCCTATGTAAACACACTGATTCTTTCCTAAACACTCAAAGTGGCACGTTCCTATGTAAACACACTGATTCCTTCCTAAACACTCAAAGTGGCACGTTCCTATGTAAACACAACGATTCCTTCCTAAACACTCAAAGTGGCACGTTCCTATGTAAACACACTGATTCCTTCCTAAACACTCAAAGTGGTACGTTCCTATGTAAACACACTGATTCCTTCCTAAACACTTAGATTTAAATGTCAACAACCACAAATTTTTCATTAAACCTCATTTGGGTGGACTGTCATAATAGCTATCATGTACACTGTCATATTAGTTATCATGTACACTGTCATAATAGTTATCATGTACACTGTCATAATAGCTATCATGTACACTGTCATAATAGCTATCATGTACACCATTGTAATAGCTATCACGTACAGTGTCGTAATAGCTATCATGTACACTGTCATAATAGCTATCACGTACACTTCCATAATAGTTATCATGTACACTGTCATAATAGCTATAATTTACACTGTATAATATGATTTTATCATAACATTAACAACAAATGAAAAACATCTTTTTGAGCCTGTTCTTTCCCCATGTATTCCTCTGTACACCGCGGAACAAGGCGGAACAAGGCGGAACCTATTTAAAATATCCTGTAGTATTCTGAAGTGTGCTTTGTATCAGACTTATACTTGGTCATCTTCGCTACTGAAGGACGAACACCATACTTCATACATAGTTAAATATCCATGTAATACAACCAGTTTGGCAATATGAAAGTACAATATCTAGATTAAGGTTTATTTTTATGCATTGGAACATCATGTAACGACAGTGAAATTTTGCTTGTGATTGCCGGAACTGGTGGTAGGTGTCAATCGCGCCATTAATGTTCCGTCTCATAAAAATGTAACTTAATCTATATATTATGACTTCATATTGTCGGACAGGATGTATTACACAAATATTTCAGTATGCGTGAAGTACGAGTGATTCAAAGCACACACCAAATGCTGGAGAGATTTTACGTCGGTTCCACCGCATTCCCCAGTTTACAGAGGCCCATGTTTTGTGTTGTCTTACAGCTGAGTAGTGGCATCTTCAGTCACCTGAAGGACAGTATCCTGTCGGCGATTCGTCAGGAGCCGACGCCTGACCTTCAGCCCGACACACTGAGCACGCTCAGTGCACTGATGCTCGCCCAGGCCCAAGACTGCTTCTGTCGCAAGGCAATGGCTGGTAGGTGACATCGTCACGCAGGTTACTTACTTATCCCGATACACTCTGATTAAAAAAGTAAAAATGTAAGTTGTTATATATCGCAGTATCCAGTCTTTTGGACTGCTCAAAGCACGTTACAATTTACTCCCTGGCAGCCCTGTTCAGTCGACCATCTCGACTTCTCTGGGAAGATTCTAGCCATGCTGCAATTAATGCGGGAAGATTATTCGTAGAGCATAGGACTGAAATGAAGCTTCTCCAGCGCACTCGTGTCGTTTGGTGCTTTCTTAATTTCTTTCAAGGTTCCATGTTTCTTTTGTTCCTCGTCTGTGGATGTCCTCCTGCTGTTTTGAGTCTGACTGGGTTTCGTTTTCCTTGTGGGTTCCACTGTAAGGCTTGTCTTGAAACTGTAGTGGCTTCCTTTCAGAAGGTGTGTCCAATCCGTGTCATATCAGGCAGGTAGTATTCGGAAATGTAAGCAGGCAGAAATAATGTCTGTCTGTTGTATGTCCGTATTGCCACTTGAAAATGGTGATGTTTTTTAAGGATTCCATTTTCGTTATGAACGTATGTATAATCAATATTGATAATGTCAGTAGGACCACAAAATGATCTTGTGTCACAGTTAAGTTGTAGAACTCTTTCTGAATCCTGCTTTTGGAAAAAAGTATAGATTTGCATATTATTGGACATGGATGATATAGACGATTCTTGCTGTGAGACTCAAACGATGCTACGACAGCAGCAGTTGGTAGAAAACAACATTGCAGTGAGTGTGTGTTGGTCTGTTGGACCAAGAGACTAGCACCATTGAGTCTGTACATCATTGTTGGCAGACATTGAGTGTCTTGGTCTGTTGGACCAAGAGACTAGCACCATTGAGTCTGTACATCACTGTTGGCAGACATTGCGTGTGTTGGTCTGTTGGACCAAGAGACTAGCACCATTGAGTCTGTACATCACTGTTGGCAGACATTGAGTGTCTTGGTCTGTTGGACCAAGAGACTAGCACCAATGAGTATGTACATCACTGTTGGCAGACATTGCATGTGTTGGTCTGTTGGACCAAGAGACTAGCACCATTGAGTCTGTACATCACTGTTGGCAGACATTGCGTGTGTTGGTCTGTTGGACCAAGAGACTAGCAACATTGAGTCTGTACATCACTGTTGGCAGGCATTGCGTGTGTTGGTCTGTTGGACCAAGAAACTAGCACCATTGAGTCTGTACATCACTGTTGGCAGACATTGCGTGTGTTGGTCTGTTGGACCAAGAGACTAGCACCATTGAGTCTGTACATCACTGTTGGCAGGCATTGCGTGTGTTGGTCTGTTGGACCAAGAGACTAGCACCATTGAGTCTGTACATCACTGTTAGCAGACATTGCGTGTGTTGGTCTGTTGGACCAAGAGACTAGCACCATTGAGTCTGTACATCACTGTTGGCAGACATTGCGTGTGTTGGTCTGTTGGACCAAGAGACTAGCACCATTGAGTCTGTACATCACTGTTGGCAGACATTGCGTGTGTTGGTCTGTTGGACCAAGAGACTAGCACCATTGAGTCTGTACATCACTGTTGGCAGACATTGCGTGTGTTGGTCTGTTGGACCAAGAGACTAGCACCATTGAGTCTGTACATCACTGTTGGCAGACATTGCGTGTCTTGGTCTGTTGGACCAAGAAACTAGCACCATTGAGTCTGTACATCACTGTTGGCAGACATTGCGTGTATTGGTCTGTTGGACCAAGAGACTAGCACCATTGAGTCTGTACATCACTGTTGGCAGGCATTGCGTGTGTTGGTCTGTTGGACCAAGAGACTAGCACCATTGAGTCTGTACATCACTGTTGGCAGACATTGCGTGTGTTGGTCTGTTGGACCAAGAGACTAGCACCATTGAGTCTGTACATCACTGTTAGCAGACGTTGCGTGTGTTGCAGACAAGATGAAGGCAGCCAACATAGCCAAGCTGTGCATGCAGTGCTCTGACTTCTATGCAGACTCGATGAAACTCTTGCAGCTCGAGACACTGCGGCCTCTCTGGCCCAAAGTAAGTCTTTGGGTAGATGTGGCCCAAAGTACACCCTGGGCCTCTCTGGCCCAAGGTATGTCCTTGTGTAGATGTGGCCCAAAGTACACCATTGGCCTCTCTGGCCCAAGGTAAGTCCTTGTGTAGATGTGGCCCTAAGTACAATCAATCACAATACTTTATTGTCCATTGGGAGGGAAATTCATTTGGAGTGTAGCAGCATATTAAAACAATTAAAACAAATGTACATGCATTATAAAAATAAAAAATAGTAATACAAATTATATCGTTTAAATTAATTAATTAAAATAATTTAAATAAGTTACTAAGTTAAACAATTTAAATCATCTCACAAATCATATCAGGCTCACTCAGTGTCAGACTGGCAGGGAAGACTGGCAGAGACGGAGGGGAATGAAGGACAGTTACTCATTCAGTAGTCTAATTGACGAGGGAACAAATGAGTTTCGAGTGAAATTCAATTTACAGTGAGGGAGTTGAAAGTGGCGGCCAGAAGGAAGTAGTTTATAGCGTGGAAACGGGATGTTCGGAGTCTGAGGAGACATTCCTTCCCTTTCTCTCTGCCCGTTGCCTATATAGATCCTCCAGACTGGTCTGCTTTTCTTCCACCACACACTCGATCAGAGCCGGATAGGTCAACGATAGCTGTGTCATCGCTGTATTTGATGAAGCTGTCACTCTCCTGGCTGCTACGACAGATCACCGAGCCCTGGGGGCACCAGTGAAAGTGAAGAGTGAGCTCGACACAGCACCATTATAGCGCACTTCTTGCTTACGCTCAGTAAGAAACTGGTTTACCCACAAGATGATGTGTGGGTTCACATGCATATTGATAAGTTTACTCATCATGATGTGTGGCTGGATGGTGTTGAAAGCCGACGAAAAGTCAATAAAGACTATCCCGGCAAACGACTTGGGCTTTTCGAGGTGAGTATACACTCTATGTCATAGTGTGTATACACACTATGACATAGAGTGTATACACTCTATGTCATAGTGTGTATACACTCTATGTCATAGTGTGTATACACACTATGACATAGAGTGTATACACACTATGACATAGAGTGAGGACGGCATCATTCACACTCGATTGTATTTGTACACAAATTGGAGGAGATCCCCAACACGCAGCAGGAGAGGGCGAAGTACGAGTCACTCAAACCACTTCATGATGACTGAGGTAAGCGCCACTGGGCGGTAGTCGTTGAGAACAGATGGCACACGTTTCTTGGGGACAGGACATATAACTGACGATTTCCAGGCCAGGGGGATGCAATGCTGATTCAGAGACCAGTTAAAAAGGATGCTGAACACTGCACCCAGCTGAGCATGGCACTCCTTGAGGACCCGACTTCTTATGATTATGTTTTTCAGTTCTTTACTCACCCACGGTTTGTTATTTGAGAAGATTTTCACAGTCTTTGTGGGAACAATCATCTCTTCACAAAACTTGATATAGACTGTGACGACATCAACTTCTGCTTCTTCAAGTGAAGAGCTGGAGTCAATGAGAACATCCCACAAAGTACAGTCAAAACACCCCCTGAGGGCGTCGACCAAGTTCAAATCCCATGTTTTTATAGTTTTCTGCACTGCTTTCTGTCTCTGCAGTTTAATTATAAACGCCGGGATCAAATGTACCACATTGTGATCAGCTGTACCGAGTGCCATCTTCTTCACGGACTTGTACGCGTCCTTAATGTTGCCATAACAAAGATCCAGGGTGTTACTACCGCATGTCTGACATGCCACTTACTGCTGGTAAACAGGCAATGTTTTGTCCAGTCGGCAGCTATTGAAATCACCGAGAATGGTGTTAGGCGAGTCTAGCGACATTGTCTCACACTGGTGCACACAGCTAGTGATTGCATCAGCGCGCTGACCAGAGTTAAAAATAGCTGTCCGAACTCTCTGGGTGAGTAGGTCAGACGCAGCGACACTGACAGTAGCTCCACGTCTGGGGTACACAGTTCTTCCTTGACGATGACATACTTACACCAGCGCTGGTTAATGTACACACAGATCCCTCCACCCGGTGATTTGCCACTCAACTTTTTGTCCCTGTCCAATCTCACTGGGGTACCAAAGCCAATAACGTAAAGTTCACTGTCCAGTTTCATCTAACCAGGTTTCAGTCACACATATCAAACAAGCTTCATTATAGGCCAACTGTAGCGCAACATTGGCCTGAAGTTCATCAAGTTTAGAACGTAATGACCGGACATTAGCCAACATGATAGAGGCCAGGGGGAGGGTGTGTACCTTCTTTTTCTTCAGTCTGGCGAACGCCACCTCTCTTGCCCCGCTTGTGTCGCGGGTGGTTTCTATTGTTAGTGTCCGAGAGCACTGTAAAGTCATATAAATCGAGGAGTGGACCAGTAAGATTGTCAGTGACACTGGGTCGCAAGGCCAACAGCGTGTCACGTGAATAAGTCTTGAATCTGCCATCTTGCCACGTCGGTTCACCACTCACTCACACAACGAGTAAAATGGTCCATAAAACTGCCAAAACTTTGGTTGTTCTGCTGCACGTCTTCGTACTACTTCTAACGAACATAAACAGCGTCCTTGAGTTAAGACTGACAAAAAATGATAAACAGCACAGAAGCTAAATGCAAACACTCCAGGTCATCACGACAGCGCCCTCTGTCCAGGGACCTACCCTGGGCCTTTCTGACCCAAGGTAGGTCCTTGTGCAGATGTGGCCCTAAGTACTCCCTGGGCCTCTGGCCCAATGTATGTTCTTGTGTAGATTGGACCCAAAGTACACCCTTGGCCTCTCTGGCCCAAGATAAATCCTTGTGTAGATGTGGCCCAAAATACACCATTGTGTTCTTTAATGTAAAAGGTTCTTGTGGAGATTAGTAATATTTTACACGCATCACTCTGGTTTGACACAAACCAGAGTGATACATCTGCACAGAGTGACTACTGTGTTACCATCATCTTCTCTCATATTCTTCTGAAGATATTTTTTAATTGCTACTGATGTTGTAATGCATTCACCCTGAGTTCCACAGTTGTGTTCCATCAGGTGTTGCTATAAGTTTGCTGTGTTGCCGACTGTAGGAGTGGATCTCGAGTGTGGCGGGGAAGCAGGCGGCCTACCACGCCCTATCTGAGTACTATGAGGCTCTCAAATGCAAGGAACAGAAAGACTTTGGAGAGGAGATCGCCCGACTGCAGGTGAGACTAACTTACACCGTGGCAGAACACAGCAGAACACAGACAACTCTGTCTTATGATGGGGTAAACCCCCTGAGTAGAGCGCAGTGCCACAATGGCTAGAGCACTGGACTCTCAATTGAGAGAATCCGGGTTCGATTCCTGTGCTGCCGTGTCTAACCTTGGGCAAGTTTGTTCACTGTATGTTGCTCCAGTTCACTCACCTGTATGAATGAGTACCTGGCTTCGTGCATTAATTGTAGTGTGGCTGAATGCTTCCCACAGAAGTCAAGATGGTATTCGATTGAACAGGTCTGCCAGGGAGTAAAGTGTAAAGTGCTTTCAGCAGTCCTAAGGATTGGAAACTGCACTGTATAAGAACTTACCTTTTAGTTCCACTGTAGAATCATCTTAGCAGTTGTCAAAAAGATGCCTCCAAATTCTATTTGTTCGCTATCTCATTTCAAAATCATTTCATGAAAAAAGCAAACCTACACAATAACCAGTGCTCCATTTGATGTAGTTTTTGATAGATCACCGGACAGATCATTAACTTATTTAATGTTTCAACAAGGACTGATTCATGTGAATTTCTCCAAACTGGAATATTCATGTGAATGCTCAATATGGCTGTTTCTGTGTTGATGTTGTTAATGTTACTGTCTCAAAAAACATTTGACTGACAGGTTCACTGGTTTAGAGGCTAACTGTTGCGCAAAGCAAATTACTTTATTAATTACCAGATGCAACAACCAATAGTTTTGACCAATTAAACAACAGTTTTTTTAATAAACTGACTTCAGATATCACATACTACTCAAACACAACTTGTTTGGACATCAAAGAACCAAATTTGTAATGTGCTGAGCCAGTCGAGGAAGCAGGTTTAAGAGTAACAGTGTCAGAGACGCTCACTGCTGTTTCACCAGGCAATCAAAACACATATTGTACTTCTACCTATTCTTGGTATTGATTCAAGCTGTCTTCACACAGATCCGCTTAAGAGACTTCAATTTAAGTCGCTTAAAGTTAATCCGTTTACGGTTTAGTTAAGAAACGTTGCTTAATTTGTCTGTGAACGGGAGACATCTCGAAGACATCACATCATGACCAAAGCACCATCTGGTGCCTTCAACCTTCAAAACTTTGCGTGGTCTAACTGATGTAAAGTTAAACTTCTTACCGTCTTCTGTGTGAAATCACAAATGTGTGAATTGGTTCAATAAACTTAGTTAAGCGGTTTAACTCTGTGTGAACACAGCAGTTTAACTCTGTGTGAATACCGCTTTAAAGATCCTAGAATGTTGGGTTTTTGAGGATGTCATGATAATCCACGTTGCAGTATGCGAAGGAGTTGATCCAGGCATCGGAGACCAGAAGTGGTCTTTACTTCCTCTTCGTGGAAGATGCGAATCGAATAAAGCGCAGTCTGGCAGAGGCTGTCAAAGACAATGACTTCATCTACCACGCAAAGGTGCCTGAACGCAGCTCGCTGTCACCTGTGGGAAAGTTGGCTATAGCAAAACCACTGCCATACTCCCCTCCGTTGAGTAGTGGCTTCAAAGGTGAGTGAATCAATCACCCTCATGGGGGGCGGTGATCCTGTGGTTAGAGTTGGACTATTAAACAAGAGGACCAGGGTTTGACTTCACCTAATGCTGGTTCATGACTTGGCAAATTTTGTTCACCTTACTTTACCTGTGAGACGCTATAAACTTGGTTATCCCACTTTGCATCTGTTTTTCGGAAAGAAATTAAAATCTGTGTGCTTTCTTCCTGGTGTCTGTGCCAGGGAGTAAAAGATCCCACGCAGGGATATGGAAAAAACTGTCATTGACTGAGTGGTGTCAGTCTACAAAAACCCATACGGGTGCTGCATTAGCTGCTGCCCAAACACTTGCACTGATAATGGACTAAGCACCGTGAGTGCCTTGTCCAGGTGGAAGCTTGCACTGATAATGGGCTAAGCACCATGAGTGCCTTGTCCAGGTGGAAGCTTGCACTATGTATGACTGCACATTGTCATTAATTTCTTGAACACTCCAGTCCTCTTTTTGTTGCAGTAAATAAAACAATGGTAGAAATAAATACTGTTATTTATGATATTGATATGCGTCACACGCCATGTGAATGACTCAGCACAAACCTTAATTCTCTCTCCAGAGGTTCTTCTTTCTAAAACCTACTGTCATATGATACACCGTGTGCAAAAGGGGATCTCATTAGTTCACAGTCCAAGCAAACGATGCCTTTAGTGTTGGTTCAACCTGCCCCATGGCCAGCCTTGTATGTCCACTGCCACTGGATACAGTCATCTCGAGCTCATGAGATGTGACTCAAAAGTAACTTATGCCTCAATGTATGAGCAAAATGAGACCAGAAGACTACAAAGTCTGATGTTTAGGTGGAACTTTGATCTATTGTCGACACTGAGCTTAGTAGAAAGTAAATTACAATGGTCGATTCAACAATCAATATTTGCTTTGGCCTAGGCTTGGGGATTGGATATCATAAAAAGAACGAATATGGTACAAGCATAGTCTTGACCATCATATTCTGTTGCCAAGTTTAGCCATTTACTGTGATAACATCACAGTTTATCAATCAATGACATGTGATACAAAATACAGGTATATGTGCATAAATAGTAAATATAGCTGTAACTCTCCAGAACTCGCTGCTGGTTTTGAAGTACTGTGTTTATTGTCACTAAACAGCCAGCCAAGATTAAGATAGACATTCCATCCTTCATGCCATGGTGTAGGCCTTGTGATTTCTACTATCCAAAATTATTATTAGCATCTGTTTGCACTAACATGTTTCACATGCAAGGTGGCGCCATCGTAGCAATGTATTTCCCTTGTGATACGGGGTGACGACCAACCCACCTCCACATGTAATGATTAACATATTTAGGGACTGTATTATCCCTGTGACCAAACCACCTCCACATGTAATGTTTAATGTACTTTGTGACTGAACTGATATGACCTCCCCTAACAACTTGTTGATGTCCCTCGACAGACCTCCCCTAACAACTTGTTGATGTCCCTCGACAGACCTCCCCTAACAACTTGTTGATGTCCCTCGACAGACCTCCCCTAACAACTTGTTGGTGTCCCTCGACAGACCTCCCCTAACAACTTGTTGATCTCCCTCGACAGACCTCCCCTAACAACTTGTTGTCCCTCGACAGACCTCCCCTAACAACTTGTTGGTGTCCTCGACAGACCTCCCCTAACAACTTGTTGATGTCCCTCGACAGACCTCCCCTAACAACTTGTTGATGTCCCTCGACAGACCTCCCCTAACAACTTGTTGATGTCCCTCGACAGACCTCCCCTAACAACTTGTTGGTGTCCCTCGACAGACCTCCCCTAACAACTTGTTGGTGTCCCTCGACAGACCTCCCCTAACAACTTGTTGATGTCCCTCGACAGACCTCCCCTAACAACTTGTTGATGTCCCTCGACAGACCTCCCCTAACAACTTGTTGATGTCCCTCGACAGACCTCCCCTAACAACTTGTTGATGTCCCTCGACAGACCTCCCCTAACAACTTGTTGGTCTCCCTCGACAGACCTCCCCTAACAACTTGTTGATGTCCCTCGACAGACCTCCCCTAACAACTTGTTGATGTCCCTCGACAGACCTCCCCTAACAACTTGTTGATGTCCCTCGACAGACCTCCCCTAACAACTTGTTGATGTCCCTCGACAGACCTCCCCTAACAACTTGTTGGTGTCCCTCGACAGACCTCCCCTAACAACTTGTTGATGTCCCTCGACAGACCTCCGCTAACAACTTGTTGATGTCCCTCGACAGACCTCCCCTAACAACTTGTTGGTGTCCCTCGACAGACCTCCCCTAACAACTTGTTGATGTCCCTCGACAGACCTCCGCTAACAACTTGTTGATGTCCCTCGACAGACCTCCCCTAACAACTTGTTGGTGTCTCTCGACAGACCTCCCCTAACAACTTGTTGATGTCCCTCGACAGACCTCCCCTAACAACTTGTTGGTGTCCCTCGACAGACCTCCCCTAACAACTTATTGGTGTCCCTCGACAGACCTCCCCTAACAACTTGTTGGTGTCCCTCGACAGACCTCCCCTAACAACTTGTTCATGTCCCTCGACAGACCTCCCCTAACAACTTGTTTATGTCCCTCGACAGACCTGTTTGAAAAGATCATGCCGCTGTGTGTGCATCAGGCACTCAATGCCTTTGAGAACAGCAAGTCAACTGTTGTGAACACAGAAGTGGGGCGACTACGAGAGGCCACCGAGTTGTTGAACAGGTGCGTGTATCTTCCCTGTCTCCTCTCATCACTTAAACCTGATGTTACCATAGCTATTTCTGTATCAGATATCCTGTTGTCACTAGCACTGTACTGCCGTTATAAATAACATGTCTCTGAAGTGGTATTTCTGTTCCACATGTCCTGATGTCACTGGAACTGTTTCTGTTCCACATGTCCTGATGTCACTGGAACTGTTTCTGTTCCACATGTCCTGATGAAACTGGAAGTGTCTGGAACTGTTTCTGTTCCACATGTCCTGATGTCACTGGAACTGTTTCTGTTCCACATGTCCTGATGTCACTGTAACTGTTTCTGTTCCATATGTCCTGATGTCACTGGAAGTGTCTGGAACTGTTTCTGTTCCACATGTCCTGATGTCACTGGAACTGTTTCTGTCCCACATGTCCTGGTGTCACGGGAATTGTCTGGAACTGTTTCTGTTCCACATGTCCTGATGTCACTGGGACTGTTTCTGTTCCACATGTCCTGATGTTGCAGGAACTGTTTCTGTTCCACTTGTCCTGATGTCACTGAAACTGTTTCTGTTCCACATGTCCTGATGTCGCTGGAACTATTTCTGTTCCACATGTCCTGATGTCGCTGGAACTGTTTCTGTTCCATACATCCTGATGTCGCTGGAACTGTTTCTGTTCCACATGTCCTGATGTCACTAGAGCTGTCTTTTTACTCCACGTGTCCTAGAGACAGTTTCACTATGACAATGAACTGATAAGGAAAGTTCACCATTAAACAGATTATGTTGTATAATGTAAGGAGCATTTTCAAAATGCAAAACGCCACCACCATATTACAGAGGACACTATTTGTGTGACACATTAACGAAGTGACTCGGTGGCTCACCCTGGTGTTGACAGATTTCAGTATGCAATGTCACTGTTAATCACCGAGATCATAGAATGAATGACACGGTCCCAGGATGTCACTAGAACTGTATTTTAGTCCACATGTAGTGTCCTGATGTCAGTGAGCTGTCCTGTTGTCAGTATCCTGACATCCCTGAACCTGCCGGCTGCATTGGAGGACCTGGGTGGAGCCGCTGTGCCTCAATCACTGCTGGAGAAGGCGGAGCAGATCCGCCATCTCGGGGGGCTGCAGAGTCTCCGGCAGAAGATGACCAACCTGCCAGACCTGCTCGTGAGGAACAAGGAGATCCTGGATGAGGTATGCGAGCTCTGAACCAGATGTACATGGTGCTGTGTATGTGAATGGCTGTTTTGTGGAGAAACAATGTGATGTGATGCGAAGTTTGTGTGTTGTGCTGTGTTGGTCATTGCAGGGAGAGTGAAACACTTCAGTGTTGGTTGTTGCAGGTTATGTGAAGTAAGAGCTGGTTGTTGCAGGCTGTGTGAAGTATGAGCTGGTTGTTGCAGGCTGTGTGAAGTATGAGCTGGTTGTTGCAAGCTGTGTGAAGTATGAGCTGGTTGTTGCAGGCTGTGTGAAGTATGAGCTGGTTGTTGCAGGCTGTGTGAAGTATGAGCTGGTTGTTGCAGGCTGTGTGAAGTATGAGCTGGTCGTTGCAGGCTGTGTGAAGTATGAGCTGGTCGTTGCAGGCTGTGTGAAGTATGAGCTGGTCGTTGCAGGCTGTGTGAAGTATGAGCTGGTCGTTGCAGGTTGTGTGAAGTATGAGCTGGTCGTTGCACGCTGTGTGAAGTATGAGCTGGTCGTTGCAGGTTGTGTGAAGTATGAGCTGGTTGTTGCAGGCTGTGTGAAGTATGAGCTGGTCGTTGCAGGTTGTGTGAAGTATGAGCTGGTCGTTGCACGCTTTGTGAAGTATGAGCTGGTCGTTGCAGGTTATGTGAAGTATGAGCTGGTTGTTGCAGGCTGTGTGAAGTATGAGCTGGTCGTTGCAGGTTGTGTGAAGTATGAGCTGGTCATTGCACGCTGTGTGAAGTATGAGCTGGTTGTTGCAGGTTATGTGAAGTATGAGCTGGTTGTTGCAGGCTGTGTGAAGTATGAGCTGGTCGTTGCAGGCTGTGTGAAGTATGAGCTGGTCGTTGCAGGTTGTGTGAAGTATGAGCTGGTCGTTGCACGCTTTGTGAAGTATGAGCTGGTCGTTGCAGGTTATGTGAAGTATGAGCTGGTTGTTGCAGGCTGTGTGAAGTATGAGCTGGTCGTTGCAGGTTGTGTGAAGTATGAGCTGGTCATTGCACGCTGTGTGAAGTATGAGCTGGTTGTTGCAGGTTGTGTGAAGTATGAGCTGGTCGTTGCAGGCTGTGTGAAGTATGAGCTGGTCGTTGCAGGCTGTGTGAAGTATGAGCTGGTCGTTGCAGGTTGTGTGAAGTATGAGCTGGTCGTTGCAGGCTGTGTGAAGTATGAGCTGGTCATTGCACGCTGTGTGAAGTATGAGCTGGTTGTTGCAGGTTGTGTGAAGTATGAGCTGGTCGTTGCAGGCTGTGTGAAGTATGAGCTGGTCGTTGCAGGCTGTGTGAAGTATGAGCTGGTCGTTGCAGGCTGTGTGAAGTATGAGCTGGTCGTTGCAGGCTGTGTGAAGTATGAGCTGGTCGTTGCAGGTTGTGTGAAGTATGAGCTGGTCGTTGCAGGTTGTGTGAAGTATGAGCTGGTCGTTGCAGGTTGTGTGAAGTATGAGCTGGTCATTGCACGCTGTGTGAAGTATGAGCTGGTCGTTGCAGGTTGTGTGAAGTATGAGCTGGTCATTGCACGCTGTGTGAAGTATGAGCTGGTTGTTGTTGTGAAGTATGAGCTGGTTGTTGCAGGTTATGTGAAGTATGAGCTGGTTGTTGCAGGCTGTGTGAAGTATGAGCTGGTCGTTGCAGGCTGTGTGAAGTATGAGCTGGTCGTTGCAGGTTGTGTGAAGTATGAGCTGGTCGTTGCACGCTGTGTGAAGTATGAGCTGGTCGTTGCAGGTTATGTGAAGTATGAGCTGGTTGTTGCAGGCTGTGTGAAGTATGAGCTGGTCGTTGCAGGTTGTGTGAAGTATGAGCTGGTCATTGCACGCTGTGTGAAGTATGAGCTGGTTGTTGCAGGTTGTGTGAAGTATGAGCTGGTCGTTGCACGCTGTGTGAAGTATGAGCTGGTTGTTGCAGGCTGTGTGAAGTATGAGCTGGTCGTTGCAGGTTGTGTGAAGTATGAGCTGGTCGTTGCACGCTGTGTGAAGTATGAGCTGGTTGTTGCAGGTTGTGTGAAGTATGAGCTGGTCATTGCACGCTGTGTGAAGTATGAGCTGGTTGTTGCAGGTTGTGTGAAGTATGAGCTGGTCGTTGCAGGCTGTGTGAAGTATGAGCTGGTCGTTGCAGGCTGTGTGAAGTATGAGCTGGTCGTTGCAGGCTGTGTGAAGTATGAGCTGGTCGTTGCAGGTTGTGTGAAGTATGAGCTGGTCGTTGCAGGCTGTGTGAAGTATGAGCTGGTTGTTGCAGGTTGTGTGAAGTATGAGCTGGTCATTGCACGCTGTGTGAAGTATGAGCTGGTTGTTGCAGGTTATGTGAAGTAAGAGCTGGTTGTTGCAGGCTGTGTGAAGTATGAGCTGGTTGTTGCAGGCTGTGTGAAGTATGAGCTGGTTGTTGCAGGCTGTGTGAAGTATGAGCTGGTCGTTGCAGGCTGTGTGAAGTATGAGCTGGTCGTTGCAGGTTGTGTGAAGTATGAGCTGGTCGTTGCACGCTTTGTGAAGTATGAGCTGGTCGTTGCAGGTTATGTGAAGTATGAGCTGGTTGTTGCAGGCTGTGTGAAGTATGAGCTGGTCGTTGCAGGTTGTGTGAAGTATGAGCTGGTCGTTGCACGCTGTGTGAAGTATGAGCTGGTTGTTGCAGGTTATGTGAAGTATGAGCTGGTTGTTGCAGGCTGTGTGAAGTATGACCTGGTTGTTGCAGGCTGTGTGAAGTACGAGATGGTTGTTGCAGGCTTTGTGAAGTACCAGCTAGTTGTGGCAGGCAGTTTGAAGTACGAACTGGTTGTTGCAGGCTGTGTGAAGTGCCAGCTGGTTGTTGCAGGCTGTGTGAAATACAAGCTGGTTGTTGCAGGCTGTGTGAAGTCCCAGCTGGTTGTTGCAGGCAGACCGTATGCTGAATGAGGAGGAGGCTTCAGACAGACAGCTGAGGGATCAGTTCAAGGAGAGGTGGACGCGCACCCCCTCTACCACCCTCACTGCCCCCATCCGCAGTGAGGCAGAGAAGTATCGCACCATCCTCAACAACGCCATGGCGGCAGACAAGGTCATCAAACAGCGCTACAACGAACACGCCGCTGGCTACGAACTCCTCAGTCAGTCCGATGTAAGTCGGTGTACAGCACTTGCAGTCTAGCACGTGCATGCAGAGTCACACACATGCATGCATGCATGCATGCATGCATACATACAGCATACACATGCATGCATTACATACACACATGTACACAGAGTCACACAGACAGTGACATATATATGCGCATGCACACACACACACACACACACACACAAACATGCATTACTTTCAACCCTCATTTTGCAGCCGAATTTAGCCATCTACTGCTGTGATGATGACGTCATAGTTTATCAATCAGTGACGTTACTGGTATGCAGTGTGAGGGAAAACATGTATATAAGTAGTGGCGGTGTTCATCCTTCAGTAGTGAAGATGACCATCTTCCTCATCATCCGTGATCCTGGCTGTGTGTATTCGGAGGTGGCTGATGAGGCCTACCCTTGCCCGAAAGTTTCTGGAGCAGTGGGAGCTCATACGTAGTGGCTCACTTTGACATTGCAGAATACAAGCTGGTTGGTCCTGAGCGAGGGTCTCCCATGAAGCAAAGTCCTTCATGGAGACTTTCAAGGTATCCTTGAAGCGTTTCTTTTGACTACCGTGGGAGCGTGCACCAATCTGCAGTTCACCGTAGAGGATGCTCTTTGGGAGACGCTCAGTTGACATTCTGGTGATGTGACCAGCCCAGCGAAGTTGAGACACCCGCAGCATTGTGTAGACACTGGACATGCCGGTCTGCTCAAAGATCTCCGTGTCAGAAATCTTGTCCTGCCACTTGACTTTAAGCAGCTTACGAAGACAGCACAGATGGAAACGATTGAGTTTCTTTGCATGTCGTTGGTGGACAGTCCAGGTCTCACATGCATAGAGTAGAGTCGCGAGGACGACAGCTCTGTAGACATTCAGCCTGGTTATGAGGCTCACTCCTCTGCGTTCCCACACTGACGAGCAGTCTTCTGAAGGCCACACTGGCCTTTGCGATTCGGGCATTGGTTTCGTCATCGAGGTGCACACTGTGAGGGAGAGTACTCCCTAGGTAGGTGAACTTGTCTACTACTGTCAGCTTTTGGTTGTTCATTGTCACAGTCGGCTCTTGGTAGGGCTTCCCTGGCATTGGTTGATACAACACTTCAGTCTTCTTTGTACTGATGGTGAGTCCAAAATTGTCACAGGAGGTGGAGAGCAGATCCATACAGCGTTGCATGTCTGCTACGTTTCCAGCATTCAGTGCACAGTCATCAGCGAACAGGAACTCTCGGAGCCTGTCAATGTGGATCTTGGTCTTGGCCTGAAGGCGTCGCAGATTGGAGAGCAATCTGTCTATGCCTGGGTCACTGTCCTGGAAGGCATCAGTAAGCATTGCAGAAAACATTTTGCTGAACAGGGTCTGCATCAGCACGCAGCCTTGTTTACTCCATTGGTGACAGGGAATGGAGCAGAAAGTTTCATCAATGACATGAACTAGCATGCTGTCATGGAATTGCCGTACCATTAGGATGAATCTGTCTGGGCACTCACGACTGACAGTGTCGAAGGCCTTGGTAAAGTCGACAAAGGTGGTGTAGAGGTCAATGTTATGTTCCTGGCTTTTTTCTTGCAGCTCCGGGCAGTAAATACCATGTCAGTAGTTCCGTTCCTTCCTGAAGCCGCACTGACATGTTTGTAGACTTGTGCTGGGCTAACATCAACTCCAGGAGCCTTGCCACTTGATAGTTGGCCGATGGCTTTTTCAGTTTCCAGCAGTGTTGGTGGGTAGTCTAGTTCAGGGTCGATGTCAAGCTGGGGCAGTCTGTTGATTGACTCGTATCAAGTAAAATTGGAAAATAAGCTTATTTAGCTTCCTTGATACTATCGTGGTAGTCCTAAGACTATCGTGATAGTATCGCAATAGTAAAAACTATCCCCGATAGTCACCCCTAGTAACTAGCCAGTACTTGCAGCTGGTTTTGAAGTGCTGTCTTTATCATTGGTCAACATTTAGATAGACATTCCACCCTTCAGGCCATGCTGATTTCTTGCAGGCTGACATTGAGAGAGCACTGCCATCTTCTAGTCCCGTTGCCTCCCTCAAGGGGTCGCCGGTGGTGCAGCAACTGACGAGACTGATGGAACAGGTGGAGACAATCAAGGCAGAGCGAGAAGTAATCGAGAACGAACTCAAGGAAGCAAAGTCAGATCTGAGTAGGTGAAATTGCCACATCTTGCTAAATGTATGACCAGAGCATCATTCAACTGCAGGCCACAAATCACTCTTGCCACAAACCATGATATTTCAACACTGTTTGTTGATATGTTATTAAAACAAACTTTAATAACATACATGCATAGCCAGTTAATTTTTCCTTACTAAATAGTCCAAAACTAATCAAATATGTATATATGCTTTTATTACACATACCCCATTTTTAAAACCTGTTTATCTCTTACTTTTAAACATTCGTTTACTTTTAAGCAATAAATCAAAAACTACTGAAGATATTTCAACAAGTGAAGTAACATTTTAATGCATAAAATATTTTTAAATGGAATAATAAAGTATAAAACTCTATTTGATAATTTGTTTACTCTATAGTCACTTTGCTGTGTCAGATGACATGTAATTATAGGAAAGTCATGTTCACAGCAAAAGTGACTTATTACCAGATTGACAGATTATATTATGTAGCATATAGTGAAATGTGATCTTGAGGGACATTTCATAATTGTTGGTTCACGTGCTTCAAGGTGCAAAGTTTATGCAATCATTGGCACAAGATGGCGCTGTGAGCGAGGAGACATTGACGACACAGGAGCTCGACAACATCTACCGCCCACTGCGGGAACAAGTCTCAGAGAGCATACACAGTCAAGAGCAGCTTGTATCACAAATACAGGTGCACCCTTTACTGTTTTGTACTACCAAATGTCCAAAATGCATCATCGTCGTGTCACCAATTGACAACTATTTATGTCGGTTACTAGCTATCGTAAATTCTGTATTTGTAGCCGCGGCTTTAATTACAGTAGTGTGTAGCTGAAATGATAACAATGACGGCAAAGTTAGGGTGCGGCTTTATATATAATAATTTGCCCAAAATATTGTGAAAATTGGCTCACTGGGTTGTCAGTAGTAACGTTTATAATTAGTGAAAAACTTACCGAAAAAACGAAGTCAGATGTATCAATAATATACTGCATTATAACTGCCATTGGTGCAAAAAATAATTACATAACACATAAAAACCTGTGTCCATAAAGTGTTCAGAAACAAAGATCAAAACATGTGAAAATATTAAAATTCATCGAAATCACTTTCGTCGTCACCGTTGAAGAATGCTATGCCGTTCCGGGCGGTGTCATTCCATGTATCCGTGCTGCGCACACTGGGCAAACATCTTCAAGTAAGATGGCATCATCCATCTCACAACTAAAATCCTCCAAAGTCACTTTCATTGTCGCTATCAAAGAATGCTGCCTGGAACGGCATGGCGGCGTCATCCCGCGTATCCGTGTCTGGGCCGTCGGCATCGCGGACCATAGTAGCACACAAACATCTTTGAAATTTGAATATGATGGCATCCGCTGTTCTTAGCAAATGTCCCACACTAGCAGACATCAACTGTAACAACTGTCTGCTTTGTTCAGACACTTGCTCATGGTATCAGGTGTTGATGTTTTAAGCCAAGTTCCAAGCACAATGTTCACACCTTGGCTTTACTGAAGCCAGACTTCACCTGATTGTCAACACAACACCATTACAAGTGTCCCTTTGCTCTGGAGTAAATTGCACTAACTCTGGCACAAGACACAGCATTGTATCAACTGTCTGGAACTGGAAGAAATAGGCCAAACCACAAGATTACATCTGTTCTCAACCCTGCTTTCCCACAGCAGCGCGGCAACTACAATTATTACATTGTAATTACTAGCTGTCAATCAAACACCTTTGAAGTCAACACCTGGTACAACTACACTGAACCCTCACTAGTCTTTTCAATGCATTTATAACATCGACTTTATACATGATTCTACATAAAATGGCATAAAAATAAAACTTCTCAATATTTTTATAATTCTAGCTTTACCGTATATCTTAAATGCATGGCTATAGATGGACCTGGGAGGAGATACACTTACAGTGATCCATAGTTAGCACAGTCATATATAGATGGACCTGGGAGGAGATACACTGACAGTGATCCATAGTTAGCACAGTCATATATAGATGGACCTGGGAGGAGATACACTTACAGTGCCCCATAGTTAGCACAGTCATATATAGATGGACCTGGGAGGAGATACACTTACAGTGATCCATAGTTAGCACAGTCATATATAGATGGACCTGGGAGGAGATACACTGACAGTGATCCATAGTTAGCACAGTCATATATAGATGGACCTGGGAGGAGATACACTTACAGTGCCCCATAGTTAGCACAGTCATATATAGATGGACCTGGGAGGAGATACACTTACAGTGCCCCATAGTTAGCACAGTCATATAGATGGACCTGGGAGGAGATACACTTACAGTGCCCCATAGTTAGCACAGTCATATAGATGGACCTGGGAGGAGATACACTTACAGTGCCCCATAGTTAGCACAGTCATATGTAGATGGACCTGGGAGGAGATACACTTACAGTGCCCCATAGTTAGCACAGTCATATAGATGGACCTGGGAGGAGATACACTTACAGTGCCCCATAGTTAGCACAGTCATAAAGATGGACCTGTGAGGAGATACACTTACAGTGATCCATAGTTAACACAGTCATATATAGATGGACCTGGGAGGAGATACACTGACAGTGATCCATAGTTAGCACAGTCACGTATAGATGGACCTGGGAGGAGATACACTGACAGTGATCCATAGTTAGCACAGTCATATATAGATGGACCTGGAAGGAGATACACTTACAGTGCCCCATAGTTAGCACAGTCATATATATAGATGGACCTGGGAGGAGATACACTGACAGTGATCTATTGTTAGCACAGTCACATATAGATGGACCTGGGAGGAGATACACTGACAGTGATCCATAGTTAGCACAGTCACATATAGATGGACCTGGAAGGAGATACACTTACAGTGCCCCATAGTTAGCACAGTCATATATATAGATGGACCTGGGAGGAGATACACTGACAGTGATCTATTGTTAGCACAGTCACATATAGATGGACCTGGGAGGAGATACACTGACAGTGATCCATAGTTAGCACAGTCACATATAGATGGACCTGGAAGGAGATACACTTACAGTGCCCCATAGTTAGCACAGTCATATATATAGATGGACCTGGGAGGAGATACACTGACAGTGATCTATTGTTAGCACAGTCACATATAGATGGACCTGGGAGGAGATACACTAACAGTGATCCATAGTTAGCACAGTCATATATAGATGGACCTGGGAGGAGATACACTGACAGTGATCCATAGTTAGCACAGTCACATATAGATGGACCTGGGAGGAGATACACTTACAGTGCCCCATAGTTAGCACAGTCATATATAGATGGACCTGGGAGGAGATACACTTACAGTGATCCATAGTTAGCACAGTCATATATAGATGGACCTGGGAGGAGATACACTGACAGTACCCCATAGTTAGCACAGTCATATATAGATGGACCTGGGAGGAGATACACTGACAGTGATCCATAGTTAGCACAGTCACATATAGATGGACCTGGAAGGAGATACACTGACAGTGCCCCATAGTTAGCACAGTCACATATAGATGGACCTGGGAGGAGATACACTGACAGTGATCCATAGTTAACACAGTCATATATAGATGGACCTGGGAGGAGATACACTGACAGTGATCCATAGTTAGCACAGTCACATATAGATGGACCTGGAAGGAGATACACTGACAGTGCCCCATAGTTAGCACAGTCATATATAGATGGACCTGGGAGGAGATACACTTACAGTGCCCCATAGTTAGCCCAGTCATATATAGATGGACCTGGGAAGAGATACACTTACAGTGCCCCATAGTTAGCACAGTCATATATAGATGGACCTGGGAGGAGATACACTGGCAGTGATCCATAGTTAGCACAGTTGTATATAGATGGACCTGGGAGGAGATACACTGACAGTGCCCCATAGTTAGCACAGTCATATATAGATGGACCTGGGAAGAGATACACTTACAGTGCCCCATAGTTAGCACAGTCATATATAGATGGACCTGGGAGGAGATACACTTACAGTGATCCATAGTTAGCACAGTCATATATAGATGGACCTGGAAGGAGATACACTGACAGTGCCCCATAGTTAGCACAGTCATATATAGATGGACCTGGGAGGAGATACACTTACAGTGCCCCATAGTTAGCACAGTCATATATAGATGAACCTGGGAGGAGATACACTGACAGTGATCCATAGTTAACACAGTCATATGTAGATGGACCTGGGAGGAGATACACTTACAGTGCCCCATAGTTAGCACAGTTGTATATAGATGGACCTGGGAGGAGATACACTTACAGTGCCCCATAGTTAGCACAGTCATATATAGATGGACCTGGGAGGAGATACACTGACAGTGCCCCATAGTTAGCACAGTCACATATAGATGGACCTGGGAGGAGATACACTGGCAGTGATCCATAGTTAGCACAGTCATATATAGATGGACCTGTGAGGAGATACACTTACAGTGATCCATAGTTAGCACAGTCATATATAGATGGACCTGGGAGGAGATACACTGACAGTGATCCATAGTTAGCACATTTATATATAGATGGACCTGGGAGGAGATACACTTACAGTGCCCCATAGTTAACACAGTCATATAGATGGACCTGGGAGGAGATACACTTACAGTGCCCCATAGTTAGCACAGTCATATAGATGGACCTGGGAGGAGATACACTTACAGTGCCCCATAGTTAGCACAGTCATATAGATGGACCTGGGAGGAGATACACTTACAGTGCCCCATAGTTAGCACAGTCATATAGATGGACCTGGGAGGAGATACACTTACAGTGCCCCATAGTTAGCACAGTCATATGTAGATGGACCTGGGAGGAGATACACTTACAGTGCCCCATAGTTAGCACAGTCATATAGATGGACCTGGGAGGAGATACACTTACAGTGCCCCATAGTTAGCACAGTCATAAAGATGGACCTGTGAGGAGATACACTTACAGTGATCCATAGTTAACACAGTCATATATAGATGGACCTGGGAGGAGATACACTGACAGTGATCCATAGTTAGCACAGTCACGTATAGATGGACCTGGGAGGAGATACACTGACAGTGATCCATAGTTAGCACAGTCATATATAGATGGACCTGGAAGGAGATACACTTACAGTGCCCCATAGTTAGCACAGTCATATATATAGATGGACCTGGGAGGAGATACACTGACAGTGATCTATTGTTAGCACAGTCACATATAGATGGACCTGGGAGGAGATACACTGACAGTGATCCATAGTTAGCACAGTCACATATAGATGGACCTGGGAGGAGATACACTTACAGTGATCCATAGTTAGCACAGTCATATATAGATGGACCTGGGAGGAGATACACTTACAGTGCCCCATAGTTAGCACAGTCATATATAGATGGACCTGGGAGGAGATACACTGACAGTGATCTATTGTTAGCACAGTCACATATAGATGGACCTGGGAGGAGATACACTAACAGTGATCCATAGTTAGCACAGTCATATATAGATGGACCTGGGAGGAGATACACTGACAGTGATCCATAGTTAGCACAGTCATATATAGATGGACCTGGGAGGAGATACACTTACAGTGCCCCATAGTTAGCACAGTCATATATAGATGGACCTGGGAGGAGATACACTTACAGTGATCCATAGTTAGCACAGTCATATATAGATGGACCTGGGAGGAGATACACTTACAGTGATCCATAGTTAGCACAGTCATATATAGATGGACCTGGGAGGAGATACACTGACAGTGATCCATAGTTAGCACAGTCACATATAGATGGACCTGGAAGGAGATACACTGACAGTGCCCCATAGTTAGCACAGTCACATATAGATGGACCTGGGAGGAGATACACTGACAGTGATCCATAGTTAACACAGTCATATATAGATGGACCTGGGAGGAGATACACTGACAGTGATCCATAGTTAGCACAGTCACATATAGATGGACCTGGAAGGAGATACACTGACAGTGCCCCATAGTTAGCACAGTCATATATAGATGGACCTGGGAGGAGATACACTTACAGTGCCCCATAGTTAGCCCAGTCATATATAGATGGACCTGGGAAGAGATACACTTACAGTGCCCCATAGTTAGCACAGTCATATATAGATGGACCTGGGAGGAGATACACTGGCAGTGATCCATAGTTAGCACAGTTGTATATAGATGGACCTGGGAGGAGATACACTGACAGTGCCCCATAGTTAGCACAGTCATATATAGATGGACCTGGGAAGAGATACACTTACAGTGCCCCATAGTTAGCACAGTCATATATAGATGGACCTGGGAGGAGATACACTTACAGTGATCCATAGTTAGCACAGTCATATATAGATGGACCTGGAAGGAGATACACTGACAGTGCCCCATAGTTAGCACAGTCATATATAGATGGACCTGGGAGGAGATACACTTACAGTGCCCCATAGTTAGCACAGTCATATATAGATGAACCTGGGAGGAGATACACTGACAGTGATCCATAGTTAACACAGTCATATGTAGATGGACCTGGGAGGAGATACACTTACAGTGCCCCATAGTTAGCACAGTTGTATATAGATGGACCTGGGAGGAGATACACTTACAGTGCCCCATAGTTAGCACAGTCATATATAGATGGACCTGGGAGGAGATACACTGACAGTGCCCCATAGTTAGCACAGTCACATATAGATGGACCTGGGAGGAGATACACTGGCAGTGATCCATAGTTAGCACAGTCATATATAGATGGACCTGGAAGGAGATACACTGACAGTGCCCCATAGTTAGCACAGTCATATATAGATGGACCTGGGAAGAGATACACTTACAGTGACCCATAGTTAGCACAGTCATATATAGATGAACCTGGGAGGAGATACATTTACAGTGATCCATAGTTAGCACAGTCATATATAGATGGACCTGGGAGGAGATACACTGACAGTGATCCATAGTTAGCACAGTCATATATAGATGGACCTGGGAGGAGATACACTGGCAGTGATCCATAGTTAGCACAGTCATATATAGATGGACCTGGGAGGAGATACACTTACAGTGCCCCATATTTAGCACAGTCATATATAGATGGACCTGGGAGGAGATACACTGGCAGTGATCCATAGTTAGCACAGTCATATATAGATGGACCTGGGAGGAGATACACTGACAGTGATCCATAGTTAGCACAGTCATATATAGATGGACCTGGGAGGAGATACACTTACAGTGATCCATAGTTAGCACAGTCATATATAGATGGACCTGGAAGGAGATACACTGACAGTGCCCCATAGTTAGCACAGTCATATATAGATGGACCTGGGAAGAGATACACTTACAGTGACCCATAGTTAGCACAGTCATATATAGATGGACCTGGGAGGAGATACACTGGCAGTGATCCATAGTTAGCACAGTCATATATAGATGGACCTGGGAGGAGATACACTTACAGTGCCCCATAGTTAGCACAATCATATATAGATGGACCTGGGAGGAGATACACTTACAGTGACCCATAGTTAGCACAGTCATATATAGATGGACCTGGGAGGAGATACACTGACAGTGATCCATAGTTAGCACAGTCATATATAGATGGACCTGGGAGGAGATACACTGACAGTGATCCATAGTTAGCACAGTCATATATAGATGGACCTGGGAGGAGATACACTGACAGTGATCCATAGTTAGCACAGTCATATATAGATGGACCTGGGAGGAGATACACTGGCAGTGATCCATAGTTAGCACAGTCATATATAGATGGACCTGGGAGGAGATACACTTACAGTGCCCAATAGTTAGCAGTCATATATAGATGGACCTGGGAGGAGATACACTGACAGTGCCCCATAGTTAACACAGTCATATATAGATGGACCTGGGAGGAGATACACTTACAGTGATCCATAGTTAACACAGTCATATATAGATGGACCTGGGAGGAGATACACTGACAGTGATCCATAGTTAACACAGTCATATATTGATGGACCTGGGAGGAGATACTCTGACAGTGATCCATAGTTAGCACAGTCATATAGATGGACCTGAGAGGAGATACACTGACAGTGATCCATAGTTAGCACAGTCATATATAGATGGACCTGGGAGGAGATAAACTCACAGTGATCCATAGTTAGCACAGTCATATATAGATGGACCTGGGAGGAGATACACTGACAGTGATCCATAGTTAGCACAGTCATATATAGATGGACCTGGGAGGAGATACACTTACAGTGATCCATAGTTAACACAGTCATATATAGATGGACCTGGGAGGAGATACACTGACAGTGATCCATAGTTAGCACAGTCATATATAGATGGACCTGGGAGGAGATACACTGACAGTGATCCATAGTTAGCACAGTCATATATAGATGGACCTGGGAGGAGGTACACTGACAGTGATCCATAGTTAACACAGTCATATATAGATGGACCTGGGAGGAGATACTGTGACAGTGATCCATAGTTAACACAGTCATGTATAGATGGACCTGGGAGGAGATACACTGACAGTGATCCATATTTAACACAGTCATATATAGATGGACCTGGGAGGAGATACACTGACAGTGATCCATAGTTAACACAGTAATATATAGATGGACCTGGGAGGAGATACACTGACAGTGATCCATAGTTAACACAGTCATATATATAGATGGACCTGGGAGGAGATACACTGACAGTGATCTATTGTTAGCACAGTCACATATAGATGGACCTGGGAGGAGATACACTAACAGTGATCCATAGTTAGCACAGTCATATATAGATGGACCTGGGAGGAGATACACTGACAGTGATCCATAGTTAGCACAGTCGTATATAGATGGACCTGGGAGGAGATACACTTACAGTGCCCCATAGTTAGCACAGTCATATATAGATGGACCTGGGAGGAGATACACTGACAGTGATCCATAGTTAGCACAGTCGTATATAGATGGACCTGGGAGGAGATACACTGACAGTGCCCCATAGTTAGCACAGTCATATATAGATGGACCTGGGAGGAGATACACTGACAGTGATCCATAGTTAGCACAGTCACATATAGATGGACCTGGAAGGAGATACACTGACAGTGCCCCATAGTTAGCACAGTCACATATAGATGGACCTGGGAGGAGATACACTGACAGTGATCCATAGTTAACACAGTCATATATAGATGGACCTGGGAGGAGATACACTGACAGTGATCCATAGTTAGCACAGTCACATATAGATGGACCTGGAAGGAGATACACTGACAGTGCCCCATAGTTAGCACAGTCATATATAGATGGACCTGGGAGGAGATACACTTACAGTGCCCCATAATTAGCCCAGTCATATATAGATGGACCTGGGAAGAGATACACTTACAGTGCCCCATAGTTAGCACAGTCATATATAGATGGACCTGGGAGGAGATACACTGGCAGTGATCCATAGTTAGCACAGTTGTATATAGATGGACCTGGGAGGAGATACACTGACAGTGCCCCATAGTTAGCACAGTCATATATAGATGGACCTGGGAAGAGATACACTTACAGTGCCCCATAGTTAGCACAGTCATATATAGATGGACCTGGGAGGAGATACACTTACAGTGATCCATAGTTAGCACAGTCATATATAGATGGACCTGGAAGGAGATACACTGACAGTGCCCCATAGTTAGCACAGTCATATATAGATGGACCTGGGAGGAGATACACTTACAGTGCCCCATAGTTAGCACAGTCATATATAGATGAACCTGGGAGGAGATACACTGACAGTGATCCATAGTTAACACAGTCATATGTAGATGGACCTGGGAGGAGATACACTTACAGTGCCCCATAGTTAGCACAGTTGTATATAGATGGACCTGGGAGGAGATACACTTACAGTGCCCCATAGTTAGCACAGTCATATATAGATGGACCTGGGAGGAGATACACTGACAGTGCCCCATAGTTAGCACAGTCACATATAGATGGACCTGGGAGGAGATACACTGGCAGTGATCCATAGTTAGCACAGTCATATATAGATGGACCTGGAAGGAGATACACTGACAGTGCCCCATAGTTAGCACAGTCATATATAGATGGACCTGGGAAGAGATACACTTACAGTGACCCATAGTTAGCACAGTCATATATAGATGAACCTGGGAGGAGATACACTTACAGTGATCCATAGTTAGCACAGTCATATATAGATGGACCTGGGAGGAGATACACTGACAGTGATCCATAGTTAGCACAGTCATATATAGATGGACCTGGGAGGAGATACACTGGCAGTGATCCATAGTTAGCACAGTCATATATAGATGGACCTGGGAGGAGATACACTTACAGTGCCCCATATTTAGCACAGTCATATATAGATGGACCTGGGAGGAGATACACTGGCAGTGATCCATAGTTAGCACAGTCATATATAGATGGACCTGGGAGGAGATACACTGACAGTGATCCATAGTTAGCAGTCAGTCATATATAGATGGACCTGGGAGAGATACACTGGCAGTGATCCATAGCAGTGACAGCATCATATATAGATGGACCTGGGAGGAGATACACTGGCAGTGATCCATAGTTAGCACAGTCATATATAGATGGACCTGGGAGGAGATACACTTACAGTGCCCAATAGTTAGCAGTCATATATAGATGGACCTGGGAGGAGATACACTGACAGTGATCCATAGTTAGCACAGTCATATATAGATGGACCTGGGAGGAGATACACTGACAGTGATCCATAGTTAGCACAGTCATATATAGATGGACCTGGGAGGAGATACACTGGCAGTGATCCATAGTTAGCACAGTTGTATATAGATGGACCTGGGAGGAGATACACTTACAGTGCCCCATAGTTAGCACAGTCATATATAGATGGACCTGGGAGGAGATACACTGACAGTGATCCATAGTTAGCACAGTCGTATATAGATGGACCTGGGAGGAGATACACTTACAGTGCCCCATAGTTAGCACAGTCATATATAGATGGACCTGGGAGGAGATACACTTACAGTGCCCCATAGTTAGCACAGTCATATATAGATGGACCTGGGAGGAGATACACTGGCAGAGATCCATAGTTAGCACAGTCATATATAGATGGACCTGGGAGGAGATACACTGGCAGTGATCCATAGTTAGCACAGTCATATATAGATGGACCTGGGAGGAGATACACTGGCAGTGATCCATAGTTAGCACAGTCATATATAGATGGACCTGGGAGGAGATACACTTACAGTGCCCCATAGTTAGCACAGTCACATATAGACGGACCTGGGAGGAGATACACTTACAGTGACCCATAGTTAGCACAGTCGTATATAGATGGACCTGGGAGGAGATACACTGACAGTGATCCATAGTTAGCACAGTTGTATATAGATGGACCTGGGAGGAGATACACTTACAGTGCCCCATAGTTAGCACAGTTGTATATAGATGGACCTGGGAGGAGATACACTTACAGTGCCCCATAGTTAGCACAATCATATATAGATGGACCTTGGAGGAGATACACTTACAGTGCCCCATAGTTAGCACAGTCATATATAGATGGACCTGGGAGGAGATACACTGACAGTGATCCATAGTTAGCACAGTCATATATAGATGGACCTGGGAGGAGATACACTTACAGTGCCCCATAGTTAGCACAGTCATATATAGATGGACCTGGGAGGAGATACACTTACAGTGCCCCATAGTTAGCACAGTCATATATAGATGCACCTGGGAGGAGATACACTGACAGTGCCCCATAGTTAGCACAGTCACATATAGATGGACCTGGGAGGAGATACACTTACAGTGCCCCATAGTTAGCACAGTCATATATAGATGGACCTTGGAGGAGATACACTGACAGTGCCCCATAGTTAGCACAGTCACATATAGATGGACCTGGGAGGAGATACACTTACAGTGCCCCATAGTTAGCACAGTGCTATATAGATGCACCTGGGAGGAGATACACTGACAGTGCCCCATAGTTAGCACAGTCACATATAGATGGACCTGGGAGGAGATACACTGACAGTGCCCCATAGTTAGCACAGTCATATATAGATGGACCTGGGAGGAGATACACTTACAGTGCCCCATAGTTAGCACAGTGCTATATAGATGCACCTGGGAGGAGATACACTGACAGTGCCCCATAGTTAGCACAGTCATATATAGATGGACCTTGGAGGAGATACACTTACAGTGTCCCATAGTTAGCACAGTCATATATAGATGGACCTTGGAGGAGATACACTTACAGTGCCCCATAGTTAGCACAGTGATATATAGATGCACCTGGGAGGAGATACACTGACAGTGCCCCATAGTTAGCACAGTCATATATAGATGGACCTTGGAGGAAATACACTTACAGTGTCCCATAATTAGCACAGTCATATATAGATGGACCTGGGAGAAGATACACTGACAGTGCCCCATAGTTAGCACAGTCATATATAGATGGACCTTGGAGGAGATACACTTACAGTGCCCCATAGTTAGCACAGTCATATATAGATGGACCTTGGAGGAAATACACTTACAGTGTCCCATAGTTAGCACAGTCATATATAGATGGACCTTGGAGGAAATACACTTACAGTGCCCCATAGTTAGCACAGTGATATATAGATGCACCTGGGAGGAGATACACTTACAGTGCCCCATAGTTAGCACAGTCATATATAGATGGACCTTGGAGGAAATACACTTACAGTGCCCCATAGTTAGCACAGTCATATATAGATGGACCTTAGAGGAAATACACTTACAGTGTCCCATAGTTAGCACAGTCATATATAGATGGACCTTGGAGGAGATACACTTACAGTGACCCATAGTTAGTACAGTCATATATAGATGGACCTGGGAGGAGATACACTCACAGTGATCCATAGTTAGCACAGTCATATATAGATGGACCTGGGAGGAGATACACTTACAGTGCCCCATAGTTAGCCCAGTCATATATAGATGGACTTGGGAGGAGATACACTCACAGTGATCCATAGTTAGCACAGTCATATATAGATGGACCTGGGAGGAGATACACTCACAGTGATCCATAGTTAGCACAGTCATATATAGATGGACCTGGGAGGAGATACACTCACAGTGATCCATAGTTAGCACAGTCATATATAGATGGACCTGGGAGGAGATACACTTACAGTGATCCATAGTTAGCACAGTCATATATAGATGGACCTGGGAGGAGATACACTCACAGTGACCCATAGTTAGCACAGTCATATATAGATGGACCTGGGAGGAGATACACTTACAGTGATCCATAGTTAGATGGATAATTATAGATGATACTTCATTCATATTTTATGATAATCATGATTAAATCGATGACTTTTAAAAGGAGTGCACATCGATCATTACACACTTTGTCGTTTGCACGTTACAAACGTGTACAATGATTGACTATATGAGGACTAAGTCCAGACCGTCTAAGTCCAGACCGTCAGTGTTCATAGAATATGAATGCACCACTTACAATATAAATATACCACCCAGATATTGCTCTCTTAATGCGTTTCCTACTGACAGTGTTGGCTAATTAAGCTGTTATAGAGTCTGTTATGTCATTATTTATTTAGTTATATTTTCAGCACGTCTAACTACATCAACAATAATTATTTTTATTAGCAAAAATGCCCACCCTATGGTGCTATGTGCAGTGTTAATCTCTGTTACACAAACACAGAAGACGGTTTCTCGATGTATTTCTAAATTACCTATGTTATGACCATTTTGTTGCGTAAACACAAAATGATCCAAAACTGTTTGGTGGTGTAACTGTATAACATATCGACCAATTTACTTACTTTATGGTCAATTGATTTACCTATATCTAACATCCAGTACATATTCTATAACCATTAAAAAACCTTGAGAAATGGTGAATTTAAAAAAAATGTATAGCCTTTTCTTTTCATCGGTCAAAGAAGAACCCCAGACATTTGGCCCCCAAGATGCTTCTGTTTAGGACGAAAACCTTATTTAGTAATTAATTTTAGCATTTGCCATTAAAGTGTAGAGCAAAGACATGCATATAGAATATAACAAGTTGTTTTGAACAGCTAATAAAAGGACGTCTTTAGCATCAATATCCTTGGGAAATCGGGGCTCAGTGGTGCCACAAAACCAAAGCATTATCATAACCGTGTACAAAGTGGAAGTCGTTTACAGATGGATGGAATGATGACACGAGGAGGTTAATGAATGGGTCAATAATGACACTGACACAGGTCTACTGTCTGATTGAGGGCACTGGTTCACTGGTGCACAGTAATGAAGGAATCCAAGCCTGTGGTTTTGATGAGGAATTGATCAGTGTCTTGGCAGTGTGATAGTATCAGTGTCCATCCAAGCATCATAAATAGGTCACTAGGCTAACATAGGGAGGCTGCTTTGAGACGTGGCTGCTGATTTCTTCTACTCGCTTGAAGTGAAGAGCAAATAATTTTCCTGGTAGCAAAAATTTAACAGCTTTTCTACCGCAAACCACATGCTAGGAACCAGAGCCCAGATTTGGAAACGGATGGGAGTATATGTTTGTAACAGCTTAGAAGATTTTAAATGTGTATATGTCGAAAATGTCATTCTGAAATTATTTATGGTAATGGTATAATTCTTTGTTCAGTTAAAGTAATAGTTATGACCAGGTGGTGCAGCGAGCTAGTGGTGGTCAGTCAGGTCAATCTCTGCTACATATTCCGACATAGCAGCATCTTGCATCACAATAAGGAAACATTGTGTATGAATGGACATTGAACATATGCGCGAACATCGCAATATTGATGAGGTTAATATCAACGACGCAAACAACTCATAATGAGCTTATATTGTTGATGCCCTAGCAAAATCCGGGAATATCGCTCAACTAGACATATTTGTTGTGCAATTGACAGTGAAACTTCACGGGACTAACTCCGCCCTAAACAGTATTAAATGTGATGTACCACAGGGATCAATATTGAGGCCTCTACTATTTCTAATATATATATACACATATATATTAATATATATATATATATATAGATGATGTTACTGCTGTATCTCAGCTTACATTTCCAATTATGTTTGCAGATGATACAAATTTCTTCTTACAAGGGGATACCTTGGAAATAGTGGAAAATGACATAATGAATTAAAAAAAGCTAACACTATGGCTTAAAATAAATAAATTTTCTCTGAGTATCCAAAAAACACCCGCAATGACCTTTAGCAATACTCACAGCCTACGAAACAGACCTAATAGAATCAGTATAGATGGAACAAAAATAAATACTGTAAATTATACACAATTTCTGGGAATAGTAATACATTGTATTTAACATACTAAACTGGCCAAGCAAACTCTAAAACAATTATACTATACTTTTATTTACCCGTACCTTGACCTATTGTAATATTATATGGGGAAGAGCCCTGAAGATATACTTGTCTAAAATTCATGTATTACAGAAAAGATGAATACGCACAATTAGTCAAGTAGGGTACAGAAACCACACTCAACATCAAATTATGGATATCTATCAACTATACAAGTACTGAAGTTGTGAGTCCAGGTATAAACACAACAGGGGTTTGTTACCAGACATATTCAATGATATGGATATCTATCAACTATACAAGTACTGAAGTTGTGAGTCCAGGTATAAACACAACAGGGGTTTGTTACCAGACATATTCAATGATATGGATATCTATCAACTATACAAGTACTGAAGTTGTGAGTCCAGGTATAAACACAACAGGGGTTTGTTACCAGACATATTCAGTGATATGGATATCTATCAACTATACAAGTACTGAAGTTGTGAGTCCAGGTATAAACACAACAGGGGTTTGTTACCAGACATATTCAATGATATGGATATCTATCAACTATACAAGTACTGAAGTTGTGAGTCCAGGTATAAACACAACAGGGGTTTGTTACCAGACATATTCAATGATATGGATATCTATCAACTATACAAGTACTGATGTTGTGAGTCCAGGTATAAACACAACAGGGGTTTGTTACCAGACATATTCAATGATATGATTATGTTAAATGTACGTCCACATTGCCATAACACGAGGCAGAAAACCGTTTACATAATACCATTCTGTTACACGAACATTAAACAAAATGCATTGGCATATACTGGTTCTAAATTATGGAATGATATAGTGATAAAGAATCATCTTGAAGACTCTATATCTCTACAAGTACTTTAAAGAAGTCTGAAAGCTCTTATTCTTGATTGTTAAACACTAATTAAACTGTAATGAATTTATTAATATACTAATATACATACTCATAATAGTCATGTTGCTGTTTCATAAACCTTACTATATAGTTGTCATTATGTGATATTTGTTATTCTTTTTCTACATTACTGCACGTTGCATTATATATTAATACATTTATTTAAATAAGGGATTAAAAGCAAGATTTCTTATCCCACTGCCATTGATGATATATGATACTATGTGTGTGTTATGCTTATTATCATCACAACAGTAAAGTCATTCAAACATTCATGATACCTCAGCTGTGATGTACGTAATTATTACCGGTAGTGCCATCTGAAACATGGAAATATGATGATTAATATGCTCTTCAGTTCAAATGTGGAATGAAAAAGGTGAAATTAAAAAGCTGTTAATCTGTTGTAGATGGTGCAAATAGGGAGCAAAGAGAAGTCATTTGACTCAGGTAAGTTGTCAACAGCCATTACTCTCGGAGATTCATTTAGAAATGGCTGGCACAGTGCACACTCATCAAATAAAGAAAATTTGTGATAAATTTATGTATACTACTAGCAAAGTAGGCCATTTGATATACACACAGATGCAGAAGACGATGTCCTGGGTATTCGTACTCAATTGAATCTTTGTGATGATGTAAATGATGACGTAAATGTGAGCAGTTTTTCGAAAAACAAGTTATGTAAAACATACCAAACTGATCGGAGGATCTCGGAACAATCACAGAAAACATACGCAGTGTTGGGAACAGCTGATTAACGTCTGCTGACTTCCGGTACAAACCCTCACGTGGGTAAACAAATCTTGACTAATAGGAATTAAAAAATAAGGCATTGCTTTTCTTCTAAGGGGTCATAGATACACACTTCTGAGGGGTTGTAGATACACACTTCTGAGGGGTCGCAGATACACACTTCTGAGGGGTTGCAGATACACACTTCTGAGGGGGTCGTAGATACACACTTCTGAGGGGTCGTAGATACACACATCTGAGGGGTCGTAGATACACTTCTGAGGGGTTGTAGATACATACTTCTGAGTGGTCGTAGATACACACTTCTGAGGGGTTGTAGATACACACTTCTGAGGGGTCGTAGATACACACTTCTGAGTGGTTGTAGATACACACTTCTGAGGGGTTGTAGATACACTTCTGAGGGGTCGTAGATACACACTTCTGAGGTGTTCGTAGATACACACTTCTGAGGGGTCGTAGATACACACATCTGAGGGGTCGTAGATACACTTCTGAGGGGTTGTAGATACATACTTCTGAGTGGTCGTAGATACACACTTCTGAGGGGTTGTAGATACACACTTCTGAGGGGTCGTAGATACACACTTCTGAGTGGTTGTAGATACACACTTCTGAGGGGTTGTAGATACACTTCTGAGGGGTCGTAGATACACACTTCTGAGGTGTTCGTAGATACACACTTCTGAGGGGTCGTAGATACACACATCTGAGGGGTCGTAGATACACTTCTGAGGGGTTGTAGATACATACTTCTGAGTGGTCGTAGATACACACTTCTGAGGGGTTGTAGATACACACTTCTGAGGGGTCGTAGATACACACATCTGAGGGGTTTTGCTGCGCATGTTTAGTAGTGGTCATGTAAGTTTGCTGCACATGTTTAGGAGTGGTCGCGTAAGTTTGCGGCACATGTTTAGGAGTGGTCACGTAAGTTTGCTGCGCATGTTTAGGAGTGGTCATCTTTGCAAATTTCCCCGAAGTGTAAAACCTTACATACAGGTGTGTGGAGGGTTGGTCGTCACAATGAATCGCATGAAAAATAAATTGATATAGTGGCTCCACCTATCAATGGAACATATATTAATGCATATTGAAGCTATTGTGGATATGAGAAGCGAACAGTACTGAACCATGTCACGTTAGTTGAATCCGGCAGTGGTTTCGGAAGCCATTAGGAGCGCTCAGAATCACAAATTTGACCAACATAAAACACGTTATGTTTTTGAGAACTTATGATGCCATCCCCTAGGCTAACCGTTAATTGGAGCTTGTTTTGCCACAATGATGACGTATGCGGTGTGTTAATGAGAGCGCGTGTTTATGCTTGTGTTTACAGCAGAATGCAGCCGGAAGGACATCGGAGGTAAACTTGGTCACCGAAGGATGCCTTCCAGTCTCTTCTCGAAGTGGCGTCGTAACCGCACCTTCAGTTACATGCTATTGACACTGGTTACGATGGTCTTCTGTGTCCTATGGATGTTGTCCAGCATGCCCAACGCCCGCCCTATTGCCGAGCCAATCACGTTCGGTGAATGCGTGCACACTGGCGACGTCATCCCGCGTCGACTACACCAGATGTGGAAAAACCAAACGATTCCCACCAGGTGGCGTGAGTCACAACACGCATGTCGGACCAAGAACAACAACTATGAGTACTTCCTGTGGACGGATGCTGAGATGGAGAGATTCATTACCGTACACTATGCGTGGTTCCTTCCGACGTACCATAGCTACCCGTACCCCATACAGGTATGTATGTAGTTATAGCTCTATCATAGCTACCCGTACCCCATACAGGTATGTATGTAGTCATAGCTCTATCATAGCTACCCGTACCCCATACAGGCATGTATGTAGTCATAGCTCTATCATAGCTACCCGTACCCCATACAGGTATGTATGTAGTCATAGCTCTATCATAGCTACCCGTACCCCATACAGGTATGTATGTAGTCATAGCTCTATCATAGCTACCCGTACCCCATACAGGTATGTATGTAGTCATAGCTTTATCATAGCTACCCGTACCCCATACAGGTATGTATGTAGTCATAGCTCTATCATAGCTACCCATACCCCATACAGGTATGTATGTAGTCATAGCTCTATCATAGCTACCCGTACCCCATACAGGTATGTATGTAGTCATAGCTCTATCATAGCTACCCGTACCCCATACAGGTATGTATGTAGTCATAGCTCTATCATAGCTACCCGTACCCCATACAGGTATGTATGTAGTTATAGCTCTATCATAGCTACCCGTACCCCATACAGGTATGTATGTAGTCATAGCTCTATCATAGCTCTATCATAGCTACCCGTACCCCATACAGGTATGTATGTAGTCAGCTCTATCATAGCTACCCGTACCCCATACAGGTATGTATGTAGTCATAGCTCTATCATAGCTACCCGTACCCCATACAGGTATGTATGTAGTCATAGCTCTATCATAGCTCTATCATAGCTACCCGTACCCCATACAGGTATGTATGTAGTCGTAGCTCTATCATAGCTACCCGTACCCCATACAGGTATGTATGTAGTCATATCTCTGTCATAGCTACCCGTACCCCATACAGGTATGTATGTAGTCATATCTCTGTCATTGCTACCCGTACCCCATACAGGTATGTATGTAGTCATATCTCTGTCATTGCTACCCGTACCCCATACAGGTATGTATGTAGTCATAGCTCTATCATAGCTACCCATACCCCATACAGGTATGTATGTAGTCATAGCTCTATCATAGCTACCCGTACCCCATACAGGTATGTATGTAGTCATAGCTCTGTCATAGCTACCCGTACCCCATACAGGTATGTATGTAGTCATAGCTCTATCATAGCTACCCATACCCCATACAGCTATGTATGTAGTCATAGCTCTATCATAGCTACCCGTACCCCATACAGGTATGTATGTAGTCATAGCTCTATCATAGCTACCCGTACCCCATACAGGTATGTATGTAGTCATAGCTCTGTCATAGCTACCCGTACCCCATACAGCTATGTATGTAGTTATAGCTCTATCATAGCTACTCATATAGGAAATAGGTACATGAGTTGTACATTGTTATTGTTAACTGATATATATATATATATACCATAGCTAGCCATTTTCTATACAGGTACGTAAGTCACATATTGTCATCTTTCACTGATAGTTGGTGTGATGGATGGGCTTGATAATCCCTTCGTTGCCTGATTCTGATGTGCATGAAAATCTTAGATTGTGTTTTTAATTATACTGTGTACTATATTTGGTCTGCACCTAAGATTTGTTAAATGTTCAGCTGTCCACAAACCTTTGTATTAATGGATGACTGTACCCTAATTGGCAAATTGTTGCTTTATGAAAAAATTAGATTATTAAATGAATCCATAATATTAACAATTGTCTTTTAAATATACACTTGATTACATGGTCATGCATTTTTGTCTAACTTAAAGCTGAAGTGAAAGGACACAAAGCAATGTGCACTTTTCTCATGATTTCCAGAAAGTGGACGCAGCGAGATACTTCATCCTGTACCATTATGGCGGCGTCTATGTCGACCTTGACCTTCAGTGCAAGTTTTCGTTCGACTCAGTTCTCGCCAACATTTCGCGGACGTCTCATAACTACCGCGTCGTGCTGGCAGAGACACTCCCAGGGGGCGTCACCAATGCCGTCATGATGACACACCCTTGCAGCCCATTCTTCCGTCAGTTGGTGACATCTCTCCCGGGCAGTAACCATGGTTACATATTGCCATACGCGACTGTCATCTTCAGCACCGGCCCGATGTTTCTCACGCTTCGGTTGAACCATTACGAGAGTCGCAACGAGATCTACACATTCTCGAACCACAAGTTCCGACATGTGTATTTCGAGCACAAAGTTGGCAGTTCGTGGCACTCATGGGATGGGCGTATTATACACATTCTTGACCACTGGAGTGACATAGCATGCCTTGTCCTAGTCATCTTCTTCATCATAGCCGCAACTGTATATCTCGTGTTACGTAGGCGGCGACGTCAACACCTCAAAACACAGACGAAGACAGACTTATAGGTGTGTGACAGTGAGTAGCAACTGTAGGTGAACTATTTGGGAGTACAGGTAGTCATTGGTTCTGTTTTGACATATCAGCTGATAGCTAGTTATGACTAGCAATGACCTATTCCATCACACATCAAATCACCATTTACATTGTCTTCCATATAGGAAGATTTACTTCGAGCCCAGCTTTGTATTGGATGTTGTCAGTTTGTTAGTTGATGTTTATGATATAAAATACTACGAACGTAGATAAGTTTACAGTTTCATATTATGTTGTCATGGTTACGAAATGGGAGTGTAGTCATGTAGATGTTGCTGATATGACCTGTTTATGGTGATGTTGGCCGCGTTGTGAGCAGAGGACGGTACTGCTGATGTAATGATGTTTGTATTATTACTGTGATAGATCACAGTGGAATTTGTTTGAAACTACGCTAGTATCATCATATGGTAGTATCATCATATGGTAGTATCATCATATGGTAGTATCATCATATCGTAGTATCATCATATCGTAGTATCATCATATCGTAGTAACATCATCATATGGTACTATCATCAGTTCATCGTGCACTCAAATGGAGTGTATAATTGTAATGTAACAAATGAACTTGGTTGCCAACTTGATGTAGCTTGGTATCCATGCTGACCGGGTATCCATGCTGACCGGGTATCCATGCTGACCGGGTATCCATGCTGACCGGGTATCCATGCTGACCGGGTATCCATGCTGACCGGGTATCTATAGAAGAAATTAAGGAAAGTGATATAAGGTAAAGATATGAATGAGAACTCATGCTCCATTGGGTTATATGACTACTGTGATAGCAGATAATGTTGTTTCAAGTATTTAATGTTGTGGATGCAGTAGCACAGTTCACTCGACTGTGTGAATGTTGTGGACCCAGTAGCACAGTTCACTCGATTGTATGAATGTTGTGGACGCAGTTGCACAGTTCACTCGATTGTATGAATGTTGTGGGTGCTGTTGCACAGTTCGCTCGATTGTATGAATGTTGTGGATGCAGTAGCAAAGTTCACTCGACTGTGTAAATGTTGTTGTAAATGTTGTATGTATGTGACTACCTGGCTACTGACTGTTGTGGCAGTATTTAAATGAACCAAGCCAAGGGTTGAGGTGTAGTGTAAAGTGCGATGATGCTGTTTAAGTGACCTTCACCTTGCCGAGTGGTTGTTTTTTAAACCGAATGCAGGTTACAACATAGCAGATGGACCTTGTCAATAATTAATACAGTATTTCAACATTTGATGATGTGCACATTATGGTAACGCACATTAAATACAAGGTACACTTTGCAGGCCAAGACACCCACAATCTACCTGTCACATACGTCATACGTGTATGTTGTCACATCAACTATAATGCATACAAGTATGTATGGTCACGGGTATTAATGACGTGTAACATCAGCGACCATTGCAGATGGATGCACACCAACATATGATAGATGTACACGCATCATTGCAAATGGGTATGTTCATTATGATTACTGCGTGCTCGTTCTGCTAATTGTCTAGTCTGTGTATATGTTGTGGTTACCAACGTCTGACGGTCCAACAGTGAGATCTCGTACAACTAGTCGACCTTTCTCGCAACAAGCTGACTGTTCTATGCTTGCACTGGCACTGAGGGTGGGCACTACAAGCGTAGTGCATGGCATTGGTAGTGATGCACGTCATCCCCAGTGTTAGTTCTTTGACATCTTCAAATGATTGACATTAATGTGAACCAAAACTAACAAGATCCAGTAGGCCAGGAGGGCCATCTCCCCTGAGTGTGCTTACTGCGTGCATAGAGGGTCTGGTTTCATTGTTTGTCTTCATGCCAGAGTTGTCTGCATCAGGACCCAATGGATGTGCTGTGTTAGTCACCAAGAAAAATTAAACTGATACTAGTACTTCTTACTTGGATTAACAAGTATTATTCACTGAAATGTACACAGGTGATGGAGGGACGCATCACCAAAGAAGTTTTGTATCTCAGCGTTTTATTTTTGTTATATTGTGTGAATGCTTTTATGTGTAGCATCTGAAATGGTCACTTTGTATTGGTAGTTTTGTTTGATACAAATACATTCCACCTGCCCAAAGATGATGCAGCCATATGTATCACCAGCAGGGAGTCAAGTATATATCATTCAAGTAACTGTATCTGTTGTCAAAATTCGCTGCCAGGTGAACTGTAATTATTGAACAACAGAGCCTACTTCAGCAGGTCTTATTTATTGAATATATTCCTTTCTGCATTGTTGGTTTTGGTTGATAGTAACACATGAAGGTCATGATTAGCTTCCCTTTCTTCTCTGTTTGGTGGTTACCTGTGCTGTGGTAAGTAAGAACTCTTTCCTAGTCGACGTCCTCCTGGCATTTCATCTCTAGTTTGAGTTGTGCTGGTATCATACATAGAGCATCATTTCACTAACATCCTAATGAGTTCATAACCAACATAAAAGTGATTGTGCTCATAACCAACATAAGAGCAACTGTGCTCATAACCAACATAAGAGCAATTGTGCTCATAACCAACATAAGGGCTATTGTGCTCTTTAAAAGTTATTTCACCCCGTAACTGTGACTTTGTATACTGAAAACCGTCAACACCAGGGTGCATCACTATCACACTTTCCCCAGCATGTCACAGGAATAATGTCCTAGGGGATACAGTGAATCCATCCCTAAGGGATACAGTGAATCCATCCCTAAGGGATACAGTGAATCCATCCCTAAGGGATACAGTGAATCCATCCCTAAGGGATACAGTGAATCCACCCCTAAGGGATATAGTGAAGGCTTTTTGCATTTTTAATAAAGTTTAAATTTAACAACAGATCCTGGTTAATGATGGATTTTTCTCGAGCTCGTCGTCTTAGTGAAAAGGTCCCAGAACTATATCTGTGTGTTGCTAATGGTTCCTGTTGACTGCTTCTAAAGGCTGTCACTGGACATACCCCGTACTTGAGTAAACTGCGAGGTAGTTCAGGCGAGATTCTTCACTTCATTTTCCCATAACCCGTAAGGATCGTTGGGGCATCACTGATGACTTTTAACTCTCCACATTTCCCTGTTCGCCACAGCACTCTGGGAGTCGGTGACCTCCAGTCCTGTCCACTCTCTGATGTTGTCTTCCCACCGCTTTTTCTGTCTACTTCTTCTTCTCCCCCCCCCCCCTCTCACGGTACCTTGCAAGATGGTCTTTGCAAGGCCAGATGATCGCCATACCACTTCAGTTTACATTTCTGGACCATTGTAAGGAGGTCTTCGTATGGTCCAATGGCTTGTTTGATCTTCTTGCAAACGTCTTCTTTAGTAACAAGGTCTTTGTATGATATGCGCTAGATCTTCCGAAAGCACCTCATTTCCATGGCTTGTATCCTCTTCTGTAGATCTGTTGAGGGAATCCATGTTTTACAAGCGTATAGAAAGCTGGACATGACAAGGGAGTGCATCAGCTGTCGTTGAAAGGCTTACATGCCAGGCAAAATGAGTGTTTGTATATATACACATGTGTGCTATTCCTGGCGTGATGTCACGTGGCATGATTCCATTAGGCAAATCTTGAACAAAAGATGGCCTTGAATGCTGTCCTTCAGGAGTTGTTTTGTGGTGTACCGTATATTTTGTTTATTGCCCTGCAGGATGACAACGTGAGTTCACCTGGATGGAAACCATGGAAACCATAGCATGGCGACACTTGTGTAGTTTGTTTTTATGGATTAGCAATTGCATGTGGTATTTTTTGTATAAGAAGGAATGTGATTGTGAAATGGCTGAAAATAAACTGTCTTGCAAAGTGTGATTCTTGTTATGCAATAAGCAAACTTATCTGGTGTCAGTAACGGGTGATATTCAGTTGTTGATCTGAAACATCCTGTGTTAATTGTGTGTACATAAATGGATTGTTAAATTTCATGTACAGCCTGCAACTCAACCCACACTGCTGTGCACAATGCTAATGGCTTACGCATATTCACAGCATCTCCTTTGGTGATGTCTCTCGCACGTGACAAGTTGGTTGTTTTGTGACATACAAATGACCATGTTTGAGTGGGCTTAATTACATGAGTTCAATCAACAGACTTCACATTTGGCCCATTACTTGACAAGAGCTTTAAGTTGACATATACAAAGTTTCAAAGACATTGACAAATTCATTTTACTTATTCTTTGAGGGAAGTAGCAGTGACAGTTTATTGGACATCTTGCTATCTGCCTCCCAACAAACTAATACCTTCAAACATTATAGCAGACATTTCTGTAGCTGATTATATATACCAAGCAATTAGCTGCGTATGAATATGTGGGTAGGTATTCAAGTCAGTATTCAAGTCAGTATCATAACTTTACTAGTTTTACTGGTTCTGCAATTACTTATACAATTACTTATACAATATATACATGCAACTGATTAAAATCCACAGATGTTACACATACTTTCTATGTGTGATTTGGGATATTGTTGATAGATTTGTACCAGTATTCATCTGGTGACAGTTTGAGTCGACTGTGGGACGGTCGTTTAAGTTGGCAAAGTTCCAAAATTCAGTAAGCTCACATAGGGGGTGGTTTGGTCGTCATCACATATCGCGTTTGAATAAACTGCTACAGTGGCACCACCTAGCGAGTGAAATATGTCGGTGCAAATTGATGCTGACACCAATGATGGACCATGATAGATGTCAAGTCCTCCACCACGTATAGGGGGAGGAGGGTTAATCAATGCTAAACACATAACGTTTTTTGGGACTTTGAGTACTCTTTGAGACTCTTCATTAGAAGACTGGGATGATAGCTGACAAAACTGTAATATAAAACATATTGTTAAACAGGTATTCCTAAATGCAGCATACCCAGATGTAGCATTTCTGCTATTTCTAGATGTTTAAATCTACTTTCCTGAGGTTTAATGTTATAAATGAGGAAGGTCAAGCCAGTAGATAGACATATTGTTAACCAACCGCCTTAGTTACGTAATTACAGCAACTCGGTTGCAGATGCGCTCAGTGAAGCGTGGTATTCTGTTGCTAGTGTTTTTAGGCAAGCAGGTGGTTTCACCGTAATCGTAGAGAGGGTGTTCCACAATGCCTAGTTTGAATGGTATATTGCATTAGCCAATAGAAATGATGGAAACCTGTCATATGATGTGTAATTAATTCTGCTTATATAAACGTTTGTTGTACGCATTTCGCCATCTGGGCGCTGGCGAAGGACTGGGACAGATCCAGGGTTGAACTAGACAGGTTGCCCTGCTGCCAAGAGAATGGCAAGGAAAGTCGTAAAGCGTGGTGGGAATCGTTAACGTGGGTTACGTTCCCAAGCTTTTGTGTGTGTGTAATATTCAGTGTCCAGAGTGACTAATCGATCGAACTTCGAAGAAACCATGCCGCCACGTCAGCAATACTTTGAGACAACATTCCGGTCGGCCCCAACGTATTTGCGTCGATGAGCGATAATCGCGACGCGCTCACCCAGCACGGGCCATCCTCGAACAGCGGTCTCACAGCGATATCGTCAGAAAGCTTGACCGAATGCGAATCGTAGCGGCCGGCGGTAAACGTATTCTGCCAGACTGTAACGTACATCCACCGTGTTGGACAATTAGAGTTGAGTTGGATATGTTGGACATGTAATACCAAAAGGAAGATATCTTGTAATAAAGTTTATTAAATTTTCCTCGTTCTTTGTCGCTTGTTCACGATAACCGTTCTTTCTCATATGCGTTGACCTTGATATATAAGAACCCTACTAGACTGAGCCATCTAGTGTACGGAGACCTCGCTAATCCGTGACACCAGACCAGATATGTATATACAGTGTGCCACTACATATAGCAGACCATTGCTTTAAGCAGACCAGATATGTATATACAGTGTGCCACCACATATAGCAGACCACTGCTTTAAGTAGACCAGATATGTATATACAGTGTGCCACCACATATGGCAGACCACTGTCTTAAGTAGACCAGACATGTATATACAGTGTGCCACCACATATGGCAGACCACTGTCTTAAGTAGACCAGACATGTATATACAGTGTGCCACCACATATGGCAGACCACTGCCTTAAGTAGACCAGACATGTATATACAGTGTGCTACCACATATGGCAGACCACTGCCTTAAGTAGACCAGACATGTATATACAGTGTGCTACCACATATGGCAGACCACTGCCTTAAGAAGACCATACATGTATATACAGTGTGCTACCACATATGGCAGACCACTGCTTTAAGCAGACCACAACCGGTCTGCTTGAAGTTTTAACCCCTAGTTATGTGAATAAAACATTTTGGCTTTATATTCTACGTATTAGAATATGCAGTATATCCAGAAATTAAATATATGTAATTATTTGCACAAACAATTATTTTGGTGATTTTTAGGGCATTGTTTTCTGTGGTTGTACAATGTATGTTGTGTAACTGGGAGGTATGTTGTAGTTGTACATTGTGACTTGTGTAACTGGGAGGTCTGTTGTAGTTGTACATTGTGACTTGTGTAACTGGGAGGTCTGTTGTAGTTGTACACTGTGACTTGTGTAACTGGGAGGTCTGTTGTAGCTGTACATTGTGACATGTGTAACTGGGAGGTCTGTTGTAGCTGTACATTGTGACTTGTGTAACTGGGAGGTCTGTTGAGTTGTACATTGTGACTTGTGTAACTGGGAGGTCTGTTGAGTTGTACATCGTGACTTGTGTAACTGGCAGGTCTGTTGTAGTTGTACACTGTGACCTGTGCAACTGGGAGGGCTGTTGAAGTTGTACACTGTGACTTGTGTAACTGAGAGGTCTGTTGCAGTTGTACATTGTGACTTGTGTAACTGGGAGGTCTGTTGTAGTTGTACATTGTGACTTGTGTAACTGGGAGGTCTGTTGAGTTGTACATTGTGACTTGTGTAACTGGGAGGTCTGTTGAGTTGTACATTGTGACTTGTGTAACTGGGAGGTCTGTTGTAGTTGTACATTGTGTAACTGGGAGGTCTGTTGAGTTGTACATTGTGACTTGTGTAACTGGGAGGTCTGTTGTAGTTGTACACTGTGACTTGTGTAACTGGGAGGTCTGTTGTAGTTGTACATTGTGACTTGTGTAACTGGGAGGTCTGTTGTAGCTGTACTTTGAGACTTGTGTAATCGGGAGGTCTGTTGTAGTTGTACATTGTGTAAGAGGGAGGTCTGTTGTAGCTGTACATTGTGACTTGTGTAACCGGGAGGTTTGTTGTAGCTGTACATTGTGACTTGTGTAACTGGGAGGTCTGTTGTAGCTGTACATTGTGACTTGTGTAATCGGGAGGTCTGTTGTAGTTGTACATTGTGACTTGTGTAACTGGGAGGTCTGTTGAGTTGTACATTGTGACTTGTGTAACTGGGAGGTCTGTTGTAGTTGTACATTGTGACTTGTGTAACTGGGAGGTCTGTTGTAGTTGTACATTGTGACTTGTGTAACTGGGAGGTCTGTTGTAGCTGTACATTGTGACTTGTGTAACATGGAGGTCTGTTGTAGTTGTACATTGTGTAACTGGGAGGTCTTTTGAGTTGTACATTGTGACATGTGTAACTGTGAGGACTGTTGTAGTTGTACATTGGGACTTGTGTAACTAGGAGGTCTGTTGTAGCTGTACATTGTGACTTGTGTAACTGGGAGGTCTGTTGTAGTTGTACACTGTGACTTGTGTAACTGGGATGTCTGTTGAGTTGTATATTGTGACTTGTGTAACTGGGAGGTCTGTTGAGTTGTACATTGTGACTTGTGTAACTGGGAGGTCTCTTGTAGTTGTACACTGTGACTTGTGTTACTGATAGGTCTGTTGTAGTTGTACATTGTGACTTGTGTAACTGGGAGGTCTGTTGTAGTTGTACATTATGTAACTGGGAGGTCTGTTGAGTTGTACATTGTAACTTGTGTAACTGGGAGGTCTGTTGTAGTTGTACATTGTGACTTGTGTAACTGGGAGGTCTGTTGTAGCTGTACATTGTGACTTGTGTAACTGGGAGGTCTGTTGTAGCTGTACATTGTGACTTGTGTAACTGGGAGGTATGTTGTAGTTGTACATTGTGACTTGTGTAACTGGGAGGTCTGTTGTAGTTGTACACTGTGACTTGTGCAACTGGGAGGTCTGTTGTAGTTGTACACTGTGACTTGTGTAACTGAGAGGTCTGTTGCAGTTGTACATTGTGATTTGTGTAACTGGGAGGTCTGTTGTAGTTGTACATTGTGACTTGTGTAACAGGGAGGTCTGTTGTAGCTGTACATTGTGACTTGTGTAACAGGGAGGTCTGTTGTAGCTGTACATTGTGACTTGTGTAACCGGGAGGTTTGTTGTAGCTGTACATTGTGACTTGTGTAACTGGGAGGTCTGTTGTAGCTCTACATTGTGACTTGTGTAACCGGGAGGTCTGTTGTAGTTGTACATTGTGACTTGTGTAACTGGGAGGTCTGTTGAGTTGTACATTGTGACTTGTGTAACTGGGAGGTCTGATGTAGCTGTACATTGTGACTTGTGTAACCGGGAGGTCTGTTGTAGCTGTACATTGTGACTTGTGTAACCGGGAGGTCTGTTGTAGCTGTACATTGTGACTTGTGTAACTGGGAGGTCTGTTGAGTTGTACATTGTGACTTGTGTAACTGGGAGGTCTGTTGAGTTGTACATCGTGACTTGTGTAACTGGGAGGTCTGTTGTAGTTGTACACTGTGACTTGTGCAACTGGGAGGACTGTTGTAGTTGTACACTGTGACTTGTGTAACTGAAAGGTCTGTTGCAGTTGTACATTGTGACTTGTGTAACTGGGAGGTCTGTTGTAGTTGTACATTGTGACTTGTGTAACAGGGAGGCCTGTTGTAGCTGTACATTGTGACTTGTGTAACCGGGAGGTTTGTTGTAGCTGTACATTGTGACTTGTGTAACTGGGAGGTCTGTTGTAGCTGTACATTGTGACTTGTGTAACCGGGAGGTCTGTTGTAGTTGTACATTGTGACTTGTGTAACTGGGAGGTCTGTTGAGTTGTACATTGTGACTTGTGTAACTGGGAGGTCTATTGAGTTGTACATTGTGACTTGTGTAACTGGGAGGTCTGTTGTAGTTGTACATTGTGTCACTGGGAGGTCTGTTGAGTTGTACATTGTGACTTGTGTAACTGGGAGGTCTGTTGTAGTTGTACACTGTGACTTGTGTAACTGGGAGGTCTGTTGTAGTTGTACATTGTGACTTGTGTAACTGGGAGGTCTGTTGTAGCTGTACATTGAGACTTGTGTAATCGGGAGGTCTGTTGTAGTTGTACATTGTGTAAGAGGGAAGTCTGTTGTAGCTGTACATTGTGACTTGTGTAACCGGGAGGTTTGTTGTAGCTGTACATTGTGACTTGTGTAACTGGGAGGTCTGTTGTAGCTGTACATTGTGACTTGTGTAATCGGGAGGTCTGTTGTAGTTGTACATTGTGACTTGTGTAACTGGGAGGACTGTTGAGTTGTACATTGTGATTTGTGTAACTGGGAGGTCTGTTGTAGTTGTACATTGTGACTTGTGTAACTGGGAGGTCTGTTGTAGCTGTACATTGTGACTTGTGTAACTGGGAGGTCTGCTGTAGTTGTACATTGGGACTTGTGTAACTAGGAGGTCTGTTGTAGCTGTACATTGTGACTTGTGTAACTGGGAGGTCTGTTGTAGTTGTACACTGTGACTTGTGTAACTGGGAGGTCTGTTGTAGTTGTACATTGTGACTTGTGTAACTGGGAGGTCTGTTGTAGTTGTACATTGTGACTTGTGTAACTGGGATGTCTGTTGAGTTGTATATTGTTACTTGTGTAACTGGGAGGTCTGTTGAGTTGTACATTGTGACTTGTGTAACTGGGAGGTCTGTTGTAGTTGTACACTGTCACTTATGTAACTGGGAGGTCTGTTGTAGTTGTACACTGTGACTTGTGTTACTGATAGGTCTGTTGTAGTTGTACATTGTGACTTGTGTAACTGGGAGGTCTGTTGTAGTTGTACATTATGTAACTGGGAGGTCTGTTGAGTTGTACATTGTGACTTGTGTAACTGGGAGGTCTGTTGTAGTTGTACATTGTGACTTGTGTAACTGGGAGGTCTGTTGTAGCTGTACATTGTGATTTGTGTAACTGGGAGGTCTGTTGTAGCTGTACATTGTGACTTGTGTAACTGGGAGGTCTGTTGTAGTTGTACATTGTGACTTGTGTAACTGGGAGGTCTGATGTAGCTGTACATTGTGACTTGTGTAACCGGGAGGTCTGTTGTAGCTTTACATTGTGACTTGTGTAACCGGGAGGTCTGTTGTAGCTGTACATTGTGACTTTTGTAACTGGGAGGTCTGTTGAGTTGTACATTGTGACTTGTGTAACTGGCAGGTCTGTTGAGTTGTACATTGTGACTTGTGTAAGTGGGAGGTCTGTTGTAGTTGTACACTGTGACTTGTGCAACTGGGAGGTCTGTTGTAGTTGTACACTGTGACTTGTGTAACTGAGAGGTCTGTTGCAGTTGTACATTGTGACTTGTGTAACTGGGAGGTCTGTTGTAGTTGTACATTGTGACTTGTGTAACAGGGAGGTCTGTTGTAGCTGTACATTGTGACTTGTGTAACGGGAGGTTTGTTGTAGCTGTACATTGTGACTTGTGTAACTGGGAGGTCTGTTGTAGCTGTACATTGTGACTTGTGTAACTGGGAGGTCTGTTGTAGTTGTACATTGTGACTTGTGTAACTGGGAGGTCTGTTGTAGTTGTACATTGTGACTTGTGTAACTGGAGTTGTAGTGACTTGTGTAACTGGGAGGTCTGAGTTGTACATTGTGACTTGTGTAACTGGGAGGTCTGTTGTAGTTGTACACTCTGACTTGTGTAACTGGGAGGTCTGTTGTAGTTGTACATTGTGACTTGTGTAACTGGGAGGTCTGTTGTAGCTGTACATTGAGACTTGTGTAATCAGGAGGTCTGTTGTAGTTGTACATTGTGTAAGAGGGAGGTCTGTTGTAGCTGTTCATTGTGACTTGTGTAACCGGGAGGTTTGTTGTAGCTGTACATTGTGACTTGTGTAACTGGGAGGTCTGTTGTAGCTGTACATTGTGACTTGTGTAATCGGGAGGTCTGTTGTAGTTGTACATTGTGTAACTGGGAGTTCTGTTGAGTTGTACATTGTGACTTGTGTAACTGGGAGGTCTGTTGTAGTTGTACATTGTGACTTGTGTAACTGGGAGGTTTGTTGTAGCTGTACATTGTGACTTGTGTAACTTGGAGGTCTGTTGTAGTTGTACATTGTGTAACTGGGAGGTCTTTTGAGTTGTACATTGTGACATGTGTAACTGTGAGGCCTGTTGTAGTTGTACATTGGGACTTGTGTAACTAGGAGGTCTGTTGTAGCTGTACATTGTGACTTGTGTAACTGGGAGGTCTGTTGTCGTTGTACACTGTGACTTGTGTAACTGGGAGGTCTGTTGTAGTTGTACATTGTGACTTGTGTAACTGGGAGGTCTGTTGTAGTTGTATATTGTGACTTGCGTAACTGGGTTGTCTGTTGAGTTGTATATTGTGACTTGTGTAACTGGGAGGTCTGTTGTAGTTGTACATTGTGTAATTGGGAGGTCTGTTGAGTTGTACATTGTGACTTGTGTAACTGGGAGGTTTGTTGTAGTTGTACACTGTGACTTGTGTAACTGGGAGGTCTGTTGTAGTTGTACATTGTGACTTGTGTAACTGGGAGGTCTGTTGTAGTTGTACATTGTGACTTGTGTAACTGGGATGTCTGTTGAGTTGTATATTGTGACTTGTGTAACTGGGAGGTCTGTTGAGTTGTACATTGTGACTTGTGTAACTGGGAGGTCTGTTGTAGTTGTACACTGTCACTTATGTAACTGGGAGGTCTGTTGTAGTTGTACACTGTGACTTGTGTTACTGATAGGTCTGTTGTAGTTGTACATTGTGACTTGTGTAACTGGGAGGTATGTTGTAGTTGTACGTTGTGTAACTGGGAGGTCTGTTGAGTTGTACATTGTGACTTGTGTAACTGGGAGGTCTGTTGTAGTTGTACATTGTGACTTGTGTAACTGGGAGGTCTGTTGTAGCTGTACATTGTGACTTGTGTAATTGGGAGGTCTGTTGTAGTTGTACATTGTGTAACTGGGAGGTCTGTTGAGTTGTACATTGTGACTTGTGTAACAGGGAGGTCTGTTGTAGTTGTACATTGTGACTTGTGTATCTGGGAGATCTGTTGTAGCTGTACATTGTGACTTGTGTAACCGGGAGGTCTGTTGTAGCTGTACATTGTGACTTGTGTAACCGAGAGATCTGTTGTAGCTGTATATCGTGACTTGTGTAACTGGGAGGTCTGTTGTAGTTGTACATTGTGTAACTGGGAGGTCTGTTGAGTTGTACATTGTGACTTGTGTAACTGGGATGTCTGTTGTAGTTGTACATTGTGACTTGTGTAACTGGGAGATCTGTTGTAGCTGTACATTGTGACTTGTGTAACTGGGAGGTCTGTTGTAGTTGTACACTGTGACTTGTGTAACTGGGAGGTCTGTTGTAGTTGTACGTTGTGACTTATGTAACTGGGAGGTCTGTTATAGTTGTACATTGTGACTTGTGTAATTGGGATGTCTGTTGAGTTGTATATTGTGACTTGTGTAACTGGGAGGTCTGTTGAGTTTTACATTGTGACTTGTGTAACTGGGAGGTCTGTTGTAGTTGTACACTCTGACTTGTGTAACTGGGAGGTCTGTTGTAGTTGTACATTGTGACTTGTGTAACTGGGAGGTCTGTTGTAGCTGTACATTGAGACTTGTGTAATCAGGAGGTCTGTTGTAGTTGTACATTGTGTAAGAGGGAGGTCTGTTGTAGCTGTTCATTGTGACTTGTGTAACCGGGAGGTTTGTTGTAGCTGTACATTGTGACTTGTGTAACTGGGAGGTCTGTTGTAGCTGTACATTGTGACTTGTGTAATCGGGAGGTCTGTTGTAGTTGTACATTGTGTAACTGGGAGTTCTGTTGAGTTGTACATTGTGACTTGTGTAACTGGGAGGTCTGTTGTAGTTGTACATTGTGACTTGTGTAACTGGGAGGTTTGTTGTAGCTGTACATTGTGACTTGTGTAACTTGGAGGTCTGTTGTAGTTGTACATTGTGTAACTGGGAGGTCTTTTGAGTTGTACATTGTGACATGTGTAACTGTGAGGCCTGTTGTAGTTGTACATTGGGACTTGTGTAACTAGGAGGTCTGTTGTAGCTGTACATTGTGACTTGTGTAACTGGGAGGTCTGTTGTCGTTGTACACTGTGACTTGTGTAACTGGGAGGTCTGTTGTAGTTGTACATTGTGACTTGTGTAACTGGGAGGTCTGTTGTAGTTGTATATTGTGACTTGCGTAACTGGGTTGTCTGTTGAGTTGTATATTGTGACTTGTGTAACTGGGAGGTCTGTTGTAGTTGTACATTGTGTAATTGGGAGGTCTGTTGAGTTGTACATTGTGACTTGTGTAACTGGGAGGTTTGTTGTAGTTGTACACTGTGACTTGTGTAACTGGGAGGTCTGTTGTAGTTGTACATTGTGACTTGTGTAACTGGGAGGTCTGTTGTAGTTGTACATTGTGACTTGTGTAACTGGGATGTCTGTTGAGTTGTATATTGTGACTTGTGTAACTGGGAGGTCTGTTGAGTTGTACATTGTGACTTGTGTAACTGGGAGGTCTGTTGTAGTTGTACACTGTCACTTATGTAACTGGGAGGTCTGTTGTAGTTGTACACTGTGACTTGTGTTACTGATAGGTCTGTTGTAGTTGTACATTGTGACTTGTGTAACTGGGAGGTATGTTGTAGTTGTACGTTGTGTAACTGGGAGGTCTGTTGAGTTGTACATTGTGACTTGTGTAACTGGGAGGTCTGTTGCAGTTGTACATTGTGACTTGTGTAACTGGGAGGTCTGCCAGCTGTACATTGTGACTTGTGCACTGAGGTCTGTTGTAGCTTGTGCCAGACAGTAACTGGGAGGTCTGTTGAGTTGTATATTGTGACTTGTGTAACTGGGAGGTCTGTTGAGTTGTACATTGTGACTTGTGTAACTGGGAGGTCTGTTGTAGTTGTACACTGTCACTTGTGTAACTGGGAGGTCTGTTGTAGTTGTACACTGTGACTTGTGTTACTGATAGGTCTGTTGTATTTGTACATTGTGACTTTTGTAACTGGGAGGTCTGTTGTAGTTGTACATTGTGTAATTGGGAGGTCTGTTGAGTTGTACATTGTGACTTGTGTAACTGGGAGATCTGTTGTAGTTGTACACTGTGACTTGTGTAACTGGGAGGTCTGTTGTAGTTGTACATTGTGACTTGTGTAACTGGGAGGTCTGTTGTAGTTGTACATTGTGACTTGTGTAACTGGGATGTCTGTTGAGTTGTAAATTGTGACTTGTGTAACTGGGAGGTCTGTTGAGTTGTACATTGTGACTTGTGTAACTGGGAGGTCTGTTGTAGTTGTACACTGTCACTTATGTAACTGGGAGGTCTGTTGTAGTTGTACACTGTGACTTGTGTTACTGATAGGTCTGTTGTAGTTGTACATTGTGACTTGTGTAACTGGGAGGTATGTTGTAGTTGTACATTGTGTAACTGGGAGGTCTGTTGAGTTGTACATTGTGACTTGTGTAACTGGGAGGTCTGTTGTAGTTGTACATTGTGACTTGTGTAACTGGGAGGTCTGTTTTAGCTGTACATTGTGACTTGTGTAACTGGGAGGTCTGTTGTAGCTGTACATTGTGACTTGTGTAACTGGGAGGTCTGATGTAGCTGTACATTGTGACTTGTGTAACCGGGAGGTCTGTTGTAGCTGTACATTGTGACTTGTGTAACCGGGAGGTCTGTTGTAGCTGTACATCGTGTAACTGGGAGGTCTGTTGAGTTGTGGCCACTGTGACTCTGTGTAACTGGGGAGGTCTGCTGTAGTTGTACACCTTGGACTCTTGTGTAACTGGGAGGTCTGTTGTAGCTTGTACATTGTGACTTGTGTAACTGGGAGGTCTGCTGTGAAGCTGTACATTGGAGACTTGTGTAACTGTGGAGGTCTGTTGTAGCTTGTACATTGTGTAAGAGGAGGTCTGTTCAGAAGCTGTTCATTGTGACTTGTGTAACCGGGAGGTTTGCTGTAGCTGTACATTGTGACTTGTGTAACTGGGAGGTCTTGCTGTAGCTGCAATACTCTCTGTGGGACTCTTGGGTAATCGGGGAGGTCTGTTAGAAGTGTACATTGTGTAACTGGGGAGTTCTGTTGAGTTGTACATTGTGACTCTGTGTGTAACTGGGAGGTCTGTTGTAGCTGTACATTGTGACTTGTGTAACTGGGAGGTCTGTTGTAGCTGTACATTGAGACTTGTGTAATCGGGAGGTCTGTTGTAGTTGTACATTGTGTAAGAGGGAAGTCTGTTGTAGCTGTACATTGTGACTTGTGTAACCGGGAGGTTTGTTGTAGCTGTACATTGTGACTTGTGTAACTGGGAGGTCTGTTGTAGCTGTACATTGTGACTTGTGTAATCGGGAGGTCTGTTGTAGTTGTACATTGTGACTTGTGTAACTGGGAGGACTGTTGAGTTGTACATTGTGATTTGTGTAACTGGGAGGTCTGTTGTAGTTGTACATTGTGACTTGTGTAACTGGGAGGTCTGTTGTAGCTGTACATTGTGACTTGTGTAACTGGGAGGTCTGCTGTAGTTGTACATTGGGACTTGTGTAACTAGGAGGTCTGTTGTAGCTGTACATTGTGACTTGTGTAACTGGGAGGTCTGTTGTAGTTGTACACTGTGACTTGTGTAACTGGGAGGTCTGTTGTAGTTGTACATTGTGACTTGTGTAACTGGGAGGTCTGTTGTAGTTGTACATTGTGACTTGTGTAACTGGGATGTCTGTTGAGTTGTATATTGTGACTTGTGTAACTGGGAGGTCTGTTGAGTTGTACATTGTGACTTGTGTAACTGGGAGGTCTGTTGTAGTTGTACACTGTCACTTATGTAACTGGGAGGTCTGTTGTAGTTGTACACTGTGACTTGTGTTACTGATAGGTCTGTTGTAGTTGTACATTGTGACTTGTGTAACTGGGAGGTATGTTGTAGTTGTACGTTGTGTAACTGGGAGGTCTGTTGAGTTGTACATTGTGACTTGTGTAACTGGGAGGTCTGTTGTAGTTGTACATTGTGACTTGTGTAACTGGGAGGTCTGTTGTAGCTGTACATTGTGACTTGTGTAATTGGGAGGTCTGTTGTAGTTGTACATTGTGTAACTGGGAGGTCTGTTGAGTTGTACATTGTGACTTGTGTAACAGGGAGGTCTGTTGTAGTTGTACATTGTGACTTGTGTATCTGGGAGATCTGTTGTAGCTGTACATTGTGACTTGTGTAACCGGGAGGTCTGTTGTAGCTGTACATTGTGACTTGTGTAACCGAGAGATCTGTTGTAGCTGTATATCGTGACTTGTGTAACTGGGAGGTCTGTTGTAGTTGTACATTGTGTAACTGGGAGGTCTGTTGAGTTGTACATTGTGACTTGTGTAACTGGGATGTCTGTTGTAGTTGTACATTGTGACTTGTGTAACTGGGAGATCTGTTGTAGCTGTACATTGTGACTTGTGTAACTGGGAGGTCTGTTGTAGTTGTACACTGTGACTTGTGTAACTGGGAGGTCTGTTGTAGTTGTACGTTGTGACTTATGTAACTGGGAGGTCTGTTATAGTTGTACATTGTGACTTGTGTAATTGGGATGTCTGTTGAGTTGTATATTGTGACTTGTGTAACAGGGAGGTCTGTTGTAGCTGTACATTGTGACTTGTGTAAACGGGAGGTCTGTTGTAGTTGTACACTGTGACTTGTGTAACTGAGAGGTCTGTTGCAGTTGTACATTGTGACTTGTGTAACTGGGAGGTCTGTTGTAGTTGTACATTGTGACTTGTGTAACAGGGAGGTCTGTTGTAGCTGTACATTGTGACTTGTGTAAACGGGAGGTTTGTTGTAGCTGTACATTGTGACTTGTGTAACTGGGAGGTCTGTTGTAGCTGTACATTGTGACTTGTGTAACCGGGAGGTCTGTTGTAGTTGTACATTGTGACTTGTGTAACTGGGAGGTCTGTTGAGTTGTACATTGTGACTTGTGTAACTGGGAGGTCTGTTGTAGTTGTACATTGTGTAACTGGGAGGTCTGTTGAGTTGTACATTGTGACTTGTGTAACTGGGAGGTCTGTTGTAGTTGTACACTCTGACTTGTGTAACTGGGAGGTCTGTTGTAGTTGTACATTGTGACTTGTGTAACTGGGAGGTCTGTTGTAGCTGTACATTGAGACTTGTGTAATCAGGAGGTCTGTTGTAGTTGTACATTGTGTAAGAGGGAGGTCTGTTGTAGCTGTTCATTGTGACTTGTGTAACCGGGAGGTTTGTTGTAGCTGTACATTGTGACTTGTGTAACTGGGAGGTCTGTTGTAGCTGTACATTGTGACTTGTGTAATCGGGAGGTCTGTTGTAGTTGTACATTGTGTAACTGGGAGTTCTGTTGAGTTGTACATTGTGACTTGTGTAACTGGGAGGTCTGTTGTAGTTGTACATTGTGACTTGTGTAACTGGGAGGTTTGTTGTAGCTGTACATTGTGACTTGTGTAACTTGGAGGTCTGTTGTAGTTGTACATTGTGTAACTGGGAGGTCTTTTGAGTTGTACATTGTGACATGTGTAACTGTGAGGCCTGTTGTAGTTGTACATTGGGACTTGTGTAACTAGGAGGTCTGTTGTAGCTGTACATTGTGACTTGTGTAACTGGGAGGTCTGTTGTCGTTGTACACTGTGACTTGTGTAACTGGGAGGTCTGTTGTAGTTGTACATTGTGACTTGTGTAACTGGGAGGTCTGTTGTAGTTGTATATTGTGACTTGCGTAACTGGGTTGTCTGTTGAGTTGTATATTGTGACTTGTGTAACTGGGAGGTCTGTTGTAGTTGTACATTGTGTAATTGGGAGGTCTGTTGAGTTGTACATTGTGACTTGTGTAACTGGGAGGTTTGTTGTAGTTGTACACTGTGACTTGTGTAACTGGGAGGTCTGTTGTAGTTGTACATTGTGACTTGTGTAACTGGGAGGTCTGTTGTAGTTGTACATTGTGACTTGTGTAACTGGGATGTCTGTTGAGTTGTATATTGTGACTTGTGTAACTGGGAGGTCTGTTGAGTTGTACATTGTGACTTGTGTAACTGGGAGGTCTGTTGTAGTTGTACACTGTCACTTATGTAACTGGGAGGTCTGTTGTAGTTGTACACTGTGACTTGTGTTACTGATAGGTCTGTTGTAGTTGTACATTGTGACTTGTGTAACTGGGAGGTATGTTGTAGTTGTACGTTGTGTAACTGGGAGGTCTGTTGAGTTGTACATTGTGACTTGTGTAACTGGGAGGTCTGTTGTAGTTGTACATTGTGACTTGTGTAACTGGGAGGTCTGTTGTAGCTGTACATTGTGACTTGTGTAATTGGGAGGTCTGTTGTAGTTGTACATTGTGTAACTGGGAGGTCTGTTGAGTTGTACATTGTGACTTGTGTAACAGGGAGGTCTGTTGTAGTTGTACATTGTGACTTGTGTATCTGGGAGATCTGTTGTAGCTGTACATTGTGACTTGTGTAACCGGGAGGTCTGTTGTAGCTGTACATTGTGACTTGTGTAACCGAGAGATCTGTTGTAGCTGTATATCGTGACTTGTGTAACTGGGAGGTCTGTTGTAGTTGTACATTGTGTAACTGGGAGGTCTGTTGAGTTGTACATTGTGACTTGTGTAACTGGGATGTCTGTTGTAGTTGTACATTGTGACTTGTGTAACTGGGAGATCTGTTGTAGCTGTACATTGTGACTTGTGTAACTGGGAGGTCTGTTGTAGTTGTACACTGTGACTTGTGTAACTGGGAGGTCTGTTGTAGTTGTACGTTGTGACTTATGTAACTGGGAGGTCTGTTATAGTTGTACATTGTGACTTGTGTAATTGGGATGTCTGTTGAGTTGTATATTGTGACTTGTGTAACTGGGATGTCTGTTGAGTTGTACATTGTGACTTGTGTAACTGGGAGGTCTGTTGAGTTGTACATTGTGACTTGTGTAACTGGGAGGTCTGTTGTAGTTGTACATTGTGACTTGTATAACTGGGAGGTCTGTTGTAGTTGTACATTGTGACTTGTGTAACCAGGAGGTCTGTTGTAGCTGTACATTGTGACTTGTGCAACCGAGAGGTCTGTTGTAGCTGTACATTGTGACTTGTGTAACCGAGAGGTCTGTTGCAGTTGTACATTGTGACTTGTGTAACTGAGAGGTCTGTTGTAGCTGTACATTGTGACTTGTGTAATCGAGAGGTGTGTTGTAGCTGTACATTGTGACTTGTGTAACTGGGAGGTCTGTTGAGTTGTACATTGTGACTTGTGTAACTGGGAGGTCTGTTGTAGTTGTACATTGTGACTTGTGTAACTGGGAGGTCTGTTGTAGCTGTACTTTGAGACTTGTGTAATCGGGAGGTCTGTTGTAGTTGTACATTGTGTAAGAGGGAGGTCTGTTGTAGCTGTACATTGTGACTTGTGTAACCGGGAGGTTTGTTGTAGCTGTATATTGTGACTTGTGTAACTGGGAGGTCTGTTGTAGCTGTACATTGTGACTTGTGTAATCGGGAGGTCTGTTGTAGTTGTACATTGTGACTTGTGTAAATGGGAGGTCTGTTGAGTTGTACATTGTGACTTGTGTAACTGGGAGGTCTGTTGTAGTTGTACATTGTGACTTGTGTAACTGGGAGGTCTGTTGTAGCTGTACATTGTGACTTGTGTAACATGGAGGTCTGTTGTAGTTGTACATTGTGTAACTGGGAGGTCTTTTGAGTTGTACATTGTGACATGTGTAACTGTGAGGACTGTTGTAGTTGTACATTGGGACTTGTGTAACTAGGAGGTCTGTTGTAGCTGTACATTGTGACTTGTGTAACTGGGAGGTCTGTTGTAGTTGTACACTGTGACTTGTGTAACTGGGATGTCTGTTGAGTTGTATATTGTGACTTGTGTAACTGGGAGGTCTGTTGAGTTGTACATTGTGACTTGTGTAACTGGGAGGTCTCTTGTAGTTGTACACTGTGACTTGTGTTACTGATAGGTCTGTTGTAGTTGTACATTGTGACTTGTGTAACTGGGAGGTCTGTTGTAGTTGTACATTATGTAACTGGGAGGTCTGTTGAGTTGTACATTGTAACTTGTGTAACTGGGAGGTCTGTTGTAGTTGTACATTGTGACTTGTGTAACTGGGAGGTCTGTTGTAGCTGTACATTGTGACTTGTGTAACTGGGAGGTCTGTTGTAGCTGTACATTGTGACTTGTGTAACTGGGAGGTATGTTGTAGTTGTACATTGTGACTTGTGTAACTGGGAGGTCTGTTGTAGTTGTACACTGTGACTTGTGCAACTGGGAGGTCTGTTGTAGTTGTACACTGTGACTTGTGTAACTGAGAGGTCTGTTGCAGTTGTACATTGTGATTTGTGTAACTGGGAGGTCTGTTGTAGTTGTACATTGTGACTTGTGTAACAGGGAGGTCTGTTGTAGCTGTACATTGTGACTTGTGTAACAGGGAGGTCTGTTGTAGCTGTACATTGTGACTTGTGTAACCGGGAGGTTTGTTGTAGCTGTACATTGTGACTTGTGTAACTGGGAGGTCTGTTGTAGCTCTACATTGTGACTTGTGTAACCGGGAGGTCTGTTGTAGTTGTACATTGTGACTTGTGTAACTGGGAGGTCTGTTGAGTTGTACATTGTGACTTGTGTAACTGGGAGGTCTGATGTAGCTGTACATTGTGACTTGTGTAACCGGGAGGTCTGTTGTAGCTGTACATTGTGACTTGTGTAACCGGGAGGTCTGTTGTAGCTGTACATTGTGACTTGTGTAACTGGGAGGTCTGTTGAGTTGTACATTGTGACTTGTGTAACTGGGAGGTCTGTTGAGTTGTACATCGTGACTTGTGTAACTGGGAGGTCTGTTGTAGTTGTACACTGTGACTTGTGCAACTGGGAGGACTGTTGTAGTTGTACACTGTGACTTGTGTAACTGAGAGGTCTGTTGCAGTTGTACATTGTGACTTGTGTAACTGGGAGGTCTGTTGTAGTTGTACATTGTGACTTGTGTAACAGGGAGGCCTGTTGTAGCTGTACATTGTGACTTGTGTAACCGGGAGGTTTGTTGTAGCTGTACATTGTGACTTGTGTAACTGGGAGGTCTGTTGTAGCTGTACATTGTGACTTGTGTAACCGGGAGGTCTGTTGTAGTTGTACATTGTGACTTGTGTAACTGGGAGGTCTGTTGAGTTGTACATTGTGACTTGTGTAACTGGGAGGTCTATTGAGTTGTACATTGTGACTTGTGTAACTGGGAGGTCTGTTGTAGTTGTACATTGTGTCACTGGGAGGTCTGTTGAGTTGTACATTGTGACTTGTGTAACTGGGAGGTCTGTTGTAGTTGTACACTGTGACTTGTGTAACTGGGAGGTCTGTTGTAGTTGTACATTGTGACTTGTGTAACTGGGAGGTCTGTTGTAGCTGTACATTGAGACTTGTGTAATCGGGAGGTCTGTTGTAGTTGTACATTGTGTAAGAGGGAAGTCTGTTGTAGCTGTACATTGTGACTTGTGTAACCGGGAGGTTTGTTGTAGCTGTACATTGTGACTTGTGTAACTGGGAGGTCTGTTGTAGCTGTACATTGTGACTTGTGTAATCGGGAGGTCTGTTGTAGTTGTACATTGTGACTTGTGTAACTGGGAGGTCTGTTGAGTTGTACATTGTGATTTGTGTAACTGGGAGGTCTGTTGTAGTTGTACATTGTGACTTGTGTAACTGGGAGGTCTGTTGTAGCTGTACATTGTGACTTGTGTAACTGGGAGGTCTGCTGTAGTTGTACATTGGGACTTGTGTAACTAGGAGGTCTGTTGTAGCTGTACATTGTGACTTGTGTAACTGGGAGGTCTGTTGTAGTTGTACACTGTGACTTGTGTAACTGGGAGGTCTGTTGTAGTTGTACATTGTGACTTGTGTAACTGGGAGGTCTGTTGTAGTTGTACATTGTGACTTGTGTAACTGGGATGTCTGTTGAGTTGTATATTGTTACTTGTGTAACTGGGAGGTCTGTTGAGTTGTACATTGTGACTTGTGTAACTGGGAGGTCTGTTGTAGTTGTACACTGTCACTTATGTAACTGGGAGGTCTGTTGTAGTTGTACACTGTGACTTGTGTTACTGATAGGTCTGTTGTAGTTGTACATTGTGACTTGTGTAACTGGGAGGTCTGTTGTAGTTGTACATTATGTAACTGGGAGGTCTGTTGAGTTGTACATTGTGACTTGTGTAACTGGGAGGTCTGTTGTAGTTGTACATTGTGACTTGTGTAACTGGGAGGTCTGTTGTAGCTGTACATTGTGATTTGTGTAACTGGGAGGTCTGTTGTAGCTGTACATTGTGACTTGTGTAACTGGGAGGTCTGTTGTAGTTGTACATTGTGACTTGTGTAACTGGGAGGTCTGATGTAGCTGTACATTGTGACTTGTGTAACCGGGAGGTCTGTTGTAGCTTTACATTGTGACTTGTGTAACCGGGAGGTCTGTTGTAGCTGTACATTGTGACTTTTGTAACTGGGAGGTCTGTTGAGTTGTACATTGTGACTTGTGTAACTGGCAGGTCTGTTGAGTTGTACATTGTGACTTGTGTAAGTGGGAGGTCTGTTGTAGTTGTACACTGTGACTTGTGCAACTGGGAGGTCTGTTGTAGTTGTACACTGTGACTTGTGTAACTGAGAGGTCTGTTGCAGTTGTACATTGTGACTTGTGTAACTGGGAGGTCTGTTGTAGTTGTACATTGTGACTTGTGTAACAGGGAGGTCTGTTGTAGCTGTACATTGTGACTTGTGTAAACGGGAGGTTTGTTGTAGCTGTACATTGTGACTTGTGTAACTGGGAGGTCTGTTGTAGCTGTACATTGTGACTTGTGTAACCGGGAGGTCTGTTGTAGTTGTACATTGTGACTTGTGTAACTGGGAGGTCTGTTGAGTTGTACATTGTGACTTGTGTAACTGGGAGGTCTGTTGTAGTTGTACATTGTGTAACTGGGAGGTCTGTTGAGTTGTACATTGTGACTTGTGTAACTGGGAGGTCTGTTGTAGTTGTACACTCTGACTTGTGTAACTGGGAGGTCTGTTGTAGTTGTACATTGTGACTTGTGTAACTGGGAGGTCTGTTGTAGCTGTACATTGAGACTTGTGTAATCAGGAGGTCTGTTGTAGTTGTACATTGTGTAAGAGGGAGGTCTGTTGTAGCTGTTCATTGTGACTTGTGTAACCGGGAGGTTTGTTGTAGCTGTACATTGTGACTTGTGTAACTGGGAGGTCTGTTGTAGCTGTACATTGTGACTTGTGTAATCGGGAGGTCTGTTGTAGTTGTACATTGTGTAACTGGGAGTTCTGTTGAGTTGTACATTGTGACTTGTGTAACTGGGAGGTCTGTTGTAGTTGTACATTGTGACTTGTGTAACTGGGAGGTTTGTTGTAGCTGTACATTGTGACTTGTGTAACTTGGAGGTCTGTTGTAGTTGTACATTGTGTAACTGGGAGGTCTTTTGAGTTGTACATTGTGACATGTGTAACTGTGAGGCCTGTTGTAGTTGTACATTGGGACTTGTGTAACTAGGAGGTCTGTTGTAGCTGTACATTGTGACTTGTGTAACTGGGAGGTCTGTTGTCGTTGTACACTGTGACTTGTGTAACTGGGAGGTCTGTTGTAGTTGTACATTGTGACTTGTGTAACTGGGAGGTCTGTTGTAGTTGTATATTGTGACTTGCGTAACTGGGTTGTCTGTTGAGTTGTATATTGTGACTTGTGTAACTGGGAGGTCTGTTGTAGTTGTACATTGTGTAATTGGGAGGTCTGTTGAGTTGTACATTGTGACTTGTGTAACTGGGAGGTTTGTTGTAGTTGTACACTGTGACTTGTGTAACTGGGAGGTCTGTTGTAGTTGTACATTGTGACTTGTGTAACTGGGAGGTCTGTTGTAGTTGTACATTGTGACTTGTGTAACTGGGATGTCTGTTGAGTTGTATATTGTGACTTGTGTAACTGGGAGGTCTGTTGAGTTGTACATTGTGACTTGTGTAACTGGGAGGTCTGTTGTAGTTGTACACTGTCACTTATGTAACTGGGAGGTCTGTTGTAGTTGTACACTGTGACTTGTGTTACTGATAGGTCTGTTGTAGTTGTACATTGTGACTTGTGTAACTGGGAGGTATGTTGTAGTTGTACGTTGTGTAACTGGGAGGTCTGTTGAGTTGTACATTGTGACTTGTGTAACTGGGAGGTCTGTTGTAGTTGTACATTGTGACTTGTGTAACTGGGAGGTCTGTTGTAGCTGTACATTGTGACTTGTGTAATTGGGAGGTCTGTTGTAGTTGTACATTGTGTAACTGGGAGGTCTGTTGAGTTGTACATTGTGACTTGTGTAACAGGGAGGTCTGTTGTAGTTGTACATTGTGACTTGTGTATCTGGGAGATCTGTTGTAGCTGTACATTGTGACTTGTGTAACCGGGAGGTCTGTTGTAGCTGTACATTGTGACTTGTGTAACCGAGAGATCTGTTGTAGCTGTATATCGTGACTTGTGTAACTGGGAGGTCTGTTGTAGTTGTACATTGTGTAACTGGGAGGTCTGTTGAGTTGTACATTGTGACTTGTGTAACTGGGATGTCTGTTGTAGTTGTACATTGTGACTTGTGTAACTGGGAGATCTGTTGTAGCTGTACATTGTGACTTGTGTAACTGGGAGGTCTGTTGTAGTTGTACACTGTGACTTGTGTAACTGGGAGGTCTGTTGTAGTTGTACGTTGTGACTTATGTAACTGGGAGGTCTGTTATAGTTGTACATTGTGACTTGTGTAATTGGGATGTCTGTTGAGTTGTATATTGTGACTTGTGTAACTGGGAGGTCTGTTGAGTTTTACATTGTGACTTGTGTAACTGGGAGGTCTGTTGTAGTTGTACACTCTGACTTGTGTAACTGGGAGGTCTGTTGTAGTTGTACATTGTGACTTGTGTAACTGGGAGGTCTGTTGTAGCTGTACATTGAGACTTGTGTAATCAGGAGGTCTGTTGTAGTTGTACATTGTGTAAGAGGGAGGTCTGTTGTAGCTGTTCATTGTGACTTGTGTAACCGGGAGGTTTGTTGTAGCTGTACATTGTGACTTGTGTAACTGGGAGGTCTGTTGTAGCTGTACATTGTGACTTGTGTAATCGGGAGGTCTGTTGTAGTTGTACATTGTGTAACTGGGAGTTCTGTTGAGTTGTACATTGTGACTTGTGTAACTGGGAGGTCTGTTGTAGTTGTACATTGTGACTTGTGTAACTGGGAGGTTTGTTGTAGCTGTACATTGTGACTTGTGTAACTTGGAGGTCTGTTGTAGTTGTACATTGTGTAACTGGGAGGTCTTTTGAGTTGTACATTGTGACATGTGTAACTGTGAGGCCTGTTGTAGTTGTACATTGGGACTTGTGTAACTAGGAGGTCTGTTGTAGCTGTACATTGTGACTTGTGTAACTGGGAGGTCTGTTGTCGTTGTACACTGTGACTTGTGTAACTGGGAGGTCTGTTGTAGTTGTACATTGTGACTTGTGTAACTGGGAGGTCTGTTGTAGTTGTATATTGTGACTTGCGTAACTGGGTTGTCTGTTGAGTTGTATATTGTGACTTGTGTAACTGGGAGGTCTGTTGTAGTTGTACATTGTGTAATTGGGAGGTCTGTTGAGTTGTACATTGTGACTTGTGTAACTGGGAGGTTTGTTGTAGTTGTACACTGTGACTTGTGTAACTGGGAGGTCTGTTGTAGTTGTACATTGTGACTTGTGTAACTGGGAGGTCTGTTGTAGTTGTACATTGTGACTTGTGTAACTGGGATGTCTGTTGAGTTGTATATTGTGACTTGTGTAACTGGGAGGTCTGTTGAGTTGTACATTGTGACTTGTGTAACTGGGAGGTCTGTTGTAGTTGTACACTGTCACTTATGTAACTGGGAGGTCTGTTGTAGTTGTACACTGTGACTTGTGTTACTGATAGGTCTGTTGTAGTTGTACATTGTGACTTGTGTAACTGGGAGGTATGTTGTAGTTGTACGTTGTGTAACTGGGAGGTCTGTTGAGTTGTACATTGTGACTTGTGTAACTGGGAGGTCTGTTGTAGTTGTACATTGTGACTTGTGTAACTGGGAGGTCTGTTGTAGCTGTACATTGTGACTTGTGTAATTGGGAGGTCTGTTGTAGTTGTACATTGTGTAACTGGGAGGTCTGTTGAGTTGTACATTGTGACTTGTGTAACAGGGAGGTCTGTTGTAGTTGTACATTGTGACTTGTGTATCTGGGAGATCTGTTGTAGCTGTACATTGTGACTTGTGTAACCGGGAGGTCTGTTGTAGCTGTACATTGTGACTTGTGTAACCGAGAGATCTGTTGTAGCTGTATATCGTGACTTGTGTAACTGGGAGGTCTGTTGTAGTTGTACATTGTGTAACTGGGAGGTCTGTTGAGTTGTACATTGTGACTTGTGTAACTGGGATGTCTGTTGTAGTTGTACATTGTGACTTGTGTAACTGGGAGATCTGTTGTAGCTGTACATTGTGACTTGTGTAACTGGGAGGTCTGTTGTAGTTGTACACTGTGACTTGTGTAACTGGGAGGTCTGTTGTAGTTGTACGTTGTGACTTATGTAACTGGGAGGTCTGTTATAGTTGTACATTGTGACTTGTGTAATTGGGATGTCTGTTGAGTTGTATATTGTGACTTGTGTAACTGGGAGGTCTGTTGAGTTTTACATTGTGACTTGTGTAACTGGGAGGTCTGTTGTAGTTGTATACTGTGACTTGTGTAACTGAGAGGTCTGTTGTAGTTGTACGTTGTGACTTGTGTAACTGGGAGGTCTGTTGTAGTTGTACATTGTGACTTGTGTAACTGGGAGGTCTGTTGAGTTGTACATTGTGACTTGTGTAACTGGGAGGTCTGTTGTAGTTGTACATTGTGACTTGTATAACTGGGAGGTCTGTTGTAGTTGTACATTGTGACTTGTGTAACCAGGAGGTCTGTTGTAGCTGTACATTGTGACTTGTGCAACCGAGAGGTCTGTTGTAGCTGTACATTGTGACTTGTGTAACCGAGAGGTCTGTTGCAGTTGTACATTGTGACTTGTGTAACTGAGAGGTCTGTTGTAGCTGTACATTGTGACTTGTGTAATCGAGAGGTGTGTTGTAGCTGTACATTGTGACTTGTGTAACCGAGAGGTCTGTTGTAGCTGTACATCGTGACTTGTGTAACCGAGAGGTCTGTTGTAGCTGTACATCGTGACTTGTGTAACCGAGAGGTCTGTTGTAGCTGTACATTGTGACTTGTGTAACCGAGAAATCTGTTGTAGCTGTACATCGTGACTTGTTTATCCGAGAGGTCTGTTGTAGCTGTACATTGTGACTTATGTAACTAATGTACTACCAAGGTGACTGTAAAGTGAGACTGTCCTAAGGTGACCATTTGGGGTCATGTTCTAGTTAGACTTCCTGTCCATTGCAGACGAAGAAAAATGCAGTGTATTTTTGAGAAATGATTTTTTTTTAAATTCACATGCTGTGACATAAGTGCATTTGAGTAAGGAGATTTTCATGTGTGATTGTAGAAGGTGTTGACTGTAAAATGGTGGATTTCTAGATGATTTGAATAAGCGGAAGGATATTTGGCACCAATTTTCCTGTGTGACCTGTTTGCGGAGTAATTCTTGCCAGCATTTGTAAATATTGACGGGTGTCACACATACAGGCATTTTACGAGAGCTGGAAGTATGCAATTTTTTTAAAATTTATCGGCATGTCAATGAGATGATGATAACAGCAGGTGAGAAGTTTAAGATATTTTATAGGCCACGTTTTCTTATAATCAGACAAAACGTTAACATGGTCGCCTATGGGAAAACCAACAGTGGGCTGACCCCAATAAAGACCCTGGCAACGGAAGCATGCTATTGTCAATGCACAATCATGGAGGACGCATTTTACTTCAAATATCTTGAAACAATCTCTGATAATATATGTATGGCAAAACAACAGTTGAACGGGACAAACCGTTTTTGGATATTGCAGACTTCTCATCAGTCTGCAAGTCCAAATCACAGTGTCGGAACACATGTCTTATAAGGGGGGTGGGGTGTGTATGCTACTAGTTAAGCCTCAATTTGCAAATCTGTATGATAATGAACCAATGACATTGCAGCAGGGTGATCCATCAATCTTTTTTGTTTACTTCTGCTAGTTAAACACACATGAAGATCTTGTCATTGACCCTAATGAAGCCTGACGACAGTGACTAGCTGGAGTCGGCTGTAGCCAGAGACTGTTATCAGATACTGTCTACTGGCAGGACCTTTTGACCAATCAAGCAAGTGGTATTGTTTTCTGAATGTCTGCTAATTAGGCTGTGTAATATTATGTAATTGAACTGCATAAGACGTCTGGCCTTTTGAGAGTTCACACCTTAAGGTGACTTTTTGTTGAAATTTACCTTTCTAAATTGGGCGCAAGGTAATAAAATCAATATAAATTTGAATGTAACATATAATAACTCGCTGTATTGAACATTCTTACAAAACACATATTGGACTTTCTGGAAAACTGTTATAGGAGTTCATACGTGCCACCTGAGAATGTTGTGCTAGATTAGAAATTGTCCGACAGTGAAATGCTTATTCACACGGTGCCCTGTCAAGTAGGGTGGCTCTTTTGAAATGTGTATAAAAAACAAACACGTGGATGAATTACAAAAAAATACCACACAGTGTATGAGATAGGAGAGCCTATCAAATGTGTTAGTTTCAACATTTTTCTCCAAACTTGCCTTGCCTACTTGGGGTCATGTTCTAGTTAGACTTCCTGTCCATTGCACATGAAGAAAAATGCAGTGTATTTTTTAGAAATTATTTTTAAAAACAAATTCACATGCTGTGACATAAGTGCTTTTGAGTAGGGAGATTTTCATGTGTGATTGTAGAAGGTGTTGACTGTAAAATGGTGGATTTCTAGATGATTTGAATAAGCGGAAGGATATTTGGCAGCAATTTGCCTGTGTGACCTGTTTGCGGAGTAATTCTTGCCGGCATTTGTAAATATTGATGGGTGTCACACATACAGGCATTTTACGAGAGCTGGAAGTATGCAATTTTTTTAAAATCTATCGGCATGTCAATGAGATGATGATAACAGCAGGTGAGAAGTTTAAGACATTTTATAGGCCACGTTTTCTTATAATCAGACAAAACGTTAACATGGTCGCCTATGGGAAAACCAACAGTGGGCTGACCTTATTTATTTGTGAGATGGCTGTACTACCAAGATGACTGTTAAGTGAAATTGTCCTAAGGTGACCATTTATTTGTGAGATGGCTGTACTACCAAGGTGACTGTAATGTGAGACTGTCCTAAGGTGACCATTTATTTGTGAGATGGCTGTACTAACAAGGTGACTGTAAAGTGAGATTGTCCTAAGGTGACCATTTATTTGCGAGATAGCTGTACTACCAAGGTGACTGTAAAGTGAGATTGTCCTAAGGTGACCATTTATTTGCGAGATGGCTGTATTACCAAGGTGACTGTAAAGTGAGATTGTCCTAAGGTGACCATTTATTTGCGAGATAGTTGTATTACCAAGGTGACTGTAAAGTGAGATTGTCCTAAGGTGACCAGTTATTTGCGTGATGGCTGTACTACCAAGGTGACCGTAAAGTGAGATTGTCCTAAAGTGACCATTTATTTGCGAGATGGCTGTATTACCAAGTTGACTGTAAAGTGAGATTGTCCTAAGGTGACCATTTATTTGCGAGATAGTTGTATTACCAAGGTGACTGTAAAGTGAGATTGTCCTAAGGTGACCAGTTATTTGCGTGATGGCTGTACTACCAAGGTGACCGTAAAGTGAGATTGTCCTAAAGTGACCATTTATTTGCGAGATGGCTGTATTACCAAGTTGACTGTAAAGTGAGATTGTCCTAAGGTGACCATTTATTTGCGAGATAGTTGTATTACCAAGGTGACTGTAAAGTGAGATTGTCCTAAGGTGACCAGTTATTTGCGTGATGGCTGTACTACCAAGGTGACTGTAAAGTGAGATTGTCCTAAGGTGACCGTTTATTTGCGAGATGGTTGTATTACCAAGGTGACTGTAAATTGAGACTGTCCTATGGTGACCATTTCTTTGTGAGATGGGTGTACTATCATGGTGACTGTAAAGTGAGAATATCCTAAAGTGACCCTTTATTAGTGAGATGGCTGTACTACCAAGGTGACTGTAAATTGAGATTGTCATAAGGTGACCATTTATTTGCGAGATGGCTGTATTACCAAGGTGACTGTAAAGTGAGATTGTCCTAAGGTGACCGTTTATTTGCGAGATGGTTGTATTACCAAGATGACTGTAAATTGAGCTTGTCGTAAGGTGACCATTTATTTGTGAGATGGCTGTACTACCATGGTGACTGTAAAGTGAGATTGTCCTAAGGTAACCATTTATTTGCGAGATGGCTGTACTACCAGGGTGACTGTAAAGTGAGATTCGACTGTATGTATCTGTGTCATAGTAAACAAAATGAAAACCACATGTATTGGATGGAAATTTATTACTATGTCTTAAAATAAATATACATAATAATAATGTTAACATTGACAGTGCTCTGGTTCACTGAGGATGACTTTCAGGGGAACCACATGCCTCAAACCATCATGGCGACTTCATGTACCGATGTTTAGAAAAGGCTAAGAACACTTCATGCTTTTATTCCTGAATAAGTTTTCTTCGGTAGTAGATAACTGAAGACAAAACAAGTTGCAATCCTGGCCGGAAATATTCACTCTAAATGAAAATATATACGACAAATAAAAAACAGTCATTGTTGATGATCTACAGGTGACAGTGATAGTGTTATACATGAAACATGCGCGGGAAGACTTATAAGAGTGGAGATTACACAACACAGCAGTATGTACAAACGAAGCAACTAAAAATAATTTCTAGTTCTCTGGTTTATACACAGAAACACAGATGGTACAAAAAAACAAATATTATAAGCATATATATATTATATGGGTACACAAAGAAACACCTGCGCCGCATTGCAAATATTACAATTCTGACAAAATGACCAACTTTTCACAACAACTGGACATGGTTCAACCAGGCCTGGGTGTCAAGTACTTGTACTTAAATACATTGTTTTGGTACTTGGACTTGTACGTGGGTTTTTGAAATAACCAGTACTTTGTCAATTGTAATTTCCAAAATATCAAGTACATGACTAGAGTATTAAAATACGAAATAACAGTTATCTACTGGTTAGCCTGTGTTGCACAACACTGAATGTCGAACCTGATCTAGAAATTATAATATACATTTTAAAAATAGTTCATAATTGGCATCTAAATAATATTATTATTGTTAAACATTGCAACTGAGAAAGACTTGTACTTGACTTAATGTATTTATACTTGATACGTTTATGTTTCAAAGTACTTCACCTAATGTACCCTAAGTTTCCATGTAAGATACGGCCCCATGTATAATACGCCCCCATGTGTAATACGCCCCCCATGTGTAATACACTCCCCGACTTTTACTAAATTCTGATAGAATTCCTATATTACCATGTATAATACACATCCCAACTTTTGGCATCAACCCCTCATTTCCCTGCTTCTGTTTGCTGTCGTTTCATCAAAGTTCGTTTGTGTGATGATCCTCGAATACATGTGAGAATCGTAAAAATGTCCCTTGCGCAATTTACGGCATATTGTCTCTGGCATCTGCGTCATCAATCTTCCACCTGGTGCCCGCGGATACTCGTACGACTACGAATGACCCCAAGCGGATGTTTGTAGAACTACACGGAACCCCTAGCGGACTGTCATATGATGTTTTAGTGTCAGTGATTACGCCATAATCTATGCGACAAATTGCATTACCCTGTAATGGTCTTTGATGAAACACACATGAAAGATGCTAAAGGCGCGTGATAAATTTTACGAAATAAGTGGTGACGTGTTCTATGATTTATCTAAGAAACCACATACTTTGGGGCATGTATTTCCGGCTCATATCCAGTCATAGAAAGTGTTTTCACACTAGCACCATGTAATATGCAGCCAGACTTTTAAGTAAAAAATTAAGGAAAAAATATGTATTATACACGGAAACGTATGGTACTCGTAATATTACTGTTGACCAATACAACTGAAAGACTTGTACTTGACCTAATGTAACTGTACTTGATCAACAGTACTTAACCCTAACCATGGCTGATACTGGACAAAGGAGTGAAAGAGTGGCTAGTAGTTGAACACGTCGTGTATGTTCAGAGACTGTTGGAACATCTGAAAAGAAATAAAAGCTGGTACATAAATGAGCTGCTAACTTTGACCATGCACAGTTGGAGTGATGCACAATGCAGATACTTTACTGTAGAGTTGACAGTATTAATATGACTACATTAAAACGACTACATTAAAACAGATTTACTCAGGTTGTTTTTCTTACATTTCTCAATTGCAGATATGCACATAAGCAACTGTTCAATTACCATACGTCACCACAGTACAATCATCTGTCACCACATTACTGACCAGCTACAATTACCATACGTCACCACAGTACAACCGTCAATCACCACATTACTGACCAGCTACAATTACCATACGTCACCACAGTACAACCATCAATCACCACATTACTGACAAGCTACAATTACCATACATCACCACAGTACAACCGTCAATCACCACATTACTGACCAGCTACAATTACCATATGTCACCACAGTACAACCATCAGTCACCACATTACTGACCAGCTACAATTACCATATGTCACCACAGTACAACCATCAGTCACCACATTACTGACCAGCTACAATTACCATATGTCACCACAGTACAACCGTCAATCACCACATTACTGACCAGCTACAATTACCATATGTCACCACAGTACAACCTTCAATCACCACATTACTGACCAGCTACAATTACCATATATCACCACAGTACAACCTTCA
>CM034533.1:72361672-72681291 GCA_020002185.1 Paraescarpia echinospica | reverse complement strand
CCTGTCCACCACATGCTCCGCCCCTTTGTGTCTGACCCCACCTGTCCACCACATGCTCCGCCCCTTTGTGTCTGACCCCACCTGTCCACCACATGCTCCGCCCCTTTGTGTCTGACCCCACCTGTCCACCACATGCTCCGCCCCTTTGTGTCTGACCCCACCTGTCCACCACATGCTCCGCCCCTTTGTGTCTGACCCCACCTGTCCACCACATGCTTCACTCATTCAACCATAAGCTCCATTACAGCCTATATGCAATGCAACCGCCAAACCAAGTGCAGTACCAACACCAGAACTCAGAGTGCTAACATTACCTCCATCAGCTTCTGTTGTTATGGCAACGCGAACAAACAGAAACATGTATGGGTCAGATGGCTGCACAAATACATCTGACACAACACAAGTCAGCTCAGGATTAAATTGTGATAACCTAAACCTAAGGTGAAATACAATTTGTTGCCATCAAGAAAAAAACAATGGTAGAGAATGACATGTGATATGTTCCCATGGCAACTGTTACCCCAGTGATGAACACAATCTGAAATACTGTAATATTTGCTAAAAATATCAGTTAAATCATCCAAATTTCTTGTAAAATTTGCATGTGAAAATATAGATTAATCTGTGAAGCTGGTTTTCAAGATATTTTGTTAACTGTATTCAAGTTATTCAACTTTGAAGACATGGGGGAAGACTTACCGGGGGGCATGGAAGAGTTGGGGATGACGACTGACTCCTCACACATTCCTGGCCTCACTCCTGTCTCCCGGATCACATCAAATCCCGTCAACACCACGCCCTCCTTGTTGCCTGCAGGCCGGCCTGTCAACACAGTGCACAACAGTGACACAGTGAATTTCTTGTGGTAAAAGTAAAGGTAAGTTCTTATATAGCGCAGTATCCAGTCCACAGAACTGCTCAAAGCATTGATTATTTCTTATACTTTTTTTACAATGTAATGTACTTGTTAAGTAATGTGCCAAATATGAAGTATGTTGATTGCGAACATGTCACTAAGCCCGATCAAACATGGTCATTTGCATGTCACAAAACAACCAGCTTGTTAGATGTTGGTGACGTCACCAAAAGGACCACTGCTGAGCGTGCCTTATCCTCTACAATGGTATGTGGCTGTGTGGGTTGGTATTTCAGGCTGTACATGAAATTTCAATCACGGAATTTAATATTTTTATATGAACTTAAGGATAATAATCTTACCCACAAATTTGTTACTGAATATACACAGGAATTATCTTTACTGTTTTACTTAATGCTGTTTGACATTGTGAATTTGTTATATTGGCGGCTGTTTGACAGCTACATGGCATTCAAACTGTAGGTTAGGCATTCATTGGTAAAATCAGATGATCAATAGCAGAAGCAAATGAGATAATGTGGTTGAATGGAAATGCCTCCCAAGTGTGGAGCTAGCAGACTGTGCTCCACCTACCCCTCATTGACACGTTGTTGTTGGAGGTCTGTTGGCTGCTGGCAGGGGTCTCCGCACTCCCTCGGGAACCTCGAGGCTTCTGTCCCGGGATCTTCACCGTGGTGCGCACAAGGTTGATCTCCTTGCCGTGTACGTCATCCATGTAGTCCTACACACACCAGACAACACGCACTGTCAGTCTCTACATGCTATGTACAACAGTGAGAACTGTCTCGCTGAGATGTCAGTCTCTACGTGCTACATACGACAGTCTTGCTGAGATGTCAGTCTCTACATGCTACATACGACAGTCTCACTACGATGTCAGTCTCTACGTGCTACATATGACAGTCTCACTATTATGTTAGTCTCTACGCGCTACATACGACAGTCTTGCTAAGATGTCAGTCTCTACATACTACATACAACAGTCTTGCTAAGATGTTAGTCTCTACATGCTACATACGACAGTCTCACTAAGATGTCAGTCTCTACGTGCTACATACGACAGTCTTGATGAGATGTCAGTCTCTACATGCTACATACGACAGTCTCACTAAGATGTCAGTCTCTACGCGCTACATATGACAGTCTCACTAAGATGTTAGTCTCTACGTGCTACATACGACAGTCTTGCTGAGATGTCAGTCTCTACGTGCTACATACAACAGTCTTGCTAAGATGTTAGTCTCTACGTGCTACATACGACAGTCTCACTAAGATGTCAGTCTCTACGTGCTACATACGACAGTCTTGCTGAGATGTCAGTCTCTACGTGCTACATACGACAGTCTCACTAAGATGTCAGTCTCTACGCGCTACATACGACAGTCTCACTAAGATGTTAGTCTCTACGTGCTACATACGACAGTCTCACTAAGATGTCAGTCTCTACGTGCTACATACGACAGTCTCACTAAGATGTCAGTCTCTACGTGCTACATACGAGTCTCACTAAGATGTCAGTCTCTACGCGCTACATATGATAGTCTCACTAAGATGTCAGTCTCTACGCGCTACATACGAGAGTCTTGCTAAGATGTCAGTCTCTACGTGCTACATACGACAGTCTCACTAAGATGTCAGTCTCTACGTGCTACATACGACAGTCTCACTAAGATGTTAGTCTCTACGTGCTACATACGACAGTCTCACTAAGATGTTAGTCTCTACGTGCTACATACGACAGTCTTGCTAAGATGTTAGTCTCTACGTGCTACATACGACAGTCTTGCTAAGATGTTAGTCTCTACGCGCTACATACGACAGTCTTGCTAAGATGCTAGTCTGTACGTGCTACATACGACAGTCTTGCTAAGATGTTAGTCTCTACGTGCTACATACGACAGTCTCACTAAGATGTCAGTCTCTACGTGCTACATACGACAGTTTCACTAAGATGTTAGTCTGTACGTGCTACATACGACAGTCTCACTAAGATGTCAGTCTCTACGCGCTACATATGACAGTCTCACTAAGATGTCAGTCTCTACGCGCTACATACGACAGTCTCACTAAGATGTTAGTCTGTACGTGCTACATACGACAGTCTCACTAAGATGTCAGTCTCTACGCGCTACATATGACAGTCTCACTAAGATGTTAGTCTCTACGTACTACATACGAGTCTCACTAAGATGTCAGTCTCTACGCGCTACATATGACAGTCTCACTAAGATGTCAATCTCTACGTGCTACATACGACAGTCTCACTAAGATGTTAGTCTCTACGTGCTACATACGACAGTCTTGCTAAGATGTTAGTCTCTACGAGCTACATACGACATTCTTGCTAAGATGTTAGTCTCTACGCGCTACATACGACAGTCTTGCTAAGATGTTAGTCTCTACGTGCTACATACGACAGTCTTGCTAAGATGTTAGTCTCTACGTGCTACATACAACAGTCTCACTAAGATATTAGTCTCTACGTGCTACATACGACAGTCTCACTAAGATGTTAGTCTCTACGCGCTACATATGACAGTCTTGCTAAGATGTTAGTCTCCACGTGCTACATACGACAGTCTCACTAAGATATTAGTCTCTACGCGCTACATACGACAGTCTTGCTAAGATGTCAGTCTCCACGTGCTACATACGACAGTCTCACTAAGATGTCAGTCTCTACGCACTACATATGACAGTCTTGCTAAGATGTCAGTCTCTACATGCTACATACGACAGTCTCGCTAAGATGTAAGTCTCTACGTGCTACATACAACAGTGAGAACCGCCTTGCTAAGATGTCAGTCTTTGCGCGCTACATACAACAGTGAGAACTGTCTCGCTAAGATGTCAGTCTCTACGTGCTACATGTGACAGTGAGAACCGTCTCGCTAAGATGTCAGTCTCTACATGCTACATACGACAGTGAGAACTGTCTCGCTAAGATGTCAGTCTCTACGTGCTACATGTGACAGTGAGAACCGTCTCGCTAAGATGTCAGTCTCTACATGCTACATACGACAGTGAGAACTGTCTCGCTAAGATGTCAGTCTCTACGTGCTACATGTGACAGTGAGAACCGTCTCACTAAGATGTCAGTCTCTACATGCTACATATGACAGTGAGAACCATCTCGCTGAGACAATGAGCTCACAAGAAGAAACCATCAGTAGAGGCAGTTTGTACTTCTACCTGGAATTAGCCAGGGAAGTAATTTGTAACAGGAAGTCTGCTGTGTTGAAAGTGGGAAAGTTGAACATCAAAAGATATTGTGGTTAACTCAGCCCGCCTTGGCATTATTGCCAATAAAGCTTGTTTTGAAACTGGGTGTTTTATTTACATTTTCATCATGTCCCGGGGCGTATCTTCTGAATTGCGAACATTGTTATAACACACCAGCGAAACCGTCCCCGTGGTGCATTCTGGTCTCAGCAGTTTTCAGTATACAAAAACCATGTTAAGGATTGAAATCTGCAAAACTGGACTTAGGAGCTGACAAGGATGTTGGTGAAATGGCCCCTGGTATAAGTTGGGATTAAGATACCTTGAGAAATGAGAGATGCAAACAGATGGCCCAATGATCTGATGACCACAAATAATAAATAAGGAAACCTCACAAAAACAGATGATCACAGTATGATGGTAAAGTTATTGAACAATAATTGTAATTTACAAAGTTGAAAGAACACACTGATAATCGATATCACTTTACAAAATGTGTCATAATCAGCGTTTGAACTGCAGTCGTTTCGGTGACGTTGGCTTACGTGAAAAGGCACAGAATCTGAGAAGTGCCACCTACGTGCAGACTGGGGAAGTAGGAGAATCGGCCGTCGTCCAGCAGTGTTACATACTTCTTCTTCCAGTCCTTGTTTAGGGGCTTGCTGCTCTTCTTGTACAAGTAACCCTGACAACAAGTAGGAGTCATGTTACAGTAACACTAGCAACAAGTAGGAGTCATGTTACAGTAACACTGGCAACAAGTAGGAGTCATGTCACAGTAACACTGGCAACAAGTAGAAGTCACGTCACAGTAACACTGGCAACAAGTAGGAGTCACGTCACAGTAACACTGGCAACAAGTAGGAGTCATGTCACAGTAACACTGGCAACAAGTAGGAGTCACGTCACAGTAACTCTGGTCAACAAGTAGGAGTCATGTCACAGTAACTCTGGTCAACAAGTAGGAGTCATGTCACAGTAACTCTGGTCAACAAGTAGGAGTCATGTCACAGTAACTCTGGACAACAAATAGGAGTCATGTCGCAGTAACTCTGGTCAACAAGGAGGAGTCATGTCACAGTAACTCTGGTCAACAAGTAGGAGGCACATCACAGTAACCCTGGCAACAAGTAGGAGTCACGTCAAAGTAACACTGGGAACATGTAGGAGTCACATCATAGCAACACTAGTAACAAGTAGGAGTCACGTCACAGTAACACTTGGAACAAGTAGGAGTCATGTCACAGTAACACTGGGAACAAGTAGGAGTCATGTCACAGTAACACAGGGAACAAGTAGGAGTCATGTCACAGTAACACTGGGAACAAGTAGTAGTCATGTCACAGTAACACTGGCAACAAGTAGCAGTCACATCACAGTAACACTGGGAACAAGTAGTAGTCATGTCACAGTAACACTGGCAACAAGTAGGAGTCACGTCACAGTAACACTGGCAACAAGTAGTAGTCATGTCACATTAACACTGGCAACAAGTAGGAGTCACGTCACAGTAACACTGGCAACAAGTAGGAGTCATGTCACAGTAACACTGGCCACAAGCAGGAGTCACGTCACAGTAACACTGGCAACAAGTAGTAGTCATGTCACAGTAACTCTGGTCAACAAGTAGGAGTCATGTCACAGTAACTCTGGACAACAAATAGGAGGCACATCACAGTAACCCTGGCAACAAGTAGGAGTCACGTCACAGTAACACTGGGAACATGTAGGAGTCACATCATAGCAACACTAGTAACAAGTAGGAGTCACGTCACAGTAACACTTGGAACAAGTAGGAGTCATGTCACAGTAACACTGGGAACAAGTAGGAGTCATGTCACAGTAACACAGGGAACAAGTAGGAGTCATGTCACAGTAACACTGGGAACAAGTAGTAGTCATGTCACAGTAACACTGGCAACAAGTAGCAGTCACATCACAGTAACACTGGGAACAAGTAGTAGTCATGTCACAGTAACACTGGCAACAAGTAGGAGTCACGTCACAGTAACACTGGCAACAAGTAGTAGTCATGTCACATTAACACTGGCAACAAGTAGGAGTCACGTCACAGTAACACTGGCAACAAGTAGGAGTCATGTCACAGTAACACTGGCCACAAGCAGGAGTCACGTCACAGTAACACTGGCAACAAGTAGTAGTCATGTCACAGTAACTCTGGTCAACAAGTAGGAGTCATGTCACAGTAACTCTGGACAACAAATAGGAGGCACATCACAGTAACCCTGGCAACAAGTAGGAGTCACGTCACAGTAACACTGGGAACATGTAGGAGTCACATCATAGCAACACTAGTAACAAGTAGGAGTCACGTCACAGTAACATTTGGAACAAGTAGCAGTCACATCACAGTAACACTGGGAACAAGTAGGGGTCATGTCACAGTAACACTGGGAACAAGTAGGAGTCACGTCACAATAACACTAGGAACAAGTAGGAGTCACATCACGGTAACACTGGTCAACAAGTAGGATTCATGTCACAGTAACACTGGGAACAAGTAGGAGTAATATCACATAAATATTGGGAACAAGTAGGAGTCACATCACAGTAACTCTGGTCAACAAGTAGGAGTCATGTCACAGTAACACTGGTAACAAGTAGGAGTCATGTCACATTAACATTGGGAACAAGTATGACTCATATCACAGTAACCCTGGCAACAAAGAGTCATGTTACATTAACTCTGGTCAACAAGTAGGAGTCACATCACAGTAACACTGGGAACAAGTAGGAGTCATGTCACAGTAACACTGGGAACAAGTAGGAGTCATGTTACAGTAACTCTGGGAACAAATAAGAGTCACATCACGATAACACTGGGGACAAGTAGGAGTCATGTGACAGCAACGTAGTAATCATGTGACAGCAACACGGGCAATAAGTAGGATGGAGTCATGTCACAGTAACTGTGGCAACAAGCAGGAATCATGTCACAGAAACCCTAACAATGAATAGGAATCATGTCACAGTAACCATGTCAACCACAAGGTGGACTACTACATACCTGTTTGATGGGTATGACGCGTCCACTGCCCATCTCTCCGTTCTTTATTTTGTTCTTCTCATCCTCTGTCTTCTTCTGCTGTCAACAGTAATCAACATCAACACCACCGCCCTACAACACTCCCATCAACACCAGCGCCCTACGACACTCCCATCAACACCAGCGCCCTACGACACTCCCATCAACCGCAGGCTGTTGTGGGTGCTCACTACGTGGCATTTTCTCAATTATTCACACCTTCAAATAACTACAAATGACTGTATTTCATACACTCATATTCATAAAGACAATAGTATCTAAAGAGAGTGGCCTCTCATTAGCAAGAAATAGAAAGGTCATTGTTATTTCTCATCGACATCCTCTGCATAAAATTTCTGTCAAGTGACGTGTCATAGACAGACAGACAGACACGTTGACTTCCGGATTGTCTACAGACGTCTCCACAATTGTCTCCAAAATTGATTTATTATCAGTGAGAAAACAGTTTAAATGTGACAATGCGCTTGCCATAAATCTCTACTGCAACTTCTGCAAACTATATCTATATTAATAACAATGTAAGATGTCCAATTTCCTGGCAATAATATGTGATATTTAAACACAAAGGTTATCATTATACAGTATTAACAATTTAGCAGCGTCAGGTATACAACTTGGAAAATTTACATCATCAACATCGCACAAGTATACGTATTACTAGGCTATACCAGGTGGTTTGTTTACTAGGCTATACCAGGTGGTTTATTTACTAGGCTATACCAGGTTGTTTGTTTACTAGGCTATACCAGGTGGTTTGTTTACTAGGCTATACCAGGTGGTTTGTTTACTAGGCTATACCAGGTGGTTTGTTTACTAGGCTATACCAGGTGATTTGTTTACTAGGCTATACCAGGTGGTTTGTTTACTAGGCTATACCAGGTGATTTGTTTACTAGGCTATAACAGGTGGTATGTTTAGTATGCTATACCAGGTGATTTATTTATTAGGCTATACCAGGTGGTTTGTTTACTATGCTATACCAGGTGGTTTGTTTACTAGGCTATACCAGGTGGTTTGTTTACTATGCTATATGCGGCAAAGTTACAGCATTAATTTGTTCACTGCTGTAATGTAAAGAACAATGGAAACTGTGATATATAGTGGCATGAAACAAGAGCTGAGGCCGTCCGTCTGTGAGCACCTCCTGTTAGTTGTAGCAAGCAGTGACCAATGCACACCCTGTTAGTGGACCCCTACGTCCAGTCTACTGACCACTACTCAACAACACCACATCCAGCATGCTCCATTCAACAAAGGCAGTGGCAATGATCAACATTGTCCTGCAGAATAGCTCACACATGTCCTGCACAGGACAAGTGCACTCGGTAACCCATACATGTCCTGCGTAGGATAGTTCTTAGAAATCTATACATATCCTGCACAGGACAAGTGCATTCAGTAACCCTCATATATCCTCCATAGGGCATGTGTACTCAATAACCTACACATGTCCTACATAGGACAAGTGTATTCAATAACCTACACATGTCCTACACAGGACAAGTGTACTCAATAACCTACACATGTCCTACATAGGACAAGTGTACTCAATAACCTACACATGTCCTACATAGGACAAGTGTACTCAATAACCTACACATGTCCTATATAGGACAAGTGTACACAATAACCTACACATGTCCTACACAGGGCATGTGTACTTAATAACCTACACATGTCCTACATAGGACAAGTATACTCAGTAACCTACACATGTCCTACATAGGACAAGTGTATTCAATAACCTACACATGTCCTACATAGGACAAGTGTATTCAATAACCTACACATGTCCTACATAGGACAAGTGTATTCAATAACCTACACATGTCCTACATAGGACAAGTATACTCAGTAACCTACACAGGTCCTGCATAGGACAAGTATACTCAGTAATCAACATGTGTCTTATAGGACACATGTACTTAGTAACCTACACCTGTCCTACATAGATAGGACATGTGTACTAGGTAACAATCAAAATCTAACAAGACAGGATGAGATTTTAATGGGTGATTTGCATAAGAACTCACCCCCTCTCTAATTACTAATGTTTGAGAGCACTACTACACAACACCAAACAAGTATTACCTGACAAAACAGAAACTAATAAAACAAATATGCTATTGTGAAAATTTGCTATGTTGTAGATGTAGATTCATTGTACCAGTATATCCTAACCTTACATTGTAACATAAGTATAGTTTAATAGAAGTGTTATACGTCAGTATGGATCTGTTAAGTGAGTTTATGCAGCACTTTGTATCTGCACTAAGCAAGTCAATGTATATCAGGTTACACTCAAGACTGGATTTATAGAGTTAAAGGGAGTTTTTCCATTTGTTTTTACCATCAAATCACATTATACAGTATAAGCTATAATTGACATTGATTGCCTAAATGTGTCTTAATAAAAATTTGTTGTTGTTGAAACTATATTAGAAGACACTGATTGCCTAAATGTGTCTTAATAAACCATTTGTTGTTGTTGAAATGTAAACATTCTGGAAGGAAACAATTTGTTTACATGGCTGCACACCACTTTCAAAGGTATGGCCTCTAGTCAGAAGCCATAATGACAACGTCATGACATTAGAAGCTCCAGTTAGTATACTGAAGAATACAAAATAGTTTATACTGCATAACATAACTTGACTATAAAAACGAAAGGAAAACCTCCCTTCAAAGACAAACCGTAACATGTTGTTCACTGTAGCAGTTAACAGGTGAACACAGTTATCACTGCAGCTGAATGATACAGTCTGTGAGTAATGGCGTAGCATCTGTCCTATAGGCAACTCCCTACACTGCAATAATCATCAGGTTTAAGATGATCTGCTGGCAGAGTTCAAGAAACATTTTATTGCGGTGCTGTACGAACACATCTTGTGTTAAGTGATGGTCTAATAAGTTCACAAAGTCAAAGAATGATCCATTTACAGGTAGCACTGGTTCAACCCCACACCTCCAACAACACATTGCATGGGACTTGTGATTTCACAATCCAAAATGGCTACTGGCATCAATTTACATGATTCTCTCACCAGGTGGTGCCAGTGTATTCATTTGTTTTCCCCATTGCTTATGGTGAAAACCCTCCCATTTAATACTTAACTATATTTTGGGACATTTGCTAATTTATGCGACCCTCCCTAGGGACTGGTATGTCAGGCATATTACATGTATTATTTTACTATTAGATTATCATACTGCCACATTTGTATTTCCATATTTTGGATATACAAATATATATATTTAGGATTACAAATTATTCCCACCCAAACGTCAACGGTCCACAACAACGACACAACTATGCAAAATAAAAGTGCAAATCCAATACGCAGGAACAACCGACGACAAATATAAATAAATTTAGAAAACAACAAGAGCATTGACAACGTCTGCAAAGAAAGCGGCCAGGACAAAGAAAACAAACTGAACAAAATTAGAAAATTAAATTTGTCATTAAGCTGGGCTGTGTTGGTTGCGCCTACTACATCCAGGTGTCGCCAGTGAGGACTGATTGCGGGGAAACGTAACGTAATGACGTGACACAGGGTGGGACAGTTGCAATAGACACTCCACTTACAATGAACAGATTTGAACGTCGTCGATTTTTGCGGCTCAGTGTTGGGGTGCCAGTGGGTGTTTCCCGGCCGTCACCCAAAACTGCCTTATCCTGCAATGACAAGGTCGACGTGGTGACAACTGCTCTCTCCTGACGCGGTGCCACTGTTATCTCATGGTGTCACCAATGGGTCAAAGTGTCAGTACGTTGTCACCAATGGGTAGAAGTGTCGCCGGCACAGGGCCATTGGTAGTAACATGGTCAGAGTAAGTGTAGAGCACCACATGGGTGTGAGGCTAACATGATTTGAATAATTAAAGTTGGACAAAATGTTAACTAAAAGTTGAAACATGGGTGGTATCTAATAGGAGTGGATACAATGTGGGTGAACTTTAATAAGTTAAAACTTAGCTAAGAGCTTAGCCATGGCAGAGTAAATAAACGGAGCACAAGGAACCAGAGAAGAGTTATTGTAATATACCAATAAATAAATGTAGTTGTCAGATATTGTGGCCACGACATCTTTTACTGGACTTACCTAAACAAAACAAATTATGATCGATCCAGTCCTACATCTTCTGGCCATTATAAAACATTAGAATCAATGTGTAAACTGAGCATGTCAGTTGAAGACGTGTTCTGGACGGAAGAAGGCATGCATTTTGTAAATGTAACAAGCAACAGAAAGCAATCATGAACAGAAAAGCAAAAAGCAAAGTGGCCAAATTGTTGCAAATATATTAAAACTAAGGACAACCTGTTCTACTTAACAAGGAGTCATTTACAGGAGTCAAAGTGTGTACTACAAACACTCAAATGATACTTTAAAATTACACTAAGCTTACATTTTGTCAATACTTTGTGATATGTATTACTTGTCTCTCTCGTATACAGTATTTGAAAAAGTGCAAATGTGTATCCATACTGATGATACATATCAATACAGCTGTACATTTGCTGTTGATGTCTGATGCTGTGTAAAGCTGTATGACGTCATACATGTGACTTTACACAAGCATGTACATCACTGTGCACGTGTCGCCAATGTCTATGTTTTGCGCTCAGTACCACCTCCATAAAGCACTCATGCAGTCACTTCAGGGAAGGAACTAAAGACGGCAGCTGTCTGCAGTCTGATCAGCACAATGCCTTCTTCCTGCACCAATCACACAATTCAACTCTGCTTCATCATTTCATCTGTGATGAATTACCATTTCTGGATGTCTCATTTGAATTCCAAATGAATGAACAGATGACACCCATGTGAAAGTTTTACTGCTGTGTATTATTACCATGTATGCCAATACACTTTGTGTGCAGTAATTCTGCTAAACAGGGTGGTATAATGTTAACTTCAAACATTAATGACTGGGTGATTAAAAGTAATGTTTGTCAATTCATATACTATAATTCTTAATACTCACTATACTGTGAATAACCATTATATTATTCTACAACTATGACTGAACAACCAAAGATATGTATTTCCAGTATCCCATAATGCCATGTCTCCTATGTCTAACGCTGTAACATATGCTTGATAGATGGGGCCGTATCAACAGCAGAGACTGAGCATGTGTGTACAAATAGGAATAACTGTATTGTAACTGAACTTGTTATTCAATCTTATGATTGCAAAGAAATGTATACTAAAACACTAAGCTGTTACTGAAGCCAGTCACATACCACGCCATAGCCACAAGTAGCATAACATCCCACATCATACCTCTTAACCAAGTTCTGTAGACCCTTTCCAATGCATCTACATTTTTACTAAACAATTCAAATAGCCTGCAGTATTCAGATAACATGCTGCATGTAGAGCCAGTAATGTCCTGTCTATGACAGAGTGTACCATCCAAGGTGTATCATCATGTACCATGCAGCTAGTCTGGTTCACCCATCATACATGATCACTATTGATGCTGCGGGGATTAGAATAATCCCTTGGAGGATTAGAATAATCCCTTGGAAGATATATCGACTGTGAGCAATGACAAATTGTTCCTTGTAGTGTTGGTTTAACCAGTAACAGTGTCGCAATCATTTCATCACATTCTACTCAGCCGTAGTGATATTGATACAGTACAATGTACAGTGCACCCACACAAGCATGCGTGCACACATACACACGCACGCACGCACGCACACACACACACACACACAAACACACACACACACACACACACACACACACACAAATACACCAACATACATATGAATATCTTCAAGAGTCTGCAATTACCCCAGGTAGCAGCCACTACAAATGAAGCTGCTTCGGTGATTGCGCTAGAGAAGATTACAGCGACTGTACCAGCCTGGGTGTCTGTCTGACAGTCAGCCAGTCAGACGATACCAAGGAATGTTAACCAACATGCAGACGTGTTAAATAACTGGCCACAACTTATCAACACCAAAGAGCATGCCGTAGCAAGACAGACTCAGAGAGAACACACTCGGAGCAGATGTCAATCTCACAGACCACCCCCGTGCTGCCTTAGCCTGTGTTACACACGTAACTACCACCTCAACACGCTAGACTAACACACAGCAAACACCTAGAGAGAATCGCCAGAGCATCTGTCGCCGTATCAGATTCAACATGAATGACAGAAGGAATCATTAACAAACCAACGTCAACGATCATGCCAGTTATAGTGTCGCCACACAATGGCTCCGTGCCGTACACAGTGCCCACGCCTACGCAATGAAGGAGACTTACGACAATGAGACTGAAGCGATAACGAGGCTCCGTGTGGCTAAAGAGAGGCGTCAGGTGGGAGCTGAAATGAGGACTGCCCCCCGCCACTAGCTGCAACAGAGAATGCGCAATGACACACCATGGTGGGCTCAACACACCATGGCATGGACCAACACAGCATGACTGATGCAACACACCATGGCTGGCTGGTTCCAATGCACCATGGCAGGGACAAACACAATGTGGCTTCATCCAACACACCATGGCTTGGTCCAATACACCATGGCATGTACCAACACCACGAGGCACACAAACATACCATGGCAAACCAAAACACCATGACGTATGAGCACAATAGCACACCAACACATCATGGACTAACACACCATGGTTTATCAATAATACACCATGGCACATGCCAACATACCATGGTACACACCAACACACCAGTGTGCCAACACACCATAGCATACCAACATACCATGACACATACCACCATACCATGACACACTGCAACACACCATGGCATGGACAAACACACAGGACCAACTAAACTGACAAGGACCACTGCCGTCTGATGATGATGTTGGGGACCATCTTACTAGAGCAGTTATGTAGTTGTGACACACCACATGTAGACTACACACTTCAAAGACAGTTGTGACACACCACATGTAGACTACACACTTCCAAGCAAAATAGACACATACTTTCTCTAAATTAAAGACAAAGTGATTACAGCCCTGCAGTGGTCATAACTAGGCCAGATTTTACATAAATCTCAATGCTAGTTTTCTCTTCAGTACAAAACTCCCTTGTCATAAATACAATGTGTCAACTGCAATTTATTTCAGATGGCTTGATCTGGAAAGTTGACCTACAAAGGTGCACAAGAGGCATAACTAGATGAGATGGTGCATGCATACACTCTCATGCCTGTATATACCAACACACAGCCATACACAGACATACACATGCATGCACACCCACATGTGCATGCCCACATGCACATATGTATGCAAAAGGTGCCACAATGATAGATGATGAGATTACTTTTATACAGTCATATGCTGAGAATCTGTGGAACTGGAAAGCGATGCCAGTGTAACGTGCTGCAAGACCTCAGACTATGTTTTCTTGTGCCCTATTTCTGTGAGCCCTACATGTGAGTGAGTGGTCTGATACCATGAGATGTGCCTTGCGAGAGCACAGTCAATACAGTCATCGACAGAACAAGTGCTGCCCTATTGCACAAAGGCATCGACCAATACTTTCGGCACACCTGAGATGCACCAAGATTGCATTAAATAACAATGAGTCACCTTGAAACTGTAACAACAATACACCTTGGCTGCTTCACAGTGGGAGTAACTACAACTCAACTTTCAACACTTCTACACACACACACATCTTGTATGGTACCCATAGCAACCGTTCTTGTTTTACGTAACCCCTAGCTGCTGGTACAAACATGCAAAACAACAGCTGCTGTTTCACAATGCTTGTAGCTGCAGCTGCTGTTACAAACATGCAAAAGAACAGCCGCTGTCCCACAACGTCTGTGATGAGAGCTGTTGTTTCACAATGTAACAACAGCTACATCATGTAAAACAGGAGCAATACCAGCAACGACATCGGCTGTACTCGTGATCTAGCAACACATTTTGATGATGTCCTGTGATTCGTGCAAGCAAATAGTGGATGGCAGTGCCATGTGCCAGTGTCCAGGCGGGATTAGCAAGCGCTGCGCAAATGAGAGAGTTCCTCCACCGGCGTCTAGGAGGCGTTAGTGGCATACATGCCAACAGTCGCGGCAAACTTACACCCATGAAGCTTTTGTTGGTTTTGTTTCGCCGACTCAGCACTGGGGTGCTGGTTGGGGTGGGGTTGGCGGAGACATCTGCTGGCGGTTGCGGCGATTGCTGGTAGGTGGAGCTGTTGACAACGCCGTTGAGCTGCGTGGCGGCACGCTGCAGCAGTGCTGCCCCCTGCTAAGTGAGACAAGCGACGGATGGCGATCATCGTGCGAAAGCACAACTTCTGCAAGCTGCGGCTAACAGGTGGAGCCACCTGGTGTCAGTCGTGTAGCTTTCACACACAAACACACGCAGTGAGTGAGATTACACGTGCACTGTAATGGCACACAGAGGGTTAAAGTGGCACCACACAGGAAACAACAGGTTAAAACAACATGGCTGAAAGTTTGATGATCGTCGAGCTCGATTTGTTTGTTTAATAGATGAGTTCTATGTGCGTGTCAGTGTATTGTCTATTTTATAGGCATGTTGTGTGTGTATGGTGTGTGTGTGTGTGAGTGTGTGTGTTAGTGTGTGTGTATGTGTTAGTGTGTGAGTGTGTGTGTTAGTGTGTGTGTGTGTGCATGCATGTGAGTGTGTGTGCATGCATGTGAGTGTGTTAGTGTGTGTGAATGTGTTTCTGTGTGTGAGTGTTACTGTGTGAGTGTGTGTGTTAGTGTGCATGTCTGTGTGTTTTAGTGTGTGTGTGTGTGTGAGTGTGTGTTAGTATGTGTGTGTTAGTGTGTGTGTATGTTAGTTTTGTGTGTGTGAGTGTTAGTGTATGTGTGTGTGTGTATGTGTGTCTGTGTGTGTGTGTGTGTGTGAGTGTGTGTGCGTGAGCGTGTGTGTTGTCTAGCACACAATGTGTATGTGTTGCATAAATGTTTGCCATGTAACTGTGAGTAAATTGTCTTTGTTAACGCCAGGAAACATTCACGCCAAGACATCATATACTATGTACTAACATCTTAATGAGTGACTTAGAGTTACACATGTTGAGTGTAAAGGATGTTGTAGGTGAATGGACGATGAGACAATCACTGCAGAACAGAAGTGAAGTTATGCTACGCATATAAGTGTATATAAACACTGAACATACATGACTTGAGATTCCACAATATATTGACTGTGTTCAGTAGTCTATATATGCATATATGTTACACTGGCAGCAAGTGATAGCAAGTGCATGTCAATCATGTGTGCAGTTTAACTGTATTGCAAACTTAAATCATACAACTCTACATACATAGTGATGTAAGCACTGCATGCCTGCTGACATACATTTGTGAAGATGTAAAGTGTGTGTAAAATCTGTGAATTGACATGTTAATATATATAAATCAATAATTTGATCTTGCTACTCCTGACCACACTACCCTTGAGTAAGAAGAAGAATAATGTCAACATCTGAGATAACTTACAAATTACCTACTCCACGACACAGCAAAATAGGTGTGTTGGTTAAATGGAAAAATAAATGATCACAGTTAATGACTATGTTCAATAGGCAGGGTTAGAGTAATACTCATGCAATGTACATATTTATATGGATCTGCATCATTTTCAAATGGAATAAATTAGTAATGTTCTTCTTTCTAGGTATCTGAATTTATGCATGCTTTGTATAAATGTTTGATTCGGTTTTACGTTTACTCTAATGTAAATCCTGGTAGATGAAATGTATTGCTAGCTGCTAGAAGTGGAGTTTTGACTGCTATAGACGACAGCTGCCCCCCTCCACCCCCACACAGAAAGTACAGGGCATACTGCGTCAAACAGCGGCTGGCTGTTGAAGAAATGATACAAACTGTAGCAACAGAAGCACGAATATCATCACTTACGCTGAACGAGTTTGACTTTTGCACATTGCTATTCGCCTTTTTGTTTTTGCGCATGAGGACCGGGGTCGAGCTGGGGGTGGGCAGGTCTCGGAAGTCTAGCACCTGATACATGACAGGGAGAAACAACACGCGCATGCAGTGAACGACAACAAGCAGACAAACGGAAACAAACTGCGCAACACACGACGCTCCGAGTCGGTGCAACGTTTGTCACGCAAACAAAAACATACCAAACTTAACGTCTATGAGTCGTGCTACCGCTTTCAGCCAGGAACTTTCAAAGTGCACGCAAACCGACTTTTTGCAAAAACGTGACTTCACACCCGAGCACAGAATCGTGACATGATTAATAGAACATTTAAACAATGCATTGCTATTTCTATCTGTTTGCATATATTTTATTGCCTAGGCTGAGATTGGTGCACTCATAAAATGTTGCAAACAACAATAAGAAAATTATAAAGACAACGTGAAGGATGTAAACAATCTTGTTTGCCATACGTGACTAGATTGTCTTTTGGTTTAGTATAGCGTCTGTGAGATGCTGCGTCATCATGGCAGCATAATGCATTGGAGGTGTGGCAGAATGACATCACCTCTCACCCATAACTTGGGTGTTTCTTATCACAAACCTAAACTACCTCAAATTTCTTCTGTCTAAAGGATAATATTGGGAAAAATTCATATTTTAAGAGTGATATTTATGAAACTATTACTCTCTCTTTCCCGTACTACATTGTTTAATTAATGATCTGACATGTCAACAATTGAGATGGTGTCACCTCTGGACACATACATACATGGATCTACACGCACTTATCGCCTACGCACGCAGCCATGCATGTGCACGCCCGTGCACGCACAGCTGAGTCAGGACGTGGCCACGGGCACACGCCGACATGCACGCACTTACACGTACCTGCTGCTGGGGGTGGACCTGCATCATCGGGGGTTGCTCGATGTTGTCGGGGGGCACCGTGGGGGGAGGCACGGGGATGGAGATGGGGATCGACTGCGTGTGCAGACTGCCCGCTAAGTGGGGATGGCCGGGCACGTCGGGCTGCAGCCTCCTCTCCCTCTCCCTCTCCCGCTCCTTGTGCTTGCGGTGTTTGTGGTCCTTCTCCTTGGTTCCTGTGCCCGTGTTGTCCTTGTAGGACGGGGACTGGCTCTGTGACAGGATATCGCAGGAGTGACAGGACACGGCAGGAATGAGAGAACATGGCAGGAATGAAAGGACACAAGAGGAATGACAGGATACAGATGTGATGACAGGACACAACAGGAATGACAGGATACAACAGGAATGACAGGACACCACAGGAATGACAAGATACATCAGGAAACAAGGAAACAAACATGTCAGGAATGAAAGGACACAGCAGAAACAACAGGATAGGACAAGAACAACAGGACAAGTCAGGATTGACAGATCAGGAATGGCAGGAATAACAATACATGTAAGGAATGACGGGACACAGCAGGAATTATAGGACACATCAGAAATGTCAGGATACACAAGGAATGGCAGGACACATGAGGAATGGCAGGACATGTCATGAATGACAGGTCACATGAGGAATGACAGGACATGGCTGTAAACAAGAGGATAGGTCCGGAATGTCAGGTCATGCAGGAAACAACAGGATAAGTAAAGTAGGATAGGACATGTCAGGAATTACATGACACATTAGAATGACAGTTTGTGTGTTTGAGAACATGTGACAGGCTGAGGAAGTAGATCTTTGACTAGCATTCATACACAACATTGTTCAACCATAGTTGCTTAAAATAAAACATGAGGAAGAACACAACTGAGGAATAATGACATAAATATGATGTTGTCACATACAGGTTGTATACAAGTCATCATTAAGATACCAACTCTGTAGAGGACCAGGATATTATGATCACTGCTGTTGTTGTTTGTTACTAAGACACTAGCCTTTTGAGGACCTGGATATTACGACCGCTGCTGTTGTCAGTTATTACTGAGACACTAAGACACTTGCCTTGTTGAGGACCTGGATATTATGACTGCTGCTGTTGTTGGCGGTTGGCATGGCGAGAGTGCCAGACCCTGACGACGACTGGCCACTGTTGCTATGGGCTTCGTACAGCGTTGCCTTGCCAACCCCTGCACTGCCATGCATGCTGTGATTCTGGGTGCGTGAAGTGCCCGTTGCCATGGGGATCTGCTGTAGTCTCGACTGGATGATCTTATGACATGCTGCAATATCAAGAACATTCTCAGGCTCACTCAAAGCACCAGTTTTTGCTGCCATTCTAAATATTACTCACATGAAATACTACGAATACTTGTCTTTCAGGTAAAACCCATAAACAGTCGGTATATATAAATAGGTATAAAAATACACAGCTTTTAAAAGTAAATGAGATATAAATATAAACAGATACAATAGAAAATAAAATAAGGCAATTAGTTTAAAAAGTTCATAAACAAATAAGTTATAAAAATTATAATAAATCATTAAATAAATACATGTAAAACATAATGAGGTAATGAGAATACATAGTGAGGATAGAGGGACGTCTCATGGAACTTGTCTCTTGTAGCAGTGGCAAACACTGCGGGTATTCTCTCAGCCACAGTCAACATAATGAGGTAATGAGAAGACATAGCGAGGATAGAGGGACGTCTCATGGAACTTGTCTCTTGTAGCAGTGGCAAATACTGCGGGTATTCTCTCAGCCACAGTCAACATAATGAGGTAATGAGAAGACATAGCGAGGATAGAGGGACGTCTCACGGAACTTGTCTCTTGTAGCAGTGGCAAACACTGCGGGTATTCTCTCAGCCACAGTCAACATAATGAGGTAATGAGAAGACATAGCGAGGATAGAGGGACGTCTCATGGAACTTGTGTCTTGTAGTAGTGGCAAACACTGCGGGTATTCTCTCAGCCACAGTCAACATAATGAGGTAATGAGAAGACATAGCGAGGATAGAGGGACGTCTCATGGAACTTGTCTCTTGTAGCAGTGGCAAACACTGCGGGTATTCTCTCAGCCACAGTCAACATAATGAGGTAATGAGAAGAAATAGCGAGGATAGAGGGACGTCTCATGGAACTTGTCTCTTGTAGCAGTGGCAAACACTGTGGGTATTCTCTCAGCCACAGTCAACATAATGAGGTATTGAGAAGACATAGTGAGGATAGAGGGACGTCTCATGGAACTTGTCTCTTGTAGCAGTGGCAAACACTGTGGGTATTCTCTCAGCCACAGTCAACACAATGAGGTAATGAGAAGACATAGCGAGGATAGAGGGACGTCTCACGGAACTTGTCTCTTGTAGCAGTGGCAAACACTGCGGGTATTCTCTCAGCCACAGTCAACATAATGAGGTATTGAGAAGACATAGCGAGGATAGAGGGACGTCTCATGGAACCTGTCTCTTGTAGCAGTGGCAAACACTGCGGGTATTCTCTCAGCCACAGTCAACATAATGAGGTAATGAGAAGACATAGCGAGGATAGAGGGACGTCTCACGGAACTTGTCTCTTGTAGCAGTGGCAAACACTGGGTATTCTCTCAACTACAGTCAACATAATGAGGTAATGAGAAGACATAGCGAGGATAGAGGGACGTCTCACGGAACTTGTCTCTTGTAGCAGTGGCAAACACTGCGGGTATTCTCTCAGCCACAGTCAACATAATGAGGTATTGAGAAGACATAGCGAGGATAGAGGGACGTCTCATGGAACCTGTCTCTTGTAGCAGTGGCAAACACTGCGGGTATTCTCTCAGCCACAGTCAACATAATGAGGTAATGAGAAGACATAGCGAGGATAGAGGGACGTCTCACGGAACTTGTCTCTTGTAGCAGTGGCAAACACTGCGGGTATTCTCTCAGCCACAGTCAACATAATGAGGTAATGAGAAGACATAGCAAGGATAGAGGGACGTCTCACGGAATTTGTCTCTTGTAGCAGTGGCAAACACTGCGGGTATTCTCTCAACCACAGTCAACATAATGAGGTAATGAGAAGACATAGCAAGGATAGAGGGACGTCTCACGGAACTTGTCTCTTGTAGCAGTGGCAAACACTGCGGGTATTCTCTCAGCCACAGTCAACATAATGAGGTAATGAGAAGACATAGCGAGGATAGAGGGACGTCTCACGGAACTTGTCTCTTGTAGCAGTGGCAAACACTGCGGGTATTCTCTCAGCCACAGTCAACATAATGAGGTAATGAGAAGACATAGCGAGGATAGAGGGACGTCTCATGGAACTTGTCTCTTGTAGCAGTGGCAAATACTGCGGGTATTCTCTCAGCCACAGTCAACATAATGAGGTAATGAGAAGACATAGCGAGGATAGAGGGACGTCTCATGGAACTTGTCTCTTGTAGCAGTGGCAAACACTGCGGGTATTCTCTCAGCCACAGTCAACATAATGAGGTAATGAGAAGACATAGCGAGGATAGACGAGGATAGAGGGACGTCTCATGGAACTTGTCTCTTGTAGCAGTGGCAAACACTGCGGGTATTCTCTCAGCCACAGTCAACATAATGAGGTAATGAGAAGACATAGTGAGGATAGAGGGATGTCTCACGGAACTTGTCTCTTGTAGCAGTGGCAAACACTGCGGGTATTCTCTCAGCCACAGTCAACATAATGAGGTAATGAGAAGACATAGCGAGGATAGAGGGACGTCTCATGGAACTTGTCTCTTGTAGCAGTGGCAAGTATTCTCTCAGCCACAGTCAACATAATGAGGTAATGAGAAGACATAGCGAGGATAGAGGGACGTCTCATGGAACTTGTCTCTTGTAGCAGTGGCAAGTATTCTCTCAGCCACAGTCAACATAATGAGGTAATGAGAAGACATAGCGAGGATAGAGGGACGTCTCATGGAACTTGTCTCTTGTAGCAGTGGCAAGTATTCTCTCAGCCACAGTCAACATAATGAGGTAATGAGAAGACATAGCGAGGATAGAGGGACGTCTCATGGAACTTGTCTCTTGTAGCAGTGGCAAGTATTCTCTCAGCCACAGTCAACATAATGAGGTAATGAGAAGACATAGAGAGGATAGAGGGACGTCTCATGGAACTTGTCTCTTGTAGCAGTGGCAAACACTGCGGGTATTCTCTCAACCACAGTCAACATAATGAGGTAATGAGAAGACATAGTGAGGATAGAGGGACGTCTCATGGAACTTGTCTCTTGTAGCAGTGGCAAGTATTCTCTCAACCTTTACCACATTGTTATGGGTAAATTGACAACATAGGACCACTTGACTCTGACAGCATTATTGTTGGTTGTTGAAGACAGCAATGTAACGTGCAGAACAAACTGACCATCCTGAAAGACTCGTTCCACATTCAGCCCATAGGTGGCGCAAGTCTCGTAGTATGATGACCGCTTGAGGTCGTTGGCAAGTTTACGTGCACGCGTGTCGTCTATGACGCGAGGGTTGCTCTCACTGATGGCGTCTGTAACAATCGCACTTCTCATCACATAACTTCTATATTCAACCCACGCTTTCTCTTCTAGTTGTTTCCAGCACTTAATCTGACTAGCCTGCACATATACTTTGGTTAGATTCTTATGGTCTTATAAAGTCTCATTCAACAAGTCAATGTTTTTGAGAACATTATCGCCAAGCTGGCACTGAGAGTGTAATTCACAAATACTCTGACAGCCCAATGTCTTCAAACGCTTTTGGCGGCAGCGTTCGACGATGCTGGACTATCGGAGGCACCGCGGGCACTCCCATGGACCGAATCGCAGCTGGACACAGTGTACGGCTGATAGATTATTATTTCACGCGGGGGTGACAGTATTTAATGTAATAGCTGTTAATGTCATAATTGAAGAAATCATGTGCGCGCAGTAACAACCATTGCAAAAACTGTTCGATTCCCACCCCATACAGTAGCAGGACATTTTCTCCCATGAATAGTAAGATATTTTATTTATGATTTAACACGTACAGTTAATAAATAATGACATCGGTAGCAATAAAAAACGGAACATTGTGAATTTTATTTTTATTCTAGATCCAGGAAATTAATGTTGGCAGGCCCGTAAAACATACAATATACAAAATCTGGCCTAATGGTATATCACATTTCAAAATTCATTGAGAAATAATAAAGTTATGTCCATTTTAAAAGAAGGCCTGTAGTTTTCTGATGCTGACAAAGTGATATCTTGGATATTGTCAGGAACTGACTGAAACTCGTCTCTGCACTAGCTTCAGGATAAAATGGGTTGAAATATAAATAGTGATAGAGATTTTTAACTGCTAGATCAAGCAGTGATGTCATTACTCGTGTTAACAGGTATTCTCTCTCGAGTTCCTGTCAGCCACTCACCCTGTGTTCCCACGAGGATGATTGGCACCTCAGCGGTATTGCGAAAGTGCGCCATCTTGGCGTAGTAACTGTAGATGGCGTTGAAGCTCGTCTCGTTCTCGAGACTGAATACAAACACGACCGCGTCGACCCAGTGGGTGAACTGGAACAAGATATATCACTGGTCACCAGAGGGTGCTTGTGTAACGTGGACTATGAGAACACAGTGGGGAAGTTTCTACCTTGTCATTTGGTGTGATTCAAGATGAGTTGGTGACTGACCTCATTAGTGTGTGAGCATGTGTGCAGGCATGCATATGTGCGTGTGCATTGGAGGAGGCACGTGTGCACGTGTGTCCATGCAAGCATACGCATGTGTGTGTGTGCATCGGGGCGCATGCGAGTGTGTGTATGTGTGTATGCATGCATGCATATGTGTGCGTGTGCATGCATGCGTGAGCATACCAAGGCAAGTGCACAACTTTGAAAGACTGGTGTAGTTTGTGTGACACTGAGCTACACTAGCGATGGGAAGATGGGACAGTGGCTGATCCCACACAAAAGCCATGAGGCCAACAGCAAACAAGACAGACCACCAACACATGTGCAGTTCTACATGAGTTACCCCATCACCCTGTAGCCCTGGGTGCCTCACCTGCATCTCTGGGGGCCCACCCTCATCCCTGATGAGTAGCAAGTAGCTCTGGCCATCAATGATCACCTCCTTCTTGAAACGACCCCCTGAAAGTAGAGACGGCAATACAGCGTCAGGACACATTGCATGGCAGGAACACTGGTGACACAGTAGTGACACAGTGGTGATATAAAACCATGGCAATGTGATGACAGTGATGACAGTGATGACGTGAGAAGTGTATGATGACGTCAGGTCAACATTCACTCTCTCACCTGCAACAAAAATCGTGTTAAACTCCACACACACATTTAAAATTACATAATTATACGTAACATGTGTCACAGATCTGCCTTTGTTCATACGTTCGAAGACTGTGTATGTGAGAGTCACTAAAACTTAAGTGTCAATTTACATGGCATAATTTTCAAATATTCTACTTCTTTCATCTCATAAATCCACATTCATCGGACACATCAGCTGCAGCAATCTTTACAGATTTATATTGAACATAGAAGTGGCACCATAAGCCACATTGTGAGATTATCACAGGTGACGCTAGGATAGCTGCAGTGCATACAACAGTTCACAGGAAGTCATTAACTACTGAACTGATGTTATTGCAACTGTCCACTGGTGTCCAGTTGCCTTACTGCAGGGCCAAAGGCTGATGGGGCGTGGACTCACTGGTCCACCAACAGGCTCTGCATGAATTGTTTGATGACATGACATCACCAAAGCTACCTCTACTGAGACATGGACCAGTACAAAGGTACACCCAATGTACTTTCTTCATAATAACTACAGTCAAACCTCACCTCATGGTCACCTTGGTAATAAGGCCACCTCACAATTAAGGTCACTAAGGTCCTAGGACAGTCCCAAATTAACAGTAAATTATATAAAATTAACCTCATAATATGGTCACATCACCATTCAGGTAACTTTTGTCCCATCCAGAGGGTGACCTTAATTGTCAGGTCCTCTGTACTGTAATGGTTTTGTTGACATAATAATATGCTAGAAAGACGTAGAACATCATCATGTTGGCCACTGGTGTGGAATTGTGTTCATTTGTTGGCCACTGGTGTGGAATTGTGTTCATTTGTTGGCCACTGGTGTGGAATTGTGTTCATTTGTTGGCAACTGGTGTGGAATTGTGTTAATTTGTTAGCCACTGGTGTGGAATTGTGTTCATTTGTTGGCCACTGGTGTGGAATTGTGTTCATTTGTTGGCCACTGGTGTGGAATTGTGTTCATTTGTTGGCAACTGGTGTGGAATTGTGTTAATTTGTTGGCCACTGGTGTGGAATTGTGTTCATTTGTTGGCCACTGGTGTGGAATTGTTCATTTGTTGGCCATTGGTGTGGAATTGTGTTCATTTGTTGGCAACTGGTGTGGAATTGTGTTAATTTGTTGGCCACTGGTGTGGAATTGTGTTCATTTGTTGGCCACTGGTGTGGAATTGTGTTCATTTGTTGGCCACTGGTGTGGAATTGTGTTCATTTGTTGGCAACTGGTGTGGAATTGTGTTCATTTGTTGGCCACTGGTGTGGAATTGTGTTCATTTGTTGGCCACTGGTGTGGAATTGTGTTCATTTGTTGGCCACTGGTGTGGAATTGTGTTCATTTGTTAGCTGCTGGTGTTGAACTGTGTTCACTGGTACAACCCAACCATAACCTATGCATCGTTTATTTGATTGACTCAAGCGATTCAGCCAATAGCGTGAATAAGTACTACGTGTGGCGCCCCCTAATTACCCTCGGGTGACTGCTGCATATAGGAGCCTGTGAGGTAGAGGGTGCTTACCCTCGGGTGATTCCTCCTGCTTGTAGGAGCCTGTGTGATAAAAGGTACTTTCCCTCAGGTGATCCTTCCTGCTTGTAGGAGCCTGTGTGGTAAAAGGTACTTACCCTCGGGTGATTCCTCCTGCATGTAGGAGCCAGTGAGGTAGCGGTGGACGAGGGTCGACTTGCAGCTGCTGATGGTGCCGAGGATGCCCTGGAACGTAACGAGGCACGTTGAGGTGATGAGGACAGGTCTTTACACAGTATAAATTTTACCATTCCAAAAATGTCCTTGTAGATACGGGCATCTGCACATAAAATGCACTCCAAATGTGCATACACATACCTGTAAATGTGTGACACACATATTTCAAAGCATAGTGGACACAGTCAATAATGAATAAGCTTTTTTGCTCCTGCCAAATTCTAATTTCAACCCATCCAAAAATTGACTTTACCCATCCAAATGACGTGTGGACAGATCTGTAGCTAAAAATATGGATGAAGACCAGTGACAACCTCACAGGTGTCACACACTGTGAGGATATGTCTGATGACATGTAGTGTCATATAATAATAATACAGAAGACCTCACAGGTGTCACACACTGTAAGGATGTCTGGTGACATGTAGTGTCATATAGAAGACCTCACAGGTGTCACACACTGTGAGGATATGTCTGGTGACATGTAGTGTCATATAGAAGACCTCACAGGTGTCAAACACTAAGAGGATATTCCTGATGGTATGTAGTGTCATATAGAAGACCTCACAGGTGTCACACACTGTGAGGATATGTCTGGTGACATGTAGTGTCATATAGAAGACCTCACAAGTGTCACACACTATCAGGATATGTATGATGACATGTAGTGTCATATAGAAGACCTCACATGTGTCACACACTGTGAGGATATGCCTGATGACATGTAGTGTCATATAGAAGACCTCACAGGTGTCACACACTGTGAGGATATGTCTGATAACATGTAGTGTCATATAGAAGACCTCACAGGTGTCACACACTGTGAGGATATGTCTGTTGACATATAGTGTCATATAGAAGACCTCACAGGTGTCACACACTGTGAGGATATGTCTGATGACATGTAGTGTCATATAGAAGACCTCACAGGTGTCACACACTGTAAGGATATGTATGGTGACATGTAGTGTCATATAGAAGACCTCACAGGTGTCACACACTGTAAGGATATGTCGGGTGACATGTAGTGTCATATAGAAGACCTCACAGGTGTCACACACTATCAGGATATGTCTGATGACATCTAGTGTCATATAGAAGACCTCACAGGTGTCACACACTGTGAGGATATGTCTGATGACATCTAGTGTCATACAGAAGACCTCACAGGTGTCACACACTGTGAGGATATGTCTGATGACATCTAGTGTCATACAGACGACCTCACAGGTGTCACACACTGTGAGGATATGTCTGATGACATATAGTGTCATATAGAAGACCTCACAGGTGTCACACACTATCAGGATATGTCTGATGACATCTAGTGTCATATAGAAGACCTCATAGGTGTTACACACTATCAGGATATGTCAGATGACATATAGTGTCATACAGAAGACCTCACAGGTGTCACACACTATCAGGATATGTCTGATGACATCTAGTGTCATATAGAAGACCTCATAGGTGTCACACACTATCAGGATATGTCAGATGACATATAGTGTCATACAGAAGACCTCACAGGTGTCACACTATGTGAGGATATGTCTGATGACATATAGTGTCATATAGAAGACCTCATAGGTGTCACACATTATCAGGATATGTCAGATGACATATAGTGTCATACAGAAGACCTCACAGGTGTCACACTGTGAGGATATGTCTGATGACATGTAGTGTCATATAGAAGACCTCACAGGTGTCACACACTATCAGGATATGTCTGATGACATCTAGTGTCATATAGAAGACCTCATAGGTGTCACACACTATCAGGATATGTCAGATGACATATAGTGTCATACAGAAGACCTCACAGGTGTCACACTGTGAGGCTATGTCTGATGACATGTAGTGTCATATAGAAGACCTCATAGGTGTCACACACTATCAGGATATGTCTGATGACATATAGTGTCATATAGAAGACCTCATAGGTGTCACACACTATCAGGATATGTCAGATGACATATAGTGTCATACAGAAGACCTCACAGGTGTCACACACTATCAGGATATGTATGGTGACATGTAGTGTCATACAGAAGACCTCACAGGTGTCACACTGTGAGGATATGTCTGATGACATGTAGTGTCATATAGAAGACCTCATAGGTGTCACACACTATCAGGATATGTCAGATGACATATAGTGTCATACAGAATACCTCACAGGTGTCACACTGTGAGGATATGTCTGATGACATGTAGTGTCATATAGAAGACCTCACAGGTGTCACACACTGTGAGGATATGTCTGATGACATGTAGTGTCATATAGAAGACCTTACAGGTGTCACACACTATCAGGATATGTCAGATGACATAGTGTCATACAGAAGACCTCACAGGTGTCACACTATGTGAGGATATGTATGATGACATATAGTGTCATATAGAAGACCTCATAGGTGTCACACACTATCAGAATATGTCAGATGACATATAATGTCATACAGAAGACCTCACAGGTGTCACACTGTGAGGATATGTCTGATGACATGTAGTGTCATATAGAAGACATCACAGGTGTCACACACTGTGAGGATACGTCTGATGACATGTAGTGTCATATAGAAGACCTTACAGGTGTCACATACTGTGAGGATATGTCTGATGACATGTAGTTTCATATAGAAGACCTTACAGGTGTCACACACTGTGAGGATGTCTGATGACATGTAGTGTCATACAGAAGACCTCACAGGTGTCACACACTGTGAGGATATGTCTGATGACATATAGTGTCATATAGAAGACCTCACAGGTGTCACACATTGTGAGGATATGACTGATGACATGTAGTGTCATATAGAAGACCTCACAGGTGTCACACTGTGAGAATATGTCTGATGACATATAGTGTCATATAGAAGATGCTCCATTTTTGATGGTAAAGCAGAAAGCACTTTATGTAAATTTAAAATGTGTAAATGCTTATTTATAAACCCAGAAAAGGATGACACGTAAACATATAAATATACATTAATCAAATTGGCACTTCCTGTATCAAGTATAATAATATTAATAATAATAGTAAACTTCTACTGTATCTATACCTCAGGAATCTGAGTTGAGAGGCGCAACAAAACAAGAATCATTACACATAATCATGAACGGGGACATGCAAGAGTCAAATACAAATGGACATTGAAGGTTTATGGTAGGAAAGTAATTTAAAACAAGTATGGCTTGAGTTTCCTACAAAACATTGCTATAGTTTCAGATGATTTTAAGTAATGCGGAGGTCATTTCTGATTTTTATTGCAGCTACAGAAAAAGCTCGTTGCCAAAAAAATTGACAAAACCTCACCTGCCAATGAATAGTCTCCCTCATGACAATAACTGATTGTTATGTTCCCATAACCTTCACCAAACAAAGAACTACTTACCAGTTTCAGGTCGGGTACAGACCGACTCAGTGTCCATTCTTGACTGTTGACAAAGGAATCTAAAAAGAAGGAGAAATGTTATAACATCACGTGCAAACAACCTGTCTACTACATCTAGCAATATCACAGGTCAAAGGATCATGTTGACTCTATATTTGCCCAAATAACAAATTCAGAGTTATATTCATTGCACCAACAAACTGAGCATACCGTTGATATTCATGAGCATATGTACATGATCAATTAGGTAGCTATTTTAACCTTTGTTGGCTTGATTCTTGAAGCATTACTTCTGGAAATAACTGATTATATGTTAAGTTGTTTTATTCATTTTGGCGAGTATTCTGCACCAAGCTACTCTCTTTTTAAAAGGTACTTATGTGATTGTTATATAGTGGTATGATGAGTTTTAAGGTAAATTAAAACTAAGGTGCTGCAAAAACTGTTTGAACAGGAATATTGATAAACATTTGAAGTTACAAGCAAGCTTACCTTGGTATTTGCTGTGAGCCACTGTTTATTGGAGACAGCACTCAGTTAGACGGTGCATGCCTACACATCACCTTTATGTACCACTGTCTATTGGTGCCAGCACTCAGTTAGACAGTGCATGCCTACATATCACCTTTATATGAAATAATGAGAAGTGCACATACTTTGTGAAGTTGACACCATGAGGTGACTGGCGTGTCTCTTGTGAGCACATACAACCTTTGAGTGCATCATGACATGTACACTTTTGTATTTAAACAATAGCTATAAAGATGGGGGACTGCAAGAAGTCAGAAGGTTCCAGTCAACAGTCGAGAGTTTGTCAATGTCAGTGCTTAGCATCAGTAGTGATCCTAGTATTTTAAAGTCAACAAACATCTCTCTTATGCACCAGTACTGTACAACATAAACAGTCTTGACACCACACATGGCATAGATTACTTACGTGGTCTTTTTCGCTCACACGGCGTATCACTGATCTTTTTCTTGCGGTATCGCAATGAGAACCTTCGGAACAGGTCCCGTACAGGTGTGTGACCTTGAGATGATGACCTTCGTAGCTTCACACTGCTCCCACCAGGTGGAGCAGTGGAAGCACAAGAGGATGGACTACGGAACATATCACGGTCAATCATCGCCAAATAGCAATGTACGACCGACTTCCCATAATGCAACTGTCAGCCTGCGAATCCGTATATAAAATCCCAGTGGTAAACCGACGAATGTCTAAAGATGCTGCCATCCCATAATGCACTGGAGAAGACAGCTATTTAGCGCAGAAGTTACTTCCTTTGATGTCTGTGATCTAGTGAGTGCAGGCAGTGTTATCTCTGTTCTGCAACAGGTCAATCAATGAAGACTGATTTCTGAAGACATGTCTCAGTGATTCTATGTCAGATCAATACAATCAATCCAAGCCAACTGCACTGTGACAACGTCATGGCATTGTTGCATGTTTTACACAACAACACGTCGCTCCGTTTAAGCAGTGCCACTTCCAACGTTCTTGCCTTCACAAAGCACTAAGGCAGCTTTGTGAGTGTCTTACCTGCAAGGAACTCACATGTCACAGTTCGACAAATGTCTGCTCTAACATCAAAACGAACAATATCGATACCCATCAGGGCTCAACATTAACACCCACAATGCACTTGCCTGCTAGAACTAATTCACATTTACTTGTCCCAAATCTACTTTACTATGATCGCGATGTGCCGGTGAAAGGTTTTTCTTAATAAAGAATGACAAAAAATGCATCAACTAAGTTACTTCAAAGTTTTTACCCTAACATCGTGGCTCTGTCTGGTGGCGATGTTGGCATTAGTCTCATGGTGAAGTGAATGCAGTGAGCAATGTTGCATGTGTGCGAGATCGAACTGCACGGTAGCTTCCATTAAAATATGATATTATGTCAACGATATAACTATTTCAATTGTTTTACTATAATACCGTCCCAATAAACAGTATATATTGCGACTCCAATCAACTTGTCCTGTCGGACAAGTTTCCTGGAAAATGTACTTGTCCGACGTGGGTAACTACTTGTCCCGGACAAGTGGACAAGCGTTAATGTTGAGCCCTGCCCACACATATCCACTAGTACTACCGATACACACTCAGACACACATTCTTGCATCACAAGTGACTGCTGAACATTTCTGAGAGCTTGAGAGAGTAAAACAGCCTTTAGCTGGGGAGTATGCCTGATATCCAAAGCCCAACCAAGTATGCCAAGTATGATCTTTGTTGAATTAATCAATTCTTATTAAACAGTGCATGTGCTGCAGCCTGTAAAACAATGTTTTTCAAATTACATTATATATATATATATATCATCTGTACTTGGTAGGAGTTGGTGGCAATCAGACTAAACATTACGAGGTGTGTATCACTCAAAGCTAAGCTCCATTGCAGTAGTAAGCCATGGCCCTACAAGAACTAAGTGAAGAAGAAAGTTCTCACACAGGTATATTGCTACGTTCCCAGAAAACAAGTATTTCTGTGTCAGCCACACAGCAAGTTTACGGATAACTGTCATCTCCTCTGTATACAAGTCTCTAGCAATCTATCAAATTGTTTCACTTAATGAAAACTACCATTCTGCACCTGTGCACATCATCAACAATGATCTAATAAGATATGCTGGCCATCCAGATCATCTCAACAATGTCTTGTTGTGTATCCCAGAGACAGGCCGAACAGATACCACAAGGTTGTCTTCTTACAACAAAGTAGGCCCCTTCTACTAGTCTATGGAGTCTGCTATTAGTCTTATAATCCATGTTACCAGCACCATTCCAAACAGTCATGATATGGAATAGCAAATAAATATAATTTCTTCAATGTACATAGCACAAACGTAACTACCTTTCCCAAGATACTAGTATGAGAATCATACCATGGCTGCACGAGACAGTCTGTTGGTGATCCAGCTTGTCAGTTGTCACCTACCTATAGTCCTCTATTTCTACACTAACAACACACAGAAGTGTGGTGTACTGGAACGTCATTCATTCAATCTAACCAGACAACAAGAGCATGTTTGTCAACTCAACTACACACTGGCATTATGAACACCCCCTCATAAACACATTCCCTCAAGGTGTCACTGATCATAAACTGGTCAGAGAACGCTCTGATTGACGTATAAAGTAACAGTAATACAGGCATGAAGACAATGGAAGCACTGGTGGGAACTCATTATGCCTTACAAGTTTAAATGTAATTAACCCAATAAATGTAGCACAAACTAAACTGCACTGGATCTCTGGTAAACCAACAGCATAAAGCTTTCAGCTGAACATCTTTCATTGCATTACTGCATTTATGAAAATCATACAGTAGAACTCTTATAAATTCAACACAATTGAGTGCGCATTGCCTGCAGACATGGCACATGGTGTCACATGACCTCGTCCTGCCATGTGACGCCCATAAAAGGCTGTGAGTAGACAACAATGGCAGTGCCATTAAGTGAGATGATTAAGTCCAGCAGCAGTAATTGGCAGGTGTCTTGCCCTGGAGGTTAGACTCGATGCCTCTGTCCGCCCTCATGGATTAATTATTAACTGGACATCCCTACACCAGCCACCTCACTCAAGCTAAAGAAGAACAACCGAACAACGAATCAAAATCCATTCAGCGAGTTACCACGTCACCCGTACATTGTCCGTGTACAACTTCCGTATGTCTGAGATCGTGCACCACCAAATGCAACTCATATCATCATGGAGTTTGCTATCAGATGTGGAAATCCAAACGTAAATAAATTTGAGTAACTCAATAATGTTTAATGGTTACTTCAGTTGAATTGCGGATATTAAAATGAGGGTGTCAAGAGAAACTGTACAAGAGCAAGGATGAACAGCCGAGTGGGAGAGAATTACAGAGGATTGGGATAGAAGGAGAAGTATCACCAAGAATATAGCACAGACTAACTGTCATGGCCCTCACTCTTCAGGGGACCAGGGCAAGGAAGAATCATCAAATTGAATTGTGTCAACCAGTCAAGTAATATGAGTAAGAAACCGTTGCCACTTAGTTAGTGCTACTGCCTGCTGACAATAATGACAAGCACACTGAGACAGAGGCACATCAAATAGGACTGTCTGCAGTGCATTGGCTGTGTCATTTTGGTTGTTTTTGATGTGGTGCCGCCAGAAGACAGCCCTGATGACTGAGTGTCTTGCACCATGATGCCACTTACACGCCATCTTTTTCTTCACCATTCTCTCCACTCCCTTCACATGCTTTGTCACAGCAGCAGAGTGGCTCCATCATTCACACAGTACGGCCAAACGCAGCCGATGTACAGCTCAAATCTACCTCAAAAGTTGCTATCGTCTTGTGTCAACCAACTGTCGAACCACTCCTTATTGCATAGGAAATAACAGACATCGTTTTGGGGAATTAACTAGAAACTACTGCGATTCACTTACAATACTCTAAATATATGTATAATGCAGTATCTTATCTCAATCACAATATTTATTCAAAGCAGCAAAAGTTAACAGAAGTAAAAGTAAGGATAGCCTTTATAAAAAATATAAAGTAAAGATAGCCCTTATAAAATATAAAGTAAAGATAGCCCTTATAAAATATAAAGTAAAGATAGCCCTTATAAAATATAAAGTCACAGTAAGATACACTTAAGTTAAAGCTGCACTTGGTTCTGCTGTCCACTACCCGAAACCAACAGTCTATCCTCACACATAGGACTTACTGGCAAAAGCCATGAGTTTTCCCCTCCTTCCCTATTTATAACCTTCCCACTTGGGTGGGAAACTTTAATCCCGTGATTAACTTAAATAGCCCTGCCCTCTAGTGGGAACATCCCTCAGTGCGGCATTTTTATCAATGAGTTGTATCACGTCATGATTCAGTAATAGCAATTAAATAAAAGTTGTGGAAATCCATTATGTAAACTTGCAAGAATCAATGTGAAATGCTCTAGATGGTGATTCGCTCAAGATACACCTTGTCACTTTATCAGTGTCACAAAAATAGATACATTGCAAAAACATAACCTCCAAAAAGAAAGGAAAAACAACTCTTGAGATGTCTACATTCTGTATGCTGATTCAGAGGTAACATTTATAATACAATGAGCAAGGATAAGATCAGCCAGCTATTGTGACTGGTGGAGATAAGAGAATAAGACAAAGAGACATGTCTCAGCTTAGTTTGTCAAAGTGCCTCCTTTGGTGCTGGTGGTACATGCCAGAGTGGGCTGGGTGAGGGGTTATCTCTAGCAATGTGGGGCAGCTTCCTGTTTGTCCTGGATCTTTTCATTGGGGTACAGCAGTGGTTCTCAAACTGGGGTCACGACCCCATAGGGGGTCGTTTTTGCAATTTTCTTGTTTAACTGTATGTCGCATACAATAAACAATTATAATTAATAAGACATGATTTACTAGATGGGTAAGCAATGTTGAATGCATAAGTAATTTTGTCTCTTTAGAAATAACAAAAGAAAAGAAAGAAATTTCAAACTATTGGAGACAGCTGATTGTATTTTTTCCTGGATGCTGATCAGTCATGTTTTGGGGAGAAAAGTGCTGAAAAAATATTAAAAAAATTATTTTGAAGGCTACTGTCCACCACAGAATGTGCAAACCTTCTCTGGTACCAAAGAACGGGTGCTACAAGAAATAGATAATGCTTATTTCTTCAGTATGCAACTGTGTGAAACTATCACCATTCAGTCCTGCTATTAACTGACAATATTAATAAGACACATTCACTGGGCACAGGATGGTGTGGGGGGTTCTTTTCACAGCACCTGTCCCCAAGTTCTGTCATAGACAAGACTAGGTCAACAGGACCCATCCCCAGCTTCTGTCAGAGACATGACTAGTTCAACAGGACCCATCCCCAGGTTCTGTCAGAGACAAGACTAGGTCAACAGGACCCATCCCCAGGTTCTGTCAGAGACAAGACTAGGTCAACAGGACCCATCCCCAGGTTCTGTCAGAGACAAGACTAGGTCAACAAGACCCATCCCCAAGTTCTGTCAGAGACAAGACTAGGTCTATATACCCATCCCCAGCTTCTGTCAGAGACAAGACTAGGTCAACAGGACCCATTCCCAAGTTCTGTCAGAGACAAGACTAGGTCAACAGGACCCATTCCCAAGTTCTGTCAGAGACAAGACTAGGTCAACAGGACCCATCCCCAGGTTCTGTCAGAGACAAGACTAGGTCAACAGGACCCATCCCCAAGTTCTGTCAGAGACAAGACTAGGTCAATAGGACCCATTCCCAGCTTCTGTCAGAGACAAGACTAGGTCAACAGGACCCATCCCCAGCTTCTGTCAGAGACAAGACTAGGTCAACAGGACCCATCCCCAGGTTCTGTCAGAGACATGACTAGGTCAACAAGACCCATCCCCAAGTTCTGTCAGAGACAAGACTAGGTCAATAGGACCCATCCCCAGCTTCTGTCAGAGACAAGACTAGGTCAACAGGACCCATTCCCAAGTTCTGTCAGAGACAAGACTAGGTCAACAGGACCCATCCCCAGATTCTGTCAGAGACAAGACTAGGTCAACAGGACCCATCCCCAAGTTCTGTCAGAGACAAGACTAGGTCAATAGGACCCATCCCCAGCTTCTGTCAGAGACAAGACTAGGTCAACAGGACCCATCCCCAGCTTCTGTCAGAGACAAGACTAGGTCAACAGGACCCATCCCCAAGTTCTGTCAGAGACAAGATTAGGTCAACGGGACCCATCCCCAGGTTCTGTCAGAGACAAGACTAGGTCAACAAGACCCATCCCCAAGTTCTGTCAGAGACAAGACTTGGTCAATAGGACCCATCCCCAGCTTCTGTCAGAGACAAGACTAGGTCAACAGGACCCATCCCCAGGTTCTGTCAGAGACAAGACTAGGTCAACAGGACCCATCCCCAAGTTCTGTCAGAGACAAGACTAGGTCAACAGGACCCATCCCCAGCTTCTGTCAGAGACAAGACTAGGTCAACAGGACCCATCTCCAGGTTCTGTCAGAGACAAGACTAGGTCAACAGGACCCATCCTCAAGTTCTGTCAGAGACAAGACTAGGTCAACAGGACCCATCCTCAGCTTCTGTCAGAGACAAGACTAGGTCAACAGGACCCATCCCCAGCTTCTGTCAGAGACAAGACTAGGTCAACAGGACCCATCGCCAGCTTCTGTCAGAGACAAGACTAGGTCAACAGGACCCATCCCCAAGTTCTGTCAGAGACAAAACTAGGTCAATAGGACCCATCCCCAGCTTCTGTCAGAGACAAGACTAGGTCAACAGGACCCATTCCCAAGTTCTGTCAGAGACAAGACTAGGTCAACAGGACCCATCCCCAGGTTCTGTCAGAGACAAGACTAGGTCAACAGGACCCATCCCCAAGTTCTGTCAGTGACAAGACTAGGTCAATAGGACCCATCCCCAAGTTCTGTCAGAGACAAGACTAGGTCAACAGGACCCATCCCCAAGTTCTGTCAGAGACAAGACTAGGTCAACAGGACCCATCCCCAGGTTCTGTCAGAGACAAGACTAGGTCAACAAGACCCATCCCCAAGTTCTGTCAGAGACAAGACTAGGTCAATAGGACCCATCCCCAGCTTCTGTCAGAGACAAGACTTGGTCAACAGGACCCATCCCCAGGTTCTGTCAGAGACAAGACTAGGTCAATAGGACCCATCCCCAGCTTCTGTCAGAGACAAGACTAGGTCAACAGGACCCATCCCCAGCTTCTGTCAGAGACAAGACTAGGTCAACAGGACCCATCCCCAGCTTCTTTCAGAGACAAGACTAGGTCAACAGGACCCATCCCCAGGTTCTGTCAGAGACAAGACTAGGTCAACAGGACCCATCCCCAAGTTCTGTCAGAGACAAGACTAGGTCAATAGGACCCATCCCCAGCTTCTGTCAGAGACAAGACTAGGTCAACAGGACCCATCCCCAGCTTCTGTCAGAGACAAGACTAGGTCAACAGGACCCATCCCCAGCTTCTGTCAGAGACAAGACTAGGTCAACAGGACCCATTCCCAGCTTCTGTCAGAGACAAGACTAGGTCAACAGGACCCATCCCCAGGTTCTGTCAGAGACAAGACTAGGTCAACAGGACCCATCCCCAGCTTCTGTCAGAGACAAGACTAGGTCAACAGGACCCATCGCCAGCTTCTGTCAGAGACAAGGCTAGGTCAACAGGACCCATCCCCAAGTTCTGTCAGAGACAAGACTAGGTCAATAGGACCCATCCCCAGCTTCTGTCAGAGACAAGACTAGGTCAACAGGATCCATCCCCAGGTTCTGTCAGAGACAAGACTGGGTCAACAGGATCCATCCCAGGTTCTGTCAGAGTCAAGACTAGGTCAATAGGACCCATCCCCAAGTTTTGCCAGAGACAAGACTAGGTCAACAGGACAAATCCCCAGGTTCTGCCAGAGACAAGACTAGATCAACAGGACCCATTCCCAGCTTCTGTCATGGACAAGACTAGGTCAACAGGACCTGTCCCCAGGTTCTGTCAGAGACAAGACTAGGTCAACAGGACCCATCCCCAGGTTCTGCCAGAGACAAGACTAGATCAACAGGACCCATTCCCAGCTTCTGTCAGAGACAAGACTAGGTCAACAGGACCCGTCCCCAGGTTCTGTCATGGACAAGACTAGGTCAACAGGACCTGTCCCCAGTTGTATGTGTCTAACAAACTGATCTTTGTACACCTGGACTGGGTGTTGAGTTATATCAATCAACATTAGAATGTGTGTGACCAGTGTTCAAATACTCTGACAGCTCCAGTCATTGCTGACAGTTGGACAAACATGTGACTACACAACTGGACAGACCTGTAATATATATATGTGGAGATTTGTAAGAAAAAGGCCAACACTTTTTGACCTTCAGCCCTCAAATGTATTGCAATGTGCCAGTGAAGTTGACACTATCAATGTATACAAGGAATGGCTTCCAATGCACCACAGGCCAAGAATGTTCGTTCAAGCAGTGAGTTAGTCAATACAGTCATGTAATAGATTCTAATCACTTTTGGACCAGATATGTAACATTTTAATGCACTTGAATAATTTACCAAATGTGTAACTTCAGTTCAGTATTATCAATTCATTTTTCATACACAAAATAGAAGTCCAATGTGAATGTGTAAATGTAATTCCAAGAAGGTTATGATATTATCAACAGTCACTGTTGGTTACCCAGGTACTGGTAGGTAGTCTAGCTGCCACCACCTCAACAGTCACTGTTGGTTACCCAGGTACTGGTAGGTAGTCTAGCTGCCACCACCTCAACAGTCACTGTTGGTTACCCAGGTACTAGTAGGTAGTCTAGCTGCCACCATCTCAACAGTCACTGTTGGTTACCCAGGTACTGGTAGGTAGTCTAGCTGCCACCACCTCAACAGTCACTGTTGGTTACCCAAGTACCGGTAGGTAGTCTAGCTGCCACCACCTCAACAGTCACTGTTGGTTACCCAGGTACTGGTAGGTAGTCTAACTGCCACCACCTCAACAGTCACTGTTGGTTACCCAGGTACTGGTAGGTAGTCTAGCTGCCACCACCTCAACAGTCACTGTTGGTTATCCAGGTACTGGTAGGTAGTCTAGCTGCCACCATCTCAACAGTCACTGTTGGTTACCCAGGTACTGGTAGGCAGTCTAGCTGCCACCACCTCAACAGTCACTGTTGGTTACTCAGGTACCGGTAGGCAGTCTAGCTGCCACCACCTCAACAGTCACTGTTGGTTACCCAGGTACTGGTAGGTAGTCTAGCTGCCACCACCTCAACAGTCACTGTTGGTTACCCAGGTACCGGTAGGTAGTCTAGCTGCCACCACCTCAACAGTCACTGTTGGTTACCCAGGTACTGGTAGGTAGTCTAGCTGCCACCACCTCAACAGTCACTGTTGGTTACCCAGGTACCGGTAGGTAGTCTAGCTGCCACCACCTCAACAGTCACTGTTGGTTACCCAGGTACTGGTAGGTAGTCTAGCTGCCACCACCTCAACAGTCACTGTTGGTTACCCAGGTACTGGTAGGTAGTCTAGCTGCCACCACCTCAACAGTCACTGTTGGTTACCCAGGTACTGGTAGGTAGTCTAGCTGCCACCATCTCAACAGTCACTGTTGGTTACCCAGGTACTGGTAGGTAGTCTAGCTGCCACCACCTCAACAGTCACTGTTGGTTACCCAGGTACCGGTAGGTAGTCTAGCCGCCACCACCTCAACAGTCACTGTTGGTTACCCAGGTACTGGTAGGTAGTCTAGCTGCCACCACCTCAACAGTCACTGTTGGTTACCCAGGTACCGGTAGGTAGTCTAGCTGCCACCACCTCAACAGTCACTGTTGGTTACCCAGGTACTGGTAGGTAGTCTAGCTGCCACCACATCAACAGTCACTGTTGGTTACCCAGGTACTGGTAGGTAGTCTAGCTGCCACCACCTCAACAGTCACTGTTGGTTACCCAGGTACTGGTAGGTAGTCTAGCTGCCACCACCTCAACACTCACTGTTGGTTACCCAGGTACTGGTAGGTAGTCTAGCTGCCACCACCTCAACAGCCACTGGCCACTACCACTGCTGGCATTGCTAACATTAAATTCCCTTGCTTGTAGTATCTGAGATATGAGGACATTCCGACTTGATAACAGGACTCTCTCTCTGGGTCAGGTTCATGACACAGCTAATTATGATCAATGCTGTCTGCATTCTTAGATACTGACTGCTCGGTTACAGTGGAAGCGTCCGAGGTAGAGAGCTCAACATCCTAGAAAACCCAGGTACACAACCTACATCAAAGTCCACACACCTTTCCAGGAAGCATTCCTCGCAGTCTCGACTCGCTCAGATTCCAACGAAGCAAGTCCAGGAACTTGTCAAGTGTGAATCTGTATACCTGCCTAGAATGGCTGCAGCAAGACTCTCTCCAGGGTATTGGGCATAACAACACCAGCCAACTTCCCAGAAACACGCAAACATTTAGAGAATTTCCCAAAAAGTCTCAAGCCAAACATTCACTGAAACAACACAAAAACAACTTCATGGAACTGTCCAATCACAGCCACAATCGATACAAGTCACGTTTTGTCACAACTACCAGATAGCTGAATGACAAACTACAATAGTCTTGATAATACTTTTCCTTTGGTAAGGGTTCTCATGAATGAACGTGACAGTGATGGGGATCTACTGCAGTATGATATTCACAAGATGACCTGAAGACTGAAGAAGTCAGCAGACTGACAGGGACTGCCTCCCAAACCCCCTAGGAAGTAGTGAATCTAGGGATCAGATTGACAGGGACTGCCTCCCAAACCCCCTAGGATGTAGTGAACCTAGGGATCAGAGTGACAAGGACTGCCTTCCCAAACCCCCTAGGAAGTAATGAACCTAGGGATCAGACAGCTGTTGGGTGTGGGAAAGACAAATACAGTGATACTTAGGTGCTACTTCACCATGGGATCTCACACATCTCAAGCTCACATTACCTGTCTGCACTAAATATATGTACTCGGAGGCAAATACCCCCTAACACCCTTGGCTCCTTAACAGCTACTGACCCAATTCTCCTGCTATTAGATAAATGTCCATACTCATAAAGAAAAACAGCTGTCAAATGAGATTGCCACTGAAGCAAGGTATGCACTTACAGACCACACTCCCCCTCACCCCACCCAGTATCTGACATCCACAGTTGAAAGTTCTCCTTTGATGCTATCTTTAGACAAGCCATGTACAAGTTAATGTACTTGATAGGTTTCAGCTGCCATTTTAATAATGCCTAAAACCTCAGCTACTCACAATAATATCTTTGGCAAATAATAATAATATTATGCAGCAAGCAATCCCATTGAACAAGTAAAAGGATTATATAATGCTAAAAGTTCTACCACTTGGAGAGGGTTTATTATAGCTAACTTACCTACAAGAATATTATACAAAGAAATTTACAAAAGTTGAAAACAATGTATTAATTATAAGGGCAACTAGTACACTATAATTTCTTTTAACTAAACTCAATGTGTGTGCGTGCGTGCGTGCGTGCGTCCGTGCGTGCGGTGTCTAGTGAATTGGTCAGGCAACAACATAAACTGATAGAACTGGGCCTCATCTCAGCAACACCATTCTGTTTTCGTCACTGACATATGACTGACAGCTGTCACTCATCAACAGCTGTCACTCACTGGCAACTATTATTCCAAAGCATCACATCAAAAACAGAATGGAGACAAATTGACCTGGTACAGTTACTGACAGAAACATACATTTTTTGTTTCTATTGCCATGCCAACTGAGTGAAATGGTAGCCAGTTGGCAGACTAATCAATCGGCCCAGTTTCTTTACATGTTTGGATGCTACCGTACAACATATTTCTAGGTCTGCAACTGTTATTGACATTCACATAGTTAATGCCAGTTGCGTTATATAACTAATCCTACACCAGATGTCTACTTAGGGAACATCTCAAAACAGGCACATTGCGGCCACTTTATAATTTTGGTTGTTGTACATCATTATTAATTTATGTCTGACGACTGTTGTTTATATAATTAAGATTGAATTTTAATGTGGTTAATGTTAACATTGAAACTAATATTATTTATGTGCTGAAGTTACAAATTATTATACCATAGTAACCAATATTTTATTTGATGTGACACCATTATGTTACGTTTCCATTTTTTGGCCATTTTCATCACCCACAAAAACACAATTTTTCCAATCTTGACCAATACGTATCAACTGACCAACCAAAACAAATTCCACGTATTACAGTTGCACAACAATGAAGGATGCAAATAAATGTTTCATTACAAAAATACCCCAGACAAAGCTAGCAATTAGGGATAATAGTACGAATATATCTGACCACCAAAGACGGACCATGTCTCTAAATAGCATTGAGGTCAACGTACCTAGTGAGACTGATCTGAAAACTACTGGGACCTGTCAAAGACTTCCAGGAAAATGAGGCAGACACTGAATAGCAAGCTCCACTAAAGAACAGGAAATGAGAGTGAATAGAGGCTCTGGTCCTCTGGCCTACAACCCTGTCTGGGTGGAATACTGGACTACAACCAGAGGATCTCCATGTCACGGTGGTAGAACAAACAGAACAGAACAGATGATCCCCATGTCATGATGGTAGAACAAACAGAACAGAAGATATCCACGCCATGATGGTAGAACAAACAGAACATAAGGTATCCACGCCATGATGGTAGAACAAACAGAACATAAGGTATCCATGCCATGATGGTAGAACAAACAGAACATAAGGTATCCATGCCATGATGGTAGAACAAACAGAACATAAGGTATCCATGCCATGATGGTAGAACAAACAGAACATAAGGTATCCATGCCATGATGGTAGAACAAACAGAACAGAAGATCTCCATGTCATGATGGTAGAACAAACAGAACAGAAGATCTCCATGCCATGATGGTAGAACAAACAGAACAGAAAATCTCCATGTCATGATGGTAGAACAAACACAGCAGAGAATCTTCATGTCATGATGGTAGAACAAACAGAGCAGAGGATATCCATGTCATGATAGTAGAACAAACAGAGCAGAGGATCTCCATGTCATGATGGTAGAACAAATAGAGCAGAGGATCTCCATGTCATGATGGTAGGACAAACAGAACAGAAAATCTCCATGTCATGATGGTAGAATAAACAGAATGTTCAGAAGATATCCATGCCATGATTGTAGAACAAACAGAATGTTCAGAGGATCTCCATGTCATGATGGTAGAACAAACAGAGCAGAGGATCTCCATGTCATGATGGTAGAACAAACAGACGACTGGATCTCCTGCCCACAACCCTTTTGAGATGCCCCCACTGGTGACAGAAGGGCAACCGGAAGTGTGTACTACTTAGGGAGTGTGTAAACACTAGTCCGCTGCTCTCTGTCAATGCACACATTTCTACATTGTCTATTTTCTCCAAGTTGTCATAAGTTACTACCAAGAGCGGGCCCTTCACAATACTGCTTCCTTGGGACTAGATCCGTGTTAATAAATAATCCATGTACACAATTCACATACATTATGTAGGTGACGTGTGGTGAAATGGGTCTAATAAATAATTCTGTTAATACCTCAGGTACGAGACATGGCTGCTGTGGGTAAACTTGGCATCCTGCAGTCCAACTCCCCATACTGCCCAGCATGCTGCACACACATGCACGCATGCTGCACACACATGCACGCACGCACACAAATGTCTGTCAGATTCAGTGCATGTATGCATGATGTGAAGACATAATGTATGAGCACATTGGTTGAAACTGTCAATGACTGCCACACTGCAGGTCCTAACTAGGAGCAGATGTACAACCCCACCAATACACAACCCACCCTGGCATACTTGGAGGGGCAGTGGGTCATACCCCCTATAGCTTCAGGCAGTGAGTAAGAGAAATGATGGTATAATTTAAAATGTCTAGCCAGAGAAACACTGGAGACCATTTGTCATAAATTATTTGTTCAGTTGTCTTAAATACATGATTAAGTCATTAAAGTTTGAGAGGACATAACTTGATATGCAAACACACATGCACTCACACAGTCTGTTGTACTGGCTTCATCAGTGAACCTATCTACCTAGTACACACACACAATTACATATACATATTGTTAAATACATGTACACACTTTCATACTTGTACATATACTTTCACACAAGTACATACACTTTCTCACAAGTGCATACAATTTCATACAAGTACATACACTTTCATACAAGTACATACACTTTCATACAAGTACACACTTTGATATGCCCTTATTACGGGGCAACAATACAAGATGATTGACTGTCACACCTTACCTTGGCCCTCCTGTCACTGACAGTGTCATGTCATTCTCCGACATTAAATTTTATGTGTGACACACTAGTCAGATGCTAGCAGCATGCCTTCAAATACTCTCATTTTTATGCCAAAACACTGGCTGCTCGAGAATCCTTCTTCTTAGAGATACATCATTTTCTATATCCTTGCTTACATACTTTTGCGAAGTCAATTGGCTGAATGATATTCCCAGATATCAGCTGAGTTTGTTCAACATGACAGAATGATATTCTCAGATATCAGCTGAGTATGTTCAACATGGTAGAATGATATTCCCAGGTATCAGCCCAGTGACTTCAACGGCAAAGCCATGTCGGATCCACAGTGGTTTTGCTGATAGTGCAACATGTATAATGACAGCATGCTAGATCCCTCCAAGTCCATGTACTGCCGTGAACCAATGTAGTTGCCATGTATACTCCCTGCAGCTAGCTCTTTGCTTATCATTTCTACATCAAACTGTTACTGAAGCCTTCAATTGCTGCCATATCAGTTGTCACATTCACCAGTCTGTCAAGGTAGACCGGGTGCCTCCCAGGCTACACAGGCAATGTCCGGGCAGTGTAAACACGTGTACACAGATATCCACACCAGCACATACCAGTGAGTCTTCAGCGTGACGTAGATCCTCCGATATATGCAAATCGTGCACTTTGAGACAGCTGTCTCAGTGCAATATGCAAATCAAGCCCTGTGAGACAATAATAACTGTGAAACAATCACTGCAGTAGCCACTTGCTGTCAATCCCAGTCAAACATCCCAGTCTGTGTAGTCACTCTATATCAACAGCATCATGCACTAATGACATGAACCACACTGAGACACAGGCCATTCTGATGACATTCCACATTACTGCTCACTTCACAATGAAGCCAGTGGACTGTGACACAGGACTTCACAGTTACTGGTGCTATAAACTCATCAGAATGAAGGAGTAGCAGACAGACTTAAGAGGCTTCTATTACTGGTCAGCAGCAAGAGCCTACACAATGCCAGGCACTGTAAATAAACACTACCACCAAGCACCTCCTCTAACTAGTGGCCGGCTGTCAATCAACTACAGGCCCCGCCCACAGCAGCTGCAGTTCATTTACAAGGCATGACAGAAATGTCATGTAGAATTTGTATTTAAACACGGGGATGATGATATCAGATAATGTGACAGAAAGTGCTATCATTAATTTCTTATTTATTTATGTTTTTGTTTGTAATAATAATTTTAATATCAACTGAATTAAACAGAAAATATTACTGTCATACTCATAAAGGTGTGTGTGTGTATGTGTGTGTATATGTGGTGTGTGTGTGTGTGTGTGTGTGTGTGTGTGTGTGTGTGTGTGCATGTATACTTGCATATGTGCATGTATACTTGCATACGTGCATGTGTGTGTGCACGTGTGTTGTGTGTGCATGTATACTTGGATACATGTATGTGCGTGTGCGTGTGTGTGTTGTGTGCGCATGTATACTTGGATACGTGCATGTGCGTGTGCACGTGTGTATGTCTGTGCGTCTGTGTGTGTCTGTATGTGTGTGTGGGTCTGTGCATGTCTGATCGTGTGTGCATGTGTGTGTGTGCGTGTGTCTGTGTGTGTGCGTACACGTGTGTGTGCGTGTGTGTGCATGTATACTTGCATACCTGCATGTGTGTGTGGTTAAAAGACTGACTTTAACCAGTTAAAATGTTGCTAATTTAACACCTTACATACAGGAATGTTTAATGTAGTTGCGGTTGTGACAACAGTCAACTACAATCATGGGCCAACACTGGAAACAGCAAAGAGCATACAACAGATACCGTAGTGATAACTGACTGTCTATATTCGTTACACTATTATCATCTAGGAAAAGAACTAAATGCTACAACTGATCCATTTTCAGCAGACTATCGTGTTACCTAACAACCAATAGAGGCACATAATCCCTGCTATCTCCTGCCCAAACAGGATCAGTGGTCAATGTTGAAAGAGTTATACTTTGATGGCGCCAACCAATGCTGGTATGGACACACATAGATTAACACTATAAGTACATATTTTAGTATATGCAGTAAGTCTGACTCCACTGTTTTTACGCACTCAGCATTCTCAGATAGTTCTCTGTAATTAGCTGCCAAATTTGTTGACATATTACTTAGTCTTGGTACACAGTATTCTACAAACATGGTAGAAGCACTGCAGTATTTAGGCTCACAAAGTAACAATCGAAAAACATTATTGTATGCAACATGGAGCTTATGGATACTTGCTACTGTGTAATTCAACCACAGTTGAGCAGTATACATTCGAGAACAGAACGTTTTAAGCAATGTCAGCTTCACTTCTGTAGCATACATGTAAAATTTTCTCAAAAGCATATTACCCCTAGCATATAATTGTATGCCCTGTCCTTGTCATCTCGCAGTGTATTAGATATAAAGTGCCCTAGATATTTTACGTGATCTACTTCTTTGATTGTTTCACCATTAATCTCAAACGATGGCACATCAACATTCTTCATGTGTTTGCTTTTACATATTAACACAGCACTTTTCTTTGAGTTATATTTAATACCATGACTCATCCCATAAGATCCACAGACCTCTGTCAGACCAGACAACTCTGATACAGGTTGGCTTAGTTTGTGCATAGACTGAGAAATGCCTCTGCATATACGTGCCCTCTAGTTGGTACTAATTGGGATTAATCTAGACTGGCAGTAAGTAGTACTGTTATCTCCAACTACACATTACAGATCTTACACCTTCAGGTGAAATACTGGCTCCACTCAGACTTTACATACCTGGTACCCAAAACAACCCTGCCAGATAGAGTCAGAATTCTCTCATTTTCTTTGAGAGATAAATAACAATTGTCAATCATATCAAAATTTTATTTTAATTCTGTATGTAATTGATTTGCCAGAAATATTTACCGGGAAAGGAAACTGCACATTAAAGTTACAAATATGCACACACATACGCACGCACGCGCACGCGCATGCACGCACAGTTTCTGGCACTAAACTGTGCCTTTTGTCCAAACCTGTGGCAAATGGCCAGTTTCAGTTTCTTCTGTTGGTGATTAATAGGGTGTAGTCTGAGAAGTAAACTTGCCTAATAGGAGTTAATGTAGAATGAAATGAGCACAAATGTACTGTCCTGATGCTGAGATAACATCAAAGCTGTGGTAAGTGAGAGTCTCTCTGGGGACTGGAGAGACTGTCATTTAGAGAAGTCAGACTTTAATTGAGACTGATGAGGATGTGCTAGTAACCACACTTGGGGGAGGACAGAGTACAGGTCTAGGCTCACTAATGATGGACAGAAGACCATTAAGAAACAAAACCTCTGATGTATGACATGGCACAAAGAGTACTGGCAAAGGATCACACACCATATTGAACACTGGATATCCACTGCCAGCCAAATACATAGCTCTGTGCACAGTACAGATGCCCCCAGGACCCCCCACAACATAGATGGCAACAATGAGACCTGACACAGATAGCTTTCACCCTTTCATAGAACCCACCCCCACCTTGTCTGTGCTACAGGCCCACAAGGGGCTGCAGGGTGGTTGCCCCTGGACACTAGGCAACACAGGACAGAGATAACTGATTAGACTTCAATCAGATGCACTGATAACAACTATAACAGATGCTAGATGCAACAGCCATCTTCTAAACAGCACTGATCAACTGATTCTCCACATCTGCCACCCATTCTTTCTGCCTTACAAGGTAATCACAGTTACTGCTGCATACCAGCATTGACAGCAGTGTTCAAATGATAGCAAATGACTTTTGTCAAACAGTTTCTATCATATCACCAAGTCCTGTGCAGCAATACTCCACTAAGTGATTGGTTTAATGGCTGTGTCTGATAGCATAGTTTGCCTGTAATATGTTAGTGATTTATCCCATTTTCTGCTTTCATGAAAGAATTGGGACTTTGATGCTACCTTTACATGGGGTGTATTGCATGGTACATTTCATGGTGGACAATAAGTCATTCTCCTTCAAATTCAACCATGGCCATACCTTAGGGTGTGTCTCATCAGTTTGCAAAGTATAAAATATAATTATGTATTTAGTGTTGGTTCAATCTCCTTAAGAATTATATGATCCAAGATTGCTATTCCCGTCAATAGTTTCACTGACTGGGTGGCACCACTGTAGTAAGATATTTTCCGTGAGGGTCATACATTGTGATGACCAACCGTCCAACCCCCCTTACGTAATACCTGTAACATAATGCGCTCTCATGTCACTGTCCAACCCCCTTAACATAATACTTGTAACATAATGCACTCTCATGTCACTGTCCAACCCCCTTAACATAATACTTGTAACATAATGCACTCTCATGTCACTGTCCAACCCCCCATACGTAATATTTGTAACATAATGTGCACTCATGTCACCATCCAACTCCCCATATGTAATACTTGTAACATATGCGCACTCATGTCACCGTCCAACCTCCCATATGTAATACTTGTAACATATGCGCACTCATGTCACCGTCCAACCTCCCATATGTAATACTTTTAACATAATGCGCACTCATGTCACCATTCTTTTATTCTATTCATCATCGCAAGCCAGGGCTGTTTGCCATGCAAAACTAGCCCTGGCAGATCTCCTACGCGAAGTGCGGAAGTTAGCTGAGTCAAACTAGTAATTGACTTTGCCAGTCGCGACTGCATCACCCGTGAGAACAGCGCAAATACCCGCCTCAATTTGAAAACAGATAAACGACTTCTGGGAATGCCAATATATAATGACCCGTTCACCCATTAGCCCGAGCAGTTGAGCGGTATTGTGTATTCGAATAATTGCTTCTACTTCCTAAACATTGCATGTAACACAAGCCATGGTTGGTTGAAATTAGTTTTATTATGACCACCTGACCTGCCGACAACCACTGATCTAGTGAGCGATTTCATAGGCTGAGCTTAAATTCAGAGTTTCGCAAAGCGATCAGCCAGGCACTGACGTAATCATCAGCAGCGACCCCTGGCGCGCGAGGATGATTCTATTCCTAGCACTATACCATTTCCCAACATCGTTCATCCCTCCAATGTTCTACCCCTTCCACCCCCTCTCTGCTCCCATTCCTCCAAATGCTGCTGGCGGGGTAATGACTGTAGGAAACAACCTTACAGATGATCCGTCAACCGAAAGACCACATAGGAAAGGACACATAATCAATGACATAGTTTAAATAATTAATGCATATATGTGTCATTGCTAAGGCTATCACATCATTAGACTGCCTATTTCTGGTGACTGATTACATCCATGCCCAGTTCATCATCAAGTGTCATCAGTATCTAGATGTAGATGTCAATCTACATAAAAACACCTAAATGATGACAATGCAAGGCAAGCATGGTACAGTGCTGCCACCTGCCGACCAACATGTAAACATCACTGAGAATACATGGCAGCTGTTGCGGGGATCAAAATAGGTATCAATAGTCTAATAAACCTCATCTCTTTCTAATGCGGTGCTCAATTTATTAAGGCCAGACACGGCAGGTAGATATGATTATTTTTTGATTTGTGCAAACAATTAAATTTTCTCTCCCAGTACATGAAATGGGTCTTACTGAGTAAAATATATTGAATTTTGTTCAGCCAGACCCCTCGTTTCCATGGTAACAAACAAAATGGCCACCATTTTGAGCAAATATTGGCAAATTTGGAAACACTGCTATTTTTTATTGAACCCACATATAGTTATAATTTGTGCACATCCATGTTCACTATACATTCTATTGTGCAATGATCAGAGCATTTTTTTAAATGTTGTTTTTATTTTAAAAATAATTTTTTTGGTAAAATACAAAAAAAATCTTTCATGTGTAGATAAACTTGAATTATGCTGACGATGGTTATTTGTTGGGACAGCAATGATCACTGCACCCTGACTGCTAAGTTGCTACCTACAGACCATATCAGCCAGTGGTAGTCTCATTCACCTCAACAGAAGGCAGGATTGCAGGGTGTCTCGTATCAATCTACCTATCAGAATATTTTATATCTGGATAGGTCTGATATCTATCTAGACCTATCAAGTTAGAACAAACATCTGGGGGATCAGATGATCTGTCCATTCTGTTCATATGACTAATATAAGCATCTGCAGGATCAGCTGGTCTATCCTCTCTGTCAGGATCATAATTTTATATGAACATCGGGTGGATCAGCTGATCTGTTCACTCTGACAGGATCATATGAGCATCTGGTAGATCAGTTGATCTGTCCACTCTGACAGGATCATATGAGCATCTGGTAGATCAGTTGATCTGTCCACTCTGACAGGATCATATGAGCATCTGGTAGATCAGTTGATCTGTCCACTCTGACAGGATCATATGAGCATCTGGTAGATCAGTTGATCTGTCCACTCTGACAGGATCATATGAGCATCTGGTAGATCAGTTGATCTGTCCACTCTGACAGGATCATATGAGCATCTGGTAGATCAGTTGATCTGTCCACTCTGACGGGATCAAATAGGTCATCAAATATACATTTACAACTACATGATCAACTGTATTAATAATACTTTACTTTGTGACTATCTTTTCATGAATCGAACAAGAAAATGCATAAGAAAGGAATGAAAACCTTAAATACTTGCAGTTCGTTACTGTAGAAACCAACATTTGGCTGCTGACCAGGGTGATGACACTATCAAAGTTAAGCATAAATCTGAGGAAAAAATGTTGGGATATATTTGTAACTCAAGTGTGAACAATTTAGTTTCCACTAAAATCTCTCAGATATGTGTTTTAGACAATGTGGAACATGTCAAACTCATTTTGTTGGTTACTGGAGAAACGTGTGTGATTCTTGAAATTGTTTCTCTGAAAGTAAAACCAACGATCGTAGATCTTCTAATGCTATGTTATCGTAATTACTATGCGGTGGAAATTAAACACAAGAGAAAAAGGTTGGAATTAAAGGAAATGACAGTCATTTAACTGATGTTAATGGACTGTGACCTTAAAAAATACTTTGTGAATGACTTTCGTTACTACGGAAACAATCCCAAAGATGGTGATCTTCCGAACAAAAGCACGCATTCAATACAATATCGCAGGAAAACTTAAACAATCCTGCATCATCTTTGATATAATTTACTTCAATTATGTCTACTACACAATGTACGATAGAATGCTGCGTGTGCTGAAGAGCGGAAACGAACATAAACCAGTCACTTTTTATGCACTTCCTTCATGTGACCGCGTCTTTTGAACACATGTGTAGAATGTTATGAAATCTCTACATCATGCCTGCATGTTGCGAACTTGCTGGGAGGATTTGGGCTTTGTGATAAAAGGTCAGAGTGTGCTAGTTACATACAGAATCGAAATAGAGTGATTGCTGCAAATCTTGCAAAATAAACATTATTTATCAGATTTTCAATATTATTAAAAATTAATCTAAAAATGACACCCAAGTAGTTGTCATTTTGGGTCAGTTTCTGCTTTTTTGCGTTGTGGTGGAGTTAGGATTTCACAATTTCCGACAATTTATGAACAGAAACGAAAATAACTTACGACATGCCTTTTTTGATCAATTTAGAATCTCATTAAAATAACTTTTTGCGTATTTGTTTCACAAAGCTTGAAAGTATGGTCTCTTAACTACGATTTGACATGAAGATTATTATTGTTGGGAACACGAAGTTTGTGGGCGAGCATTGTAAAATGTAGTATCATTCGCCTGTCCCACTTTTCAGCACCATTTTGGGTGTAGACTTCGAAGGAAAAACCGGCTAAAAATCCATTTAAGCAATTTTCTGCACAAAAGTCTATTATTTCACACAACAAATATGACACATCACACCATATTCACAAAAGTGTACACAATGTAATGACTGTTGTGGTATTGTCCTTGAAAGATAAGCAGCAGTTGAATTTTCCTGCTTTTCCAGGTATCGTGGACATGCACAACAGGAATGTGTTGGTGAGTGGGATGGCCACATACTGTGCAGCCATCTAGTGATCAATGACACAACTAAATCACACTGCTAACAGATCCACATACCTTGCAGTCAGGTAACGATCAACTGTCAGCTGGAGAGCTTCACAGTACCACCGTCTTGTCTGTTTGTATAACCATAACTAACATCCATAGGACATAGCCTAAAGGTCAGCAGCTGCTAAGACCACTAAGGAAAGTATACATTTATATTCCTGTTTCTATGTTTATGTATGTAAACAAAATGCTTAGCTCATTCAAAGGAGCTGTTCTGTTTAAATAGGGAAGCTTGTTTTTCCAACATTCAAAACCCAAAAATTAAAAACACTTGTAAGTGATGAAGTCAACAGTGAATAGTGCACACTAGGAAACTGATAAGGCACAAAGACAGGTAATTGTAGTGTGTCAAGTGCATATCTGTGGCCCAGTGTTATCTAAGTAGGAGATGGCTGCTGATAGTAGTGACCAGGTGACAGGGTGTAGGCATCACTTTTCACACAGTACACCCTGCCAGCTAGGGGGTAGACACCCTGCTCTGCTATAGGTTGTGGATTAGGGGTGCACATACACTGCCCTGCTAGGGGTTGGCATACTGGGGATATTGGGAGTAGACATACACTACGCCCTGCTAGGGCCTTGCGTACTGGAGGTATTTGGTGTAGACATACACCCAGCTCTGCTAAGGGTTGGCGTACTGGGATATTGGGAGTAGTCATACACTCTGCCCTGCTAGGGGTTGGCGTGCTGGGGGTATTGGGAGTAATCATACTCTGCCCTGCTAGGAGTTGGTGTACTGGGGGTATTGGGAGTAGACATACACTCTGTCCTGCTAGGGGTTGGCATACTGGGGGTATTGGGAGTAGACATACACTATGCCCTGCTAGGGCCTTGCGTACTGGAGTTATTTGGTGTAGACATACACCCAGCTCTGCTAAGGGTTGGTGTACTGGGGTATTGGGAGTAGTCATACACTCTGCCCTGCTAGGGGTTGGCGTACTGGGGGTATTGGGAGTAATCATACTCTGCCCTGCTAGGGGTTGGCGTACTGGGGGTATTGGGAGTAGACATACACTCTGCCCTGCTAGGGGTTGGCGTACTGGGGGTATTGGGAGTAATCATACTCTGCCCTGCTAGGGGTTGGTGTACTGGGGGTATTGGGAGTAGACATACACTCTGCCCTGCTAGGGGTTGGCGTACTGGGGGTATTGGGAGTAATCATACTCTGCCCTGCTAGGGGTTGGTGTACTGGGGGTATTGGGAGTAGTCATACACTCTGCCCTGCTAGGGGTTGGCTAGGGGTTGGTGTACTGGGGGTATTGGGAGTAATCATACTCTGCCCTGCTAGGGGTTGGTGTACTCGGGCATTGGGAGTAGACATACACTCTGCCCTGCTAAGGGTTGGTGTACTGGGGTATTGGGAGTAGTCATACACTCTGCCCTGCTAGGGGTTGGTGTACTGGGGGTATTGGGAGTAATCATACACTCTGCCCTGCTAGGGGTTGGTGTACTGGGGGTATTGGGAGTAGTCATACACTCTGCCCTACTAGGGGTTGGTGTACTGGGGGTATTGGGAGTAATCATACACTCTGCCCTACTAGGGGTTGGTGTACTGGGGGTATTGGGAGTAATCATACACTCTGCCCTGCTAGGGGTTGGTGTACTGGGGGTATTGGGAGTAGTCATACACTCTGCCCTGCTAGGGGTTGGTGTACTGGAGGTATTGGGTGTAGACATACACTCTGCCCTACTAGGGGTTGGTGTACTGGGGGTACTGGGAGTAGTCATACACTCTGCCCTACTAGGGGTTGGTGTACTGGAGGTATTGGGTGTAGTCATACACTCTGCCCTGCTAGGGGTTGGTGTATTGGGGGTATTGGGAGTAATCATACACTCTGCCCTGCTAGGGGTTGGTGTACTGGAGGTATTGGGTGTAGACATACACTCTGCCCTACTAGGGGTTGGTGTACTGGGGGTACTGGGAGTAGTCATACACTCTGCCCTACTAGGGGTTGGTGTACTGGAGGTATTGGGTGTAGTCATACACTCTGCCCTGCTAGGGGTTGGTGTATTGGGGGTATTGGGAGTAATCATACACTCTGCCCTGCTAGGGGTTGGTGTACTGGAGGTATTGGGTGTAGACATACACTCTGCCCTACTAGGGGTTGGTGTACTGGGGGTACTGGGAGTAGTCATACACTCTGCCCTACTAGGGGTTGGTGTACTGGAGGTATTGGGTGTAGTCATACACTCTGCCCTGCTAGGGGTTGGTGTATTGGGGGTATTGGGAGTAATCATACACTCTGCCCTGCTAGGGGTTGGTGTACTGGGGGTATTGGGAGTAGTCATACACTCTGCCCTACTAGGGGTTGGTGTACTGGGGGTATTGGGAGTAATCATACACTCTGCCCTACTAGGGGTTGGTGTACTGGGGTATTGGGAGTAGTCATACACTCTGCCCTACTAGGGGTTGGTGTACTGGGGGTATTGGGAGTAGTCATACACTCTGCCCTACTAGGGGTTGGTGTACTGGGGGTATTGGGAGTAATCATACACTCTGGGAGTATTGGGAGTAATCATACACTAGGGGTTGGTGTACTGGGGGTATTGGGAGTAGTCATACACTCTGCCCTACTAGGGGTTGGTGTACTGGGGGTATTGGGAGTAATCATACACTCTGCCCTACTAGGGGTTGGTGTACTGGGGGTATTGGGAGTAATCATACACTCTGCCCTACTAGGGGTTGGTGTACTGGGGGTATTGGGAGTAATCATACACTCTGCCCTGGTAGGGGTTGGTGTACTGGGGGTATTGGGAGTAATCATACACTCTGCCCTACTAGGGGTTGGCGTACTGGAGGTATTGGGTGTAGACATACACTCTGCCCTGGTAGGGGTTGGTGTACTGGGGGTACTGGGAGTAATCATACACTCTGCCCTACTAGGGGTTGGTGTACTGGGGGTATTGGGAGTAATCATACACTCTGCCCTGGTAGGGGTTGGTGTACTGGGGGTACTGGGAGTAATCATACTCTGCCCTACTAGGGGTTGGTGTACTGGGGGTATTGGGAGTAATCATACACTCTGCCCTGGTAGGGGTTGGTGTACTGGGGGTATTGGGAGTAATCATACACTCTGCCCTACTAGGGGTTGGCGTACTGGGGGTATTGGGTGTAGACATACACCCAGCCCTGCTAGGTAAGCAGACATACTGATTGCCAGTAGTCCGTCTAATGAGACTATACTCCATGACTGGCTTGTGTTAATACTTCGTATAAACATCTCACTTGAGTTGGTGTGGGGAGTTATTGTGTAATTACCAGTGTTACTTGTGTTTATGCTTGAAAAAAAATGTAATGGACTTGGGAGGTATCTGCAGAACACCAGAACTAGAATGCTGCCTGGCGACAAACAGTTAGTAGTGCACGTTTCTGCTAGTATCATATAATCTCAGCATCCTATATAGACTTCATATATATATATATATATGTACCGGATGTTTGTCAAATATTTGGTAAATCAAACATTGTTGGCAACATTAGACATTTTCTGCAACTGTTCTGAGCTGTAAACCGGATAAGATTTTGATGATTCATGTAAGCTTGACCAACCACTACCACAGAAAACATGCATAACATTGCAAACAATTGTTTAACATCCAGTACGAACCCATAACCACCACAAACCCTTAACCATCAGAGAATTTCAACAAACTAAAAGCTCTACTTTTCTTTCCAGGGACGAATCTCTAAAAGTTTGGCATTTGAGATGCAAAGCGTCTAGAAGGAAAAGTTTAACACACGTATACTCAGATACAATAAAGTATAGGATATTACTACCACTAATACAGTCACCTCGCTGTTCGTGGCCTTAACAGTGAGGTGCCACTGTACTGAGAGCAGCCACATCTCTGATACAATAAAGTATAGGAAATTACTACCACTAATACAGTCACCTCGCTGTTCGTGGCCTTAACAGTGAGGTGCCACTGTACTGAGAGCAGCCACATATCTGATACAATAACGTATAGGATATTACTACCACTAATACAGTCACCTCGCTGTTCGTGGCCTTAACAGTGAGGTGCCACTGTACTGAGAGCAGCCACATCTCTGATACAATAACGTATAGGATATTACTACCACTAATACAGTCACCTCGCTGTTCGTGGCCTTAACAGTGAGGTGCCACTGTACTGAGAGCAGCCACATCTCTGATACAATAACGTATAGGATATTACTACCACTAATACAGTCACCTCGCTGTTCGTGGCCTTAACAGTGAGGTGCCACTGTACTGAGAGCAGCCACATCTCTGATACAATAAAGTATAGGATATTACTACCACTAATACAGTCACTGTTGTACAGTGAGACTGCAGCCACATCTCTGATACAATAAAGTATAGGATATTACTACCACTATAAAGTCACCCATAAGTGATGCCACTGTCACATCTCTGATAACTAGGTAATACAGTCACTTAACAGTGAGGTGCCACTGTACTGAGAGCAACCACATTCTGATACAATAAAGTATAGGATATTACTACCACTAATACAGTCACCTGTTCGTATTCCTTAACAGTGAGGTGCCACTGTACTGAGAGCAGCCACATCTCTGATACAATAAAGTATAGGATATTACTACCACTAATACAGTCACCTCGCTGTTCGTGGCCTTAACAGTGAGGTGCCACTGTACTGAGAGCAGCCACATCTCTGATACAATAAAGTATAGGATATTACTACCACTAATACAGTCACCTCGCTGTTCGTGGCCTTAACAGTGAGGTGCCACTGTACTGAGAGCAGCCACATCTCTGATACAATAAAGTATAGGAAATTACTACCACTAATACAGTCACCTCGCTGTTCGTGGCCTTAACAGTGAGGTGCCACTGTACTGAGAGCAGCCACATATCTGATACAATAACGTATAGGATATTACTACCACTAATACAGTCACCTCGCTGTTCGTGGCCTTAACAGTGAGGTGCCACTGTACTGAGAGCAGCCACATCTCTGATACAATAACGTATAGGATATTACTACCACTAATACAGTCACCTCGCTGTTCGTGGCCTTAACAGTGAGGTGCCACTGTACTGAGAGCAGCCACATATCTGATACAATAACGTATAGGATATTACTACCACTAATACAGTCACCTCGCTGTTCGTGGCCTTAACAGTGAGGTGCCACTGTACTGAGAGCAGCCACATATCTGATACAATAACGTATAGGATATTACAACCACTAATACAGTCACATCTCTGCAGTAGTTGGAACCCAAATCTCCACTCCAGAATGAATCCCATGAAACATTGTGATTTGTGATAAACTGTGGTTGTAACAGATCTAACCAGCCCTATCATAACAAGTGGCCTGGAATCCCTTCTGGGAAGACAATTAGAGGCCTGGGTGATGGGGAGGGTAATTGTGGGAAGGGGGTGGCAGATCTGGTGTCATTGCACATAACTACATGCCATGGCTGTTGCAATCAGGGCAACTTGATATACTGTACTGACATAAAACCAACTACCAGATATCAGTCAGTGCCAAGTAACCCCAATCTTTAGTCAACTAAATTAATGTACAAATGTGAAAGAGAACATATCCTTTAACAGTTACACAACCTGTTTCCTGTCATTAATTACATGTATGCTTCCCGTTATTGTCCCTGTTTTGGAAAAGCTTGACTCCCTAACATGGGTGTTTCACTGTGCACAGAAATGTCTCTAGGATCCCTCATCTGTTTAGAAAAACTAATTTAACAGTGGAGCTGTGCTTTGCACACTCTATTCCAGATGCACATTCACCATAATAGAACAGTGTTATTTGAAAACCTTAGAAATGTTTACAAAATATCTTCAATCATTCATTAATTAGTAAAAATGGCAATGTTTGAAAAGTAAATTTTTTCAGAAGGCAAAATCTCTTGAATTGCTGAAACGTTCAGCTGGCTGTCCGCTGTCATTCGCAATTTAATGTAACTGTATTTTTGTTATAACATTTTATTTGCGTGAAGGTATATATTGGTTGTACTGCACTCTTCCGCCTCAAACTTACAATATACACACTCACAAATCTCAAACAAAACCATCACAACAATCTCAACTTTCCCTCATCAAGTTCTAATGATTGAAAAAGGGTGTAACACTGATTTTAGCCTGTCAGATAACTTACATTTACTTGTGTCTAGCATCTACTATTTATATTATCTGGGAAACAAGTGAGACTGAACTGTAAACACCAAACTGCATGTATGACTACTCAACAAGAGACAGGATACTTAAATCTAATGTACCTGCAAAAAACCTCCAGCACAGATTCTTCACAACACTGCCACACCAGCACACTGAGACAACTTTCTAGTTGTATTTCTGTGAAACTCACTACAGTTGTGCTCAGAGTCTGCCATGACATGTAACTGAATAGACCAGCTTCCTGTTCATGTCAACACTCCAACTGGCCAAAGAATTCAAACACTCCTCATGAAAGTTTACACACGTGTCTCTCAAGCGTTACTGGCTTTCCCCAGCAGTGGAGGCGAGTGTAGATCTAGCTGTAGATTACACCCAATTAGTTGTACCCTGGTAGTCATCAAACCTGCCAGTTCTATACACCAAGGCTTTTTTCAATTGTGGGTTTAAAAAAAATCCTCTGCTAGTAGTTGAGACAAGAGCTATCAGGCTTCCTCTGCTAGTAGTTGAGACGAGAGCTATCCGGATTCCTCTGCTAGTAGTTGAGACGAGAGCTATCCGGCTTCCTCTGCTAGTAGTTGAGACGAGAGCTATCCGGCTTCCTCTGCTAGTAGTTGAGACGAGAGCTATCCGGCTTCCTCTGCTAGTAGTTGAGACGAGAGCTATCCGGCTTCCTCTGCTAGTAGTTGAGATGAGAGCTATCCGGCTTCCTCTGCTAGTAGTTGAGACGAGAGCTATCCGGCTTCCTCTGCTAGTAGTTGAAACGAGAGCTATCTGGATTCCTCTGCTAGTAGTTGAGACGAGAGCTATCCGGATTCCTCTGCTAGTGGTTGAGACGAGAGCTATCCGGATTCCTCTGCTAGTAGTTGAGACGAGAGCTATCCGGCTTCCTCTGCTAGTAGTTGAGACGAGAGCTATCCGGCTTCCTCTGCTAGTAGTTGAGACGAGAGCTATCCGGCTTCCTCTGCTAGTAGTTGAGACGAGAGCTATCCGGCTTCCTCTGCTAGTAGTTGAGATGAGAGCTATCCGGCTTCCTCTGCTAGTAGTTGAGACGAGAGCTATCCGGCTTCCTCTGCTAGTAGTTGAGACGAGAGCTATCCGGCTTCCTCTGCTAGTAGTTGAAATGAGAGCTATCCGGATTCCTCTGCTAGTAGTTGAGACGAGAGCTATCCGGCTTCCTCTGCTAGTAGTTGAGACGAGAGCTATCCGGCTTCCTCTGCTAGTAGTTGAGATGAGAGCTATCCGGCTTCCTCTGCTAGTAGTTGAGATGAGAGCTATCCGGCTTCCTCTGCTAGTAGTTGAGATGAGAGCTATCCGGCTTCCTTTGCCCATTAGAGGGAAAATACTCTTTACTGCATCACAATATGTATTACTTTAAAACATATGCTATCAGAGTATGTAGAAATGAACTGCCGCTGTTGTAAGTCACCGCCTAGTTGTCTGAAGGACAGATTCTATAACAACTGCATTTGCGCACAACATATCTCTAGGCCTATATATCTTGTCTTGCACAACTCTTGTCAGGTTCAGTAACTTTTAAGTTTTAGCTCAAATTCAGATGCATTTAAGTAGTTTTGGACAAGTTAAGTATGGTTTACCATTCTTCTCTATCGAAGCATTTTCACCATTTTTCTCACCACTTCTTTACCTTTAAGTGGTTTTTCAATGACGAATATTAAGAAAGAGAGAGTGGTCAACTGAACACGATTATTATACATGACACGTGGCCCTGACAACACCATTACTCCCTGTTGTATTCCCAGTTCTATTAACACATTTGCACTGTCATACTGATGTTTCTGTACTCTAACCTCGAATACCCTAACAAGATTCAGTGAGGACATCGAAAGACTTGAGCATTGCCAATTATTGAGACTTTGCAGTCAGACACCATGCACAGCTGTCAGTTGCATCAAGGAGACAATGTCCAGCTACTACACTGACCACAGCTGGCTGTCAAGACGATCAGTGAGAGTGTGTGCATTCAACTGATATCCTTCTTCTTCTTCACTTGGGCTACATGACACATTTCACATATCCCACATCCTTTGATACCAAATATCATATATTTCCATCTTCCTGCATTCTCTCTACCTCCATTCCGAACAAATCCTATGTTCATATTAGCCAATGGCTAAACAAATAGTTAATCTGCTGAGCAGAACGGAAGACCTTTATTTGGCCTGGTAAAAATAAGCTGGTTATGAAAAATCAATCACTTTGCCAAATGGCTAAATGAGAAAATATGAACATATGATTGTGCTGCGACTTTCTAAACAAGTTTGTTTTGTTCTTCCTGTTCCGCAAACCACAAACCATAAGTACTGCCTCAGTCATAGAGTGACATCATGACATCATGACATCATTCCCAACTAGCGTGTTCTATTTATATCTATGGTCTCAGTCCATCTCCCCTCTCTCATGACACTACAGCCCACACCCCATGCCTTTCATTTCACACAAACCTCACAATTTTAGCATATTTTATCTGTTGTTCCTATTCTACAGAGACTGTCCAGCCTACTCCTTCTACACTGCACTAGTTTCCCTGCTAGCCACAACTCATAAAAACACATGGCAGACACTAGCACATGTATACATGTTTATAAAAACCCTATATATGTCAGCGTTGGCAGTGATTAGTCTCATGTAGCTAGCCGAATGACACAGATATTGCTCTACTTGGTTTTGAAACAGAAAGGAGCTAGTTTTTAGAAGATGCATCAATCATGCCCACTGAGAGTGTGGCATGAAATGTCAGGGGTATACACTGCATTGATGGGGCACACTCACTCTATGGGCACACTACTGGTGGATCCACTTGGCTTCTTTGGTAACTTGTACTACATAAGGAGTGTATGTAAAACAGTTGTATTTTCCAAGGAACTCAGTGGATATACAAAATAAGACATGACACATTTATATATAGAATTGCTGCACACTAATATTCAAATTCTAAAAAGAAAGCAATGAATTCAAAAACACTGCCATGTGGTAAGACACTGAGCTTTGTCTCACAAACGTATATTAATTGTCATTTAATAAGGTTATGTTTTACAAATTACATTAAGTAATTAACTTTCAAAGTTTGTAATTGTAATCAAGTTAATATAAACTATAACATTTGAAAGCTGAAAGTTTGTTAAATTTCATATACAGTCATGCCTCGTTATAACGTGGTAGTTAGGTTTAACAAAATTAATCCATGGTATAAGCGAAGCGCAATAACGTGTTCTCTTATCTGCCACCAGGGGCGCTACGACGACGACCATCACAATCACTGCACCATGAATGCCATCGGCATCGAAGCCACAGTATGCAGGCCGTGCTGTCCTTACGCAGTTTATGAAGCTTATTAAGATGCCAGCCAACATCAGTGTGTATTAAGTTTAAATGTCATACATTGTTGAATGTTGAAATGAATAAAATTCACAAATGTGTACAGTTTTAAAATAGATTATGGACCAACAGGCCACAGTCAACTGAGCAGTAATACGGTACCACTTATGTAAGATCTAGTATAATAACCTGGCACTCAGCAGCCGAATATGCAAATGATTCGACAAACACTGTGCTAGAGTTGCCTAAATGTATAAAACCATAATAAATATGCTCACATTTGGCTAATGTCGTCTTTCAATCAATATAACAATTTAGAATGCAAATTTACCATGCCGAACAATATTGCAATTCACCATTTCATTTGCAGTTAACGATTTCATATTATAGCACACCAGTAGCTTTGCGTTCATCGCAGCGAAAAGCTAATATTTGTGATACAATGTTATCATACTGATCTTCCCTACTACGCTGCATTAAAACATATCTATCCCATTCTTAACGGAACTAAAGACAGGGCAGCAGCTAAATTCCATTTTCCATGTGTACACAAAGTATAGCATTGTATGTAACATTTGGCAACATGAACAAAATACAGAAGAATGCATTCATAGTTTAAATCAGATTTTAAACCCATCTGTATTGCAATTCTCGTGAAAAGTTGACAGTTAAAGAGCTAGGCTATCAAGTGGTATTGCGACATCAGAGGCACGAATATTGCGCAACATGCCAGCACTTTCAATACATTCACAGCATGTTTACAACGATAGATATTGAGTCGAAGCAAGCTTCAGAATGTGTTATTATGCGGTATTCTGATGTAACAGGTCCTACAAACACTAGTCATAGTAGAGGAACAATAATTTATTTAATCCAACTTTGTTGAAAGCATGAAGCGAGTCAACCTGACAATGTCATATTGACAACGTCAACAAGACAAGCCAACTGCAAAAACCTTCGCCGCCTCATCATATTTTGAGAAAAATGGTTTATTTTCATTTTTGTCGGGAATAAATAATTAGTACAATACATTTGATATATTCTTATGGTCAACAGTGTAAAATTGGCTTGGTTTACATTATTTTGCGAAAAGATTAATAAAAATAAACTTTTTAAAAAGTTTGGTGTTGGGCTTGAACCCGTGTCGGTAGTAAAAGCAGATGTGCGCTGATCCAACGCACTTAATCACTCGGCCACAGGGACTGACGGAAAAAAGAATTAACTGGATCCTGGGTTATGCTAAATAGTACAGCTCTTAATCCTTCATGTAACATTATGATAACATATATGTTATTTTCTGCAGTTGGATACAATATTTCTGTGTGTGTGCGTATGTTTAGCGATGTGGATTAGTTTTTTTGGGTCGCAATTGAAACCATTTTTCTCAAAACAAGCTGAAGCGACGAAAGTTTTTTTGCAGTTGGCTTGTCTTGTTGACGTTGTTAGGTTGACTGGAGGTTTTGTCGCTTCATTTTTGTCAACAAAGTTGGTATTCGTGTAGAACCATAAAATAAATGTTCGTTCCTCTATAATGACTAGTATTTATATTACATTGGAATACCACACACTAACTCATTCGGACGCTTCCTTCGACCCAACACTATCATTGTAAACTTGCTGTGAATACATTGAAAGTGTTGGCATATTGCATATATATACCGAAAAATGCACCAAAAATATGCATATATTCGAAGATGACCAGTTGCACAGCATAAATAGTGAAATTATTAATATATTGAATTCTGGTAAAATTATTGTCTTGGTGGAAATGGAAATATAAAGGAAGATGTAATATAATATGAATTCAAGCAATTGAGGGTTTTTCTTCCCTTTAAGCAAAGTGTATTTGTGAATTTCAATTGCACTTTACAAGGGAGGCAAACCCGCGGAAGCCATGACTGGCAGAAGGGAAACAATTCTCATGATGTCAAGCGAAAAACAAACAATGCCTTGCTCCACATTTACTGTGCCTAAAATTAGTTGACCACAGTAAATTCTTCATAGGTTTAACAAACAGTGAGAGTACATCACGCAAACTAATGCTAGTTATACAATTGATTGATGTATTATGATTTTTACTTTATTTTAAATAATTTTTATATAACTTTGTATTAAAATTATACATAATTTAACAACAGGGTGGCTCTTATGTTAGCGGCATGCATAATGCCTTAATGAGATCTCCCCGACCATACGTAATATGTATTTTACGGTCGAATAAATGATTATGATTCTGATGTGAAACACTTGGACTTGGTGCCATGATCAGTCATGCATTTGATGCCATTGCCATTGCATAACAAACAATGGCAACAAAGTGACGCGCCTAACACCAAATTAGTTGCGCAATTGTAGGTCGATGATAAATTTATTGTCCATCGATTAGTCTTTCAAAATACACCTGTAGTGGACAAAGACAACGATCACTTCTCATAAAACAAGTAACAGTTACTACTGCGTTAATATAGTTTGCCATAGCCCCCCATTTTTACCCTGGTGGAGAAATTCAGGGTCCACAACCAACTGCGTTATAACTGAATCCGCGTTAAAACATGGCATGACTGTACTAAAACTTATGAAAAGTTGCACAGGGTCTGTAGGCCTTTCACTTTCAGTACAAGTTACATAATAGATGACATGATAAAATGGGTCAAACAGATATAGAGGATATCACTTTATTCATACAGTAGAATACAATAAAGTGTGACAATTATAACCCAAGTACCTGTGTGAATACAGTAAATAGCTACGTATAGTAGTATACTGTAGCAGGCTAGGGTAAAATGACTAGCGGTTAATCATAGTGAAAATGGACACATTGGTTTTGACATTAAATGACTGATGTGTAGTCACTCTGTCTAGCCATTCATTATGATGTCATCATGTCCATCCCACCCCCTACAACCTACACCCAGTCAGCCCCAACATCACATCTCATTACACGTATTCACTGAATACATCACATGGTATAACGGTATTCAGCAGTTTCCCAGGAGGACCACAACCCACATCACTGATCATGTCTGTCGGAGACTGTATTACCACCCGGCTGACACAGCAGATTAGCACAATACAACTCACATTGTCGTGTCAGGCTAAGTATCCACAGTCCTATATTTATTCAAGTCAAACCCCACTTATTACTAGTAAACACATTAAGTAAACATAAACATACACGCAAATGAGCATCTTCATTTTGTTTAATTAAGCAACTATAGATAGATCTATATATTTTGTGCAACACTTGAGATCTACATGATTCATATTTATTAAATGTATTGCACAACCAGAAGATTGATACAAGGAGATCATTCAAATATCAAGTGGCATATTTATTTAGTATGGAGCCCATTGGGCCATGGCCCCCTTTATTTTAATATTTATTTCACATATAGCATGTTGTGACACTTTTTATGGCAACATGGCAAACTAAATGGTGACTAGGTCTGGCCCCCTTTGGAGACGCCAATGTGACCCTGTGGGTATCATGTTAGATATGTGTCAGCAACCTCTGTGTTAGGCAGCACAGACACAATGCCCCCCACACAGCTTGCCCCAGTTGCTGCACTCAGCACTTGTTGCATTGACAGGGCCTAGTGGTTAGCCTGGCAAGAAGACAGTCACAATCTCCATCTCATTCCATTAGCAGCATTCAGCCCCTGAGTGGCTGGCCAGGTGTGGGCAGATGAGAGGTAGACATCAACATATACATCACAGCCATCTCACACACACGCACGCACACACACACAGTGTCAAACACAGACTGAAGGCTTTAATACAGCCATCTCACACACACGCACGCACACACACACAGTGTCAAACACAGACTGAAGGCTTTAATACAGCCATCTCACACACACGCACACACACAGTGTCAAACACAGACTGAAGGCTTTAATACAGCCATCTCACACAGGCACAGTCTAAAACACAGGCATCACACACATGTGTCAAACATAGATTGAAAGCCATCTCACACAGACACAGTCAGGTTTCAATACATTCATTTCATCTCACACAGACACAGTCAGGAGGTTTCAATACATTCATTTCATCTTACACAGACTCAGCCTGGAGGTTTTTGTACAGTCATCTCATACAGACACACTCTGGGGGTTTCAATACAGCAATCTCACATAGACACAGTCTGGAGGTTTCAATACAGCCATCTCACACAGACTGTAGACTGGAAGATGAATGGAACGAATGCTACATGTTGCCACTGAAATGTACAACATGCCAGCTCTTTTCCAAATGATTATAATAACAGCATTAAATCTGACACCACTAATCTGTTGCTTCCACATTGAGCAAGTATTCATTGCCCATTAATTTCACCCATCACTGATACATGCAGTAGCTGATCGACACTGCCTGGGCTGTTACTTTTTTCAAAATTGTGAGAAGACGAGTTTTGTGAGACAATGAAATTAAACAGTCAGTAGATAGGAGTTAGACTCTCTTCACTTTCATCTTCACGACAGTTTGGAGCAGTAAATCTGAACTGTGTCAAAGATAGGAGTTAGACTCTCTTCACTTTCATCTTCACGACAGTTTGGAGCAGTAAATCTGAACTGTGTCAAAGATAGGAGTTAGACTCTCTTCACTTTCATCTTCACGACAGTTTGGAGCAGTAAATCTGAACTGTGTCAAAGATAGGAGTTAGACTCTCTTCACTTTCATCCTCACGACAGTTTGGAGCAGTAAATCTGAACTGTGTCAAAGATAGGAGTTAGACTCTCTTCACTTTCATCTTCACGACAGTTTGGAGCAGTAAATCTGAACTGTGTCAAAGATAGAAGTTAGACTCTCTTCACTTTCATCTTCACGACAGTTTGGAGCAGTAAATCTGAACTGTGTCAAAGATAGAAGTTAGACTCTCTTCACTTTCATCTTCACGACAGTTTGGAGCAGTAAATCTGAACTGTGTCAAAGATAGAAGTTAGACTCTCTTCACTTTCATCTTCACGACAGTTTGGAGCAGTAAATCTGAACTGTGTCAAAGATAGAAGTTAGACTCTCTTCACATCTTCACGACAGTTTGGAGCAGTAAATCTGAACTGTGTCAAAGATAGAAGTTAGACTCTCTTCACTTTCATCTTCACGACAGTTTGGAGCAGTAAATCTGAACTGTGTCAAAGATAGAAGTTAGACTCTCTTCACTTTCATCTTCACGACAGTTTGGAGCAGTAAATCTGAACTGTGTCAAAGATAGAAGTTAGTCAAGCAGAAACTGTGTCAAAGAAGTTAGACTCTCTTCACTTTCATCTTCACGACAGTTTGGAGCTCTCTGTGTCAAAGATAGGAGTTAGACTCTCTTCACTTTCATCTTCGACAGTTTGGAGCAGTAAATCTGAACTGTGTCAAAGATAGAAGTTAGACTCTCTTCACTTTCATCTTCACGACAGTTTGGAGCAGTAAATCTGAACTGTGTCAAAGATAGAAGTTAGACTCTCTTCACTTTCATCTTCACGACAGTTTGGAGCAGTAAATCTGAACTGTGTCAAAGATAGAAGTTAGACTCTCTTCACTTTCATCTTCACGACAGTTTGGAGCAGTAAATATGAACTGTGTCAAAGATAGGAGTTAGACTCTCTTCACTTTCGTCTTCATGACAGTTTGGAGCAGTAAATCTGAACTGTGTCAAAGATAGAAGTTAGACTCTCTTCACTTTCGTCTTCACGACAGTTTGGAGCAGTAAATCTGAACTGTGTCAAAGATAGAAGTTAGACTCTTCACTTTCATCTTCACGACAGTTTGGAGCAGTAAATCTGAACTGTGTCAAAGATAGAAGTTAGACTCTCTTCACTTTCATCTTCACGACAGTTTGGAGCAGTAAATCTGAACTGTGTCAAAGATAGGAGTTAGACTCTCTTCACTTTCATCTTCACGACAGTTTGGAGCAGTAAATCTGAACTGTGTCAAAGATAGGAGTTAGACTCTCTTCACTTTCATCTTCACGACAGTTTGGAGCAGTAAATCTGAACTGTGTCAAAGATAGGAGTTAGACTCTCTTCACTTTCATCTTCACGACAGTTTGGAGCAGTAAATCTGAACTGTGTCAAAGATAGAAGTTAGACTCTCTTCACTTTCATCTTCACGACAGTTTGGAGCAGTAAATCTGAACTGTGTCAAAGATAGGAGTTAGACTCTCTTCACTTTCATCTTCACGACAGTTTGGAGCAGTAAATCTGAACTGTGTCAAAGATAGGAGTTAGACTCTCTTCACTTTCATCTTCACGACAGTTTGGAGCAGTAAATCTGAACTGTGTCAAAGATAGGAGTTAGACTCTCTTCACTTTCATCTTCACGACAGTTTGGAGCAGTAAATCTGAACTGTGTCAAAGATAGAAGTTAGACTCTCTTCACTTTCATCTTCACGACAGTTTGGAGCAGTAAATCTGAACTGTGTCAAAGATAGAAGTTAGACTCTCTTCACTTTCATCTTCACGACAGTTTGGAGCAGTAAATCTGAACTGTGTCAAAGATAGAAGTTAGACTCTCTTCACTTTCATCTTCACGACAGTTTGGAGCAGTAAATCTGAACTGTGTCAAAGATAGGAGTTAGACTCTCTTCACCACTTTCATCTTCACGACAGTTTGACATAAGACAAAATTATCTGTGCTCAAACGTGTAGTTTCGTTAAGTCTCCAATGAAACATACCGAGATCATAATATCATACTATTGCCAACTGAGGAAATGCATAGCACCCTCTTGTGGGCCATTACTGCAACTCCTGGGGCTATGGGTGGAGGGAAATGCAGCAGATAGTAGGCAGAGATTTAGGAGGGTCGCTCAAGCGCGAGACTGATGGTGATGTGGAACTGACAGTGGCTGACACCGGCATGTAACTATCTCTTGGTGCTTCTCCAATATACCTCAAGTAGTACTAGTACCAGGTAAAGTCAACACAAAGTAACTAACTTGACAAATAGTGTCCTGTTACTGTGACATCAAGCCAAACAATTGGACATTCTATCTATGACGTTTTCTATATATATATATATATATATGTAATAAATAAAAATATATATATATATATATGCAAAATTAGGTAGCACAACAAGCACATCTACATGATATCTATATGATCATAAATATATAATTATATAATAAATATATAATTATTATTTTAAAAATTGTTATAGAGCTGTCATGTTTTGTGACTGGGTGGGGGGACATTTTTAAATGGCAAAATGTTTTACAATGGTAAAAACAGCCAGAAACAGGTTTACTCAGGCCAGACACCCCAAAGGCACAACAAATCTCTTGCTCAAAACTTGCAGCACAAATGTCTGAAATTGGCAAATTCCATTTGTTTACATTTTGTAATGAAGATTTTTGATGATATTTGCGGTTTCAACCACAAAATCCTGATGTGAACAGTTGATGGATGGTGGGGTGTGAACTGATGGCTGCACCAGAGATGACCTGCACCTTGTCCTGTTTACCCTGGCTATGGGGCATTTCACTGCTAAGTGTCAGGCAATGACTATAGACCAGATGGTAAGGTACTATGGACACTGGTCATGTAAATGGAGAGTGGGGAGGAAGCACTGTTGGAAGTGGTTCCAGCTGCCCAGTGTCCATCCACAACGGGCACAAATAGACACAAGTAGGAGCTGCAGTGAGACAGCAGTGGAAGGCAGCAATACACATATCAAGTAACCAGGCTGCAAGGAACTGTGTCATGAATGCAGACATCTAGGTAATGGGGAAATGCCAATGTACTCAGCTCAACTCAAAGAACAAAAATGTTGCTAAATATGGATCCCTGCTAAATTCACATCCAGGAAGTGCCTTGAGTTGAAGTAAAATATTTTGCTGACATATGCACACTAAATTTGAAGTGAAGCTCAAAGGCTTCCACTGGCCACTGCCCCATCCCATTTCTAAATGACATGACAGATTCACAGAATAACTTGTCAACATCATACAGTCAAGCCTCGTTATAATGCGCCCGGATATAATGCGTAATCGGTTATAACGCGGTAGGTCATGGCTCCCGTTTTTTCACCACCAGGGGGCAACATTATTTTTTATTAATACAATTTATTGAATGTACTGAGTTCATACTGTGTTACACTGGTTTGTTCAGTCAAAACAATTTTCATTGATTGCAAACACAAAGGCAAAACCAGTTGGCTATGCACCATTGCCTGTGAAAGGGCTCAAAGAGCAGAGCACAGAGCCTTTGCCATTGCAAGGTTTTGTGTATTGAGCGAATGTGATTGTGTGGTCAGTGACTTCACTAGGTGCCAGCTGACAGTACTGTCAGTAATCCGTAATTCACACCTGGTTGTAGAATACTCCATCTAACAATACCAGCAACACTTGTATGCTGTCAGTCATTGAATCAATCAGTTACTATTTGGTATTGAATGCGTTGAGGCGTCCTTTGGACTAATATGTCTACATGTGACCCCGGCTGACCAAATGAGTGATAAGTTGAAAAAATTGTAACATTGTTTTCTTACATTCTTGTAAAGGTTGGGTATGGTGCTTTTACATGGTTTCAAAAATTATGACTGCTACAAAAATTGGCGAAGTTATGGAGCATTGAACATGGTAGGGGTCAAAAAGTGAAAATGAAGAAAACGGCTGTTGAAGTTTTACATTACATATGCAAATGGATTGCATGGAAATATTACATGCATGACATTCAAATGTGGCACACAGTATGTATGTTATGTTGCAACGATACACTGGAAGTATGAATGTGCTGCTACCAAAAATTTCTTGTGGACAGTTGCACTGCCACATGAAATGTCTATGCAAAATTAGAGAAAAAGTTAATGAAGAGTTTTTGAAAAAAATAGGCAAAATGTGAAAATTTACCAGTTTTGGGGTCTTTTTTGGGAGTCATTAGGTGCCCTTAGAATGATTCAATCAAATACAGATTTCTTGTGTACAGTGACACTAACCTAAGGAATGTCTATGCAAAATTAGAAAAAAAGTTGCTGAACAGTTTTTGAAAAACTAGGCCAAATGTTACATTTTTACCAGTTTTGGGGTCCTCGGAGACCCTAGGGAGCCCTTAAAATGATTCAATCAAATACAGATTTCTCGTGCATAGTGGCAGTGCCCTAAGATATATCTATGCAAAATTTGAGAAAAAGTTGCTGAACGGTTTCTGAGATACGGCAGCTAACGGCGGACGCAGAGTGATGGCAATAGTCCCTTGGACCTTCGGCCAAAGGGCTAAAAACCAAGGCCTGCATGAACCGAGATGAAGGCCAGTACCAGCTTTCACACATCTACGACGATCTCTTGAAGAGCCACCCAGGGCGCAGCGCAGATAGTCTGATATACAAAGTAATCCAGGTATCAGATACACTCATGAATATGCAGTACTTATGGATACCTGACACAATGAATTGAAGTGGTGTCAACAGTCATTAGAAGCCAACACACAGTGATCTGTAGGTCAATTAATTAACTCAACAGGCCTAGACAAGCCAGCACTGGTGTCATTGCAGAATAAGGTCCAAATGTGTAATACATAAATAAACACTCGTTTTACAGGTCTATTAGTTTAGATAAAAAATTACTCTTTTGGCTTAGATTGTCTATAAAAATTATCATGCCACCCATTACGACCAGAAACTGGTACTCAGATAGATCTAAATATTCAACATGTACCCTGACATGCAGTAACTTGCAGATATGTTTTATCTCAACAACTATGTGACCTGATATCATGTGACACAGGCCAGCCAGAACAAACCACTCTACATTGTCATTGTCTTTCAACACATGAATGACAACTGCACTCTGCAAAACACAAGTGTATTGGAAACTCTTGATAATAAGCCATGGCATTGATCGTGGCAAATTTGAGATCTACAAATCTAGTGAGTCAAAAATATAATTGATGGTTGTCAAGTCTTCATTTACTTGCATTAACATTTTACCAATTTAATTAGCTCTTTCTGGGTGGATTTCTCTCATAGAAATCACCCCAATCATTTATTCACATAACTGAACAGTAATAACAAAACTAACAACTCCTACAGAAAAACAAACTACCACATCCTAATCCTAAACATCAGTGTCAAACAAACAATAGATGAACGAGATGTTGAAATGCAGAGCAGGAAATAGTTGAATACACATGAAGCTATTTGTTTCATGCAAGAATATGTTGTAAGTAAAATATATGGCAATATATTTCAAAGTGCAAGGAGACATGTGCAGTGGAGGAAACATCTAACCGAACCCTAAATTGCTTAATGCACAAACTACTAATATTATTACCAGAAGCAGAACACATTATCACCATGGTTACACTGTTGCTACAGTTGGGTGCATTCATCATAGCCACACATCTGCCATCTGGTTGCTGGTCCAGTTGGTCCAATAAACACATCTAAGCTGACCCTCCCCACTCCCCAGCTACCATATAGTTCCTACACCATATAACAAGAAAGTATGTTAATTTCAGAGGTTATCAATAACATTTCTGAAAACACCTATCCAGTGATGCTATGAGTTGCCCCCCCCCCCAGATACATGTCAGTTGACACCAGTTGTACAGTGCAGTGAGCTTTTCTCACATGCGCCTTGTGTCGTCCTGTTTCAGTTGACATACACACATCATTTTTAGTGTACATCTGAATCCACCCATTTGTTAGAGAGATTACCCCAGGCACCTTTGGGAATTTCGTAACACAATGGTGACAATGACATATGCAAAACATGTATGTCTTGCTAATGTTAAACCATAATTGTACCATTGCAGCTTCTTACAGGTAAACATATCAAGACCACAGTAACATAGTACATAGTCTGACCCAGTTTTGTTTACAAACAAGTGAAATTTATAACAGCAGTAGATATTACCTCAAAAGAAACTTGGTTTCGATTTGGAACATTTCAGCTGTAGCAATAATAAGAAAATTACTTCTTTAGCATCTAGTATAATATCATCAGAAAATTTGAGCTCAGAGATGCAACAATACCAAAGGATTAGGAATTCTTGTAATCAAGTATAATGCAAAACTCATTAATAGATACTGTCCAGCCATCCTTCTACAACTTATGGCACATAATATTGGTCACGTGGCACACCCGTCGCAATGCAATCCAGTCCATTGTTGAAGGCTATGAGATACAGCCAAAATATTTGGAATCTAAACCATGTTGATTTTGAGATGAAGCCTACTAATACCAGTGGACTAAACAACTTTAATTACCACGTATATATTTTAAAAAGTTTGGTTTAATACTAGCAATGTTCTTGACATAAATAATTTTCAATGGTCATCGTGCTACCTGTATATCCAACTCTCTCTGGAAATGTTAAGCAATCACTTAGTATTTAAGAGCATTATGAGCATTATTATGTACAATCTGTGTGCAAAATAGTGTCAGCTTCAAAATATAATAAGAAGTATGTCCAATAAAACAGGAGACTATGGTTTTATCATTTATGTGACCAAACATCTGTGTCCTTTTCTTACAGGTTCTTACAGGTCATCTTCTGGCTTCTAGGCTGTGATGCCTCTTATGCCAGCTCTGATGTTTGTCGTCAAACTATATGGTGCGCATGCGTCTGACGAGTTGTTCCATAATAGGGGTGGGGCTGTGTAATCGAGTTTAATTGGGTGGTTTTTCCATAATTTGTCTAATTTCCCCTCAAAGGACTGGACTGATGGAGCCTCTACCACAGACTGTGGGAGGCTGTTCCATACGTCCGTGCATCTGTGTATAAATGAATTTTTTTAATGTTTAACCGACAACGTCCTTTGGATATTTTTAGGTGATGTCCTCGCGTACATGATTCAGTATCCCTCAAAGTTATAAAGTTTGATGTCACAGCTGTATCATATTTGTCTGTTAAAATCTTATACAATCCAATCATGTCTCCTCTGAGGCGACGATATGACAGAGTTGGTAATTTTAGTCTTTGCAGACGTTCATTATATTCAAGATCTTTAAAACCTGGAATTAATTTGGTTGCTCTATGCTGAACATTTTCAAGAGCTGTAATGTGTTTCATTAAGTAGGGAGCCCATACTTGATTTGCATATTCAATATGTGAGCGGACGAGAGATTTAAAAACAGTAGAAAAACACTGTTCATCCATGTAATCAAAAGTGCGACGAATTATCCCCATCATTGAATTGGCTTTATTAATTTTTTCCGACATATGTGCCTCAAAGTTTAGTGATGAGTCAAAAGTGACGCCAATATCCTTCACCTTATCCGTACTTGCCAGCGTTATATGATCATTAGGTCCCAGTGTGTAGCTGTCATTTCTTATGGTTGATGATCCTTTTGTGCTAGTTTAAAAAAATTACATCACCTATAACTTGTAAACAGCTATACATAAACACCAGAGTCACAGGCTCACAGCCAAAGTGGTTCAGTGACCATCTCAGTTATATAGTTACAACATGCAACGTCATGGTAACAGATAAAATTAATCACAGATAAAATATGCACAATAAATTTGCAAAGTCTGATATCAATAAAGTATAAATCTAAAAATGAAAAACATTAGATCTCTAGGTTCTACATTTCATTCAAATACGTAACTGATAGTATGTTTGAACCAAAATTCAAACAAATATTGTGATTGTCACTGCAATCTAAATCAATTTAATGCTGTAGGCCTAACACATCTGCTGAAGGTTTTTCTTATCATTTAAATAACTATATCAGATGTTGCCTGGCAACTACATCTACCACATGTGATTACTGTCGAAGGCTTTGTGTTGGTCATTCAATCTGTCAAGTGTAACCGTCGCAGTAGTTGTCTTGGTCAATGTTTCCTGTCAATGAATGTGTCACATTAATTTCCTGTCGCATCACTTGGCTCATGCGATGTGTCACGGATGCCGAGATGAAAATACAATAAAAGTACACTTACCGTTCTGCCTGGTGTACGCCATAGTCATGCTAGGGTGAAGCTGGATACAAAACAGAATCTTACCTTCTATGCAGACGACATGCTCGCGAACTTGTTGTTGAATCAAAGGATCTGGGATGGACTCGATCAAATCGTAGATGGCGTAGATGCTGGGATGAACACTCTCAAAACGCTGGATTTCTTGCCGAATGGCTTGCGGGTTTGTTACGTACGGCTGCATGTAGCCTCTAGAGTTCATGTTCGCTTCGAACGGTGATTATATAATCCACGCCACAAACATTTCCTCCCTATAAAACTCTACAGGAAACAACACTACAGCATCCCGGTTTTTCAAAATGGCCCATTATATCCTGCAATGCGCATGCTCAGTCTACATCCCATTCGCATGCGCATTCCTTATCCGGCGCTTCCGGTTTATTTCCTCGATACACGTGGGCTTTGTGTACATACCACATATGACATACCCCACCCAAGTACAGTCTACACGATAAATCGACTACACGGGTAACAGTTATTTGCAGAATAACATGCGCCCACATCTCATAAAGATATAGAGAAACTTTAAAGTGTACAGAGGAGGGCCACCAAGATAATCACTAACATCTAAAAGTTACCATAAATTTATTATCAAAGTGACAAAGACTTCAAACGTGTGGCCTCATTACAAGATAGGAGAAAAAGGGGGATATGATCGAGTGTACAAGATTATGAACGGATTTACCGACATTGACACAGAAAGATTATTTGAACTAAACACCATCCCTTGTCCAGGTCCAGGAGGACACAATAAGCCAATAGTATGACACCATAGCCGACTGGATGCACGTCACAAGTTTTTTTTTACAACGGATAATTAAACAATGGAACGCACTACCAACAATTAAACGATTAAACTGATTATCAAAATTACATAAATGACCACTAATTGGATGGCTATAATATTATATGAGCCAGTAGGACCACTTCCCCAAACCCATTCAAGGTATGATTCAAGGTATAAACAAAACTGTAAATTTACAGTAGGCCCCTAGTTTTAATGTCAAGAATAGTGCCGTAAAATCACAGAATCATCGGATTTGTGCCGTGGGTTAGAAAGTGTGACTCTGGGAGATTGGTTCCTAAAACTGAAGCTGGTGACAGTGATGATGGATGTGACGAGTGGAGTGATGTTGTCTTTGTTGTCGATGTTGATAATCGAGACTGTGGCATTGTCTGTGCCACACCCTCTTTTAAGCAGGGATGTAGCAATTGTTCATGCATTTAAGTGGTATGTGCGTTTATGCACATTATGTGACTTTTCCCTCCCTCCCTCCGGATTAGGTCAGCACATATAAATGGGCAATACTTGTATTCATACATTATGTAGAATAACTGAAGGTTCTCTCTCCATCCCCCGTTAAAAACCTGTGAGACGGTTCTGCCGTCTATCGGGAATGCAAACATTAAAGAAATATAGTGCCTCCATCTCGCGGCTAAATAAAATACATTTATAATGTACTAAAAATGTGTTTTAATTTTTATATGATTAGTTGATAAGAACGAAACACAATTATCCATTTTTAAAGAAACTGTCGTAAGAAAAAGGTAGTACAGCACCACACATGCACGGTTGTTTTAATATAAATGGTAATCTTGGTATTTTGACAGTGTCTGGAGATATGCGCATGCGCACGTGTCAGCCCGGAAATCTGCAGAAACGTTTTTCGGCGAGCACTAAACTCCCGGAAAATCTCTCGAAACTGAGTCAGTGCGAGTAATTCATGTCCGGGTTGGTCATACTGGAAAACTAGTGAAGTGGACTAGGTAAGCCGTGTCTTTTACGTAATTGTGTTTTATATTTAACTGATGCGTTGATTTGTTCAAAACAAAATTCAAATGCGACTCGTCACTCGGTCCAGCCCAGGTCAGAAGACAACTGGTGGCGGTGACGCCGGTGTAGATTGAAATTTGTGTCGCAGACGAATGTAAACCGCCGTTACGACAGTTGATCGGTGTTAGTCTTCACATGTAATGGTGTACGCGTTGCTTCACGCATTGTCTATTAATCCAAGGGGATAAAGGTAGTCTTGGGTTAACTTAAGGTGGCGGAAATTAGGGCTGGTTACTTGCCGTCATTATCAATATAATTGCTATTCAAACTAAACAGTGCTGGGCCGGGGTAAACGCCCCCTCCCCATGTGTGACAGGGTCAGTATTACAGTAATGTAAATCAAAATGTGTAAGATTGGCCTAACTGTAATAAGCTTAAACAAGATTTTACCTCGTTTTTTATTATAAATATAATGTACGTCTTTCGGCATTTTACATTACTTCAGTATTTTTTGAACATCTTTTTAAAATGTGTTTTAGTTGTTGGTTAAAATTTAATTGTAGGCACAAATGGGTGATAACAACGCACGACAGACTGACTTAGACAGTTTGGACCGCAAAATGGACTAAAACACTATATTTTAAAAAGAATATATTGTGTTATATGTCAGCAAGAAATAAACTTTGCAGCAAATGCTGAAATGTGATGTTTCAACCTATCTACAGCGGATCTTGTCCTCGCACTGATAACATGTGAACAAGGTCTGCTGTAGATGGGTCGAAACATCACATTAGGCATATATGTTTCATCACTTGCTCCAAGCCATGTAAAATACACTTCATAATATACCATGTATATTATATGCAGTTGTATGACCTTTGTGTACCTGACATTATGAGTGGCACTGTTATTAGTGCTGTGCTAGTGGCATCAACAAAATTATATACAATTGTAATTTAGCAGCATACATAATTTAAACCTGTCTAATACAAATAAGATGTATGAATGTAAGTAATTTCTTGTGGCTAGATTTTGGAATTTGTTCATTCATCTTCATGCATGTACCTGGTAATTTTCATCTCATTTATTTTCATTGTGATCCTAAGAATAAGCCTTAGAAAGGACAACAAATTAATAAATAGATTGCTAATTTGCATATTTATCTATTAATTCTATGCAAAACATTTATTGTCAGTAGCCTTTTTTACCAAGCAGGAACCACACATGTATGTTTCTGGGAATTCATTCTAACAGTAATGGCCTGTACAAGTATGTGACCATTCTATGGCTTCTATGTTTTTACAACAAGAATCCTCTGTGACATGAAAACATCCTGGGTCCAGCAAGGGTCATCCTACTTACTGCTAACAGTCTTCCATCTACTATTCATATTACGCACACAATGTGATTTTTAGCTGTTGTCATGAATGATTAATCTAATGTTATATATATATACATATGCATACATGACTTGTTGCCAAAACTTATTATCAATACACACCACAAGCCATTTGTTTCATTTTTAATCCTTTGGCCGAAGGTCCAAGGGACTATTACCATCACTCTCCGTCCGCCGTTAGTTGTCGTATCTCAGAAACCGTTCAGCAACTTTTTCTCTAATTTTGCATAGGCATATCTTGGGGCACTGCCACTATGCACGAGAAATCTGTATTTGATTGAATCATTTTAAGGGCTCCCTAGGGCCTCCAAGGACCCCAAAACTGGTAAAAATGTAACATTTGGTCTATTTTTTCAAAAAAAATGTTCAGCAACTTTTTTTCTAATTTTGCATAGATGGATCTTAGGGTGCTGCCACTATATACAATAAATCTGTATTTGATTGAATCATTCTAAGGGCACCTAAGGGGCCCCCAAAGTGCAAAAGGTTTACATTATCTAGTGATGTGGTTTTGAGAAGGGCCCTTGAGACCACCCCCAACATTAGATGTTGTGTATTGTGCCACAAAATCAACAGCTGTGACTAATCTCTACAGCCCAGTCCATTGAGACCTTGACTAATCTTTAATTGGTCACAGCACCCAGGCAGAGTAGACACACTTGACCCCTGTTAGACTGAACAGTTGCCTAACACTTTTAAACTGTATCTTCAAAACTACTGATTTTCTATAATTGCAAGTTGTGTTTATTTTGATGTTCATTTAATTATTATAAAATGGTGTGACTGTGGTGTCTATTGGTTAAAGATGTATTGTCTATAGAAACCTGTAGGTGACAAACATAGAAAATTAATATTCCGGACAACTATAGAGTGAAATATCCTATACTTTATTGATATCAAATGCTTTCTACTGTTCTGTTTACGCTTGCCATGCCTTGTGTATACATGGTACTGTGTAAATCAATTGTATCAATATAGACTAATAATTACAGATTCACAGTATAGTTGACAACCAAATGTCAACCATTAGAAGAGTTGACATAGTTCCGCTATACACAAGCAAGAAATCTGTATTTGATTGAATCATTCTAGTGTCATCAGCATATAGTAGAACATGCATTTTCTACATCATCATCATCACTAAGGTTGTTGTAAATTTAACCAGCTGCCATGTCAAGTCCATTATAATTGTGACTAACAGTGTTCAAAATTATTCAGGTAAATAGCAAATAACAAAGGACACAAGTTGTCTCCTTGCCATACCTCTACACATGAGAAGAAGGCTGACAAAGCCTGGCCCTCATTTATACATGATTTAGCATTTTTGTGCATGTTGTATACAACTTTCAACACAATACCATTAATACTGCATGAAATTATCTTAGACCACAGGGAGGACCGGTCTACTAAATCAAATACTTTCTTATAATCGATGAAGGCAAAATAAAGCCTTTTGCGTCGAGACAAATACAATTCAACCAATACCCCTATTTGAACACTGCCTGTTCTTCACCTATTACATTCGCTTTGTTTAGGTATGTGGTCAGTCTGGTGTTCTGAACAATCACTAAGGATTAATGGACACTTGTGCAGAATGTCACCCACTTGGCAGGTTTAATTGATCTATTCAGCAATGATGACACTGCTTAGGTCTCACTCTGGACACTGTCACTCACAGTGTTGTGTATTGTCTTAGTTGGTGCATTGAGCTAATCTACTTGACCATGAATCAGTAGTGGCTCTGGTTGTGTATTACACCCAGCTGTGGAGCTATGGTTCTCTGCCTGCTATTGTTTGATGGAAACTGACTAATCTGTAATTGCTCACTGGCAGTAGCTTGTGTCAACAGACAGCATTAAGCCACTAGACCCCTGTTAAACTGGACAGTTGCCTGTAGGTTTTAAACTGTGTCAAACAGTGAGTCTACCTTTTGCTCTCAGATAATCTGTCCTCTTAGTTTTACACATGAAGACATAATCTGGCATAACTTGATATGTCTTTGTAGCAGCACACTTGTACTTCCAGTGTATCATTGCAACATAACATACATATTACATGCTGTGTGCCACATTTGAATGTTGTGCATGTAATATTTCCATGCAATCCATTTGCATATATAATGTAAAACTTCAATTTCACTTTTTGATCCCTACCATGTTCAATGCACCATAACTTTGCCAATTTTTGTAGCAGTCATATTTTGTGAAACCGTGTAAAGCACCCTACCAAACCTTTACAAGGATGTAAGAAAACAATGTTACAATTTGTCTGACTTATCACTCATTTGGTCAGCCGGGGTCAGATATAGACGTATTAGTCCAAAGGACTTCAGGGCCACTTGGCCCATTTTTTTATTTGCATACAAAGTACATCACCCTTGTTTTGCGCACCATTTGGCAACAAGTCATATATATACACATCTCATGTGCTTTGTTTGATGCATGGGTGAGTTTTTAGTTGTAATTAGTCTGTTGTTGTATGTTGAGCTGCCAAAGACAGCAGCAAAATGACACCTGTTACTGATTGCACTTTCTCTAGACTCCAGTGTTCAGGCCTAGTCTAAATTGATCACCCTGTCTCAGTTAGATTGTATTTCCATGGCAAAGTCTCAGAGCATATGACATGTGACTTGTACAAATATGATGTCAAGAGATGATAATGGCAGAACTCAACGCTGTCTAATTCAATTATAGTATAATTCAATTACCATTCTCCTGTGTTGACCTCATAAGTATTGGCATATTGTTAGTACAGGGTCTAGTTACTGAGTTTGTGCAGGCAAACTCATTCAGCACTCCACATATTCTAGTACATTTTGATAGTTTAATTAGGGTTATTTTACCATGTTACATGTATTTTTAGATCTATTTATCCAGAAATGTTAATGGTTTGTACTCATGTTATCAGGATTGATGGTATAGATTCAGTAATTGTCTTGTTCTGCTGTTTTTGACAATTTCCCAAGTCGGGTCAATTCTTCATTGGTTCAGATTGTGTATTTCTATTTGGCTGTGTTTATCTGCACAAATACGCAACCTGTGTGTTGTTTGTTAACACATTTCTTTTTTCATGATAGTTTTAATGTGTTGTATACAACTGGATCTAGTGTGATGATCAATATTAAATATTGATAATCCAGTCTCATCTCGGTCCACTTTTGCTTATTTCATTATTTTAATAGCAGTGATGAATGTTTAAATAATACTTTATAGGCAATGGGAACACAAAAACATTTGAATGTTGTGGTTATGCCGATATGAAAGCAGTCTTACATGCTGATGCATACAGTCGTCTTCCTTCTATTGTGCATAGTCCTCTGTGGGATATTTTGCAGGCCAATCTACAAGAACGGGGCATGTTTCGCAGAAGTCTTGTTACTGATAAGTTGTAATTGTACAGACAACACTATTGATGTAGCATTGATCTGCTAGTGCTAGGGCCATTAATTATTGCTGACAATGAGGGCAGACCAATTGAAGCCAACTAAACACTGGGCTTATCGGTGCATGTCTGCTGATGATCCTGTGCATACCTACCTAGTAGCTCCAACTATGTCATTTGTAACCAAACACAGGCAAGATGACATTGATTCCTTGTTGGAATTTTTCTAAAGCCAGTGATTTTATCTGTTCATTGAAAATCTGTGGGTTAATAATTTATATACAATTATAGCAAGGAAGCTTTGTTATAAAATAGTGAATGGTGTTCATCAGTGCTCAGTGTTATTCATGTTTAATATGTTTACATATTATTGTAGTGCATTACAATGCTGTGATATTTGTGTAAAGAGGTTTTTATGAATAACTGAAAGATAAGCTATGCACTTCTTTTGACCAATCTGTAAGATGACTGGCTTTGTATATTCTTTGTGGTACAGCTGTATTTGATTCTCAACAAGACTACAAGACACCAGTGCTCATTCAGATGCCTAGATAGATACTGCACACTGTACATCATGCTGTTTCATTGCTACATTATGGACTCTTGCATTTTGTGGCAATCATCCAGAACACATGTTGATACTACAAGTAGTTCTCTGTTGCTAGTTCATCCACTACGAACCCTTTGTCTTGCTTCAGTAGTAGGCTTAAGGTGTAGATCTCTGTTTTTTTTTCATCTATCATGTATCATGTGGCCTGCTTCAGTGGTAGACTTGATATGTCCAGTTCTCAGTTTGTTGTTAGTTCATCCATTGTGTATCATGTGGCCTGCTTCAGTGGTAGACTTGATATGTCCAGTTCTCAGTTTGTTGTTAGTTCATCCATTGTGTATCATGTGGCCTGCTTCAGTGGTAGACTTGATATGTCCAGTTCTCAGTTTGTTGTTAGTTCATCCATTGTGTATCATGTGGCCTGCTTCAGTGGTAGACTTGATATGTCCAGTTCTCAGTTTGTTGTTAGTTCATCCATTGTGTATCATGTGGCCTGCTTCAGTGGTAGACTTGATATGTCCAGTTCTCAGTTTGTTGTTAGTTCATCCATTGTGTATCATGTGGCCTGCTTCAGTGGTAGACTTGATATGTCCATTTCTCAGTTTTTTGTTAGTTCATCCATTGTGTATCATGTGGCCTGCTTCAGTGGTAGACTTGATATGTCCAGTTCTCAGTTTGTTGTTAGTTCATCCATTGTGTATCATGTGGCCTGCTTCAGTGGTGGACTTGATCATATCCAGTTCTCTGTTTGCTGTTTGTTCATCCACTGTGTATCCTCTGGCCTACTTATAGTGGATCTGAGATGTCACACAGGCTCTGAGTTTCAGTATGCTATGTCATTAAGTTGTGGTTGAGCAATAACATGCCTACAAATGTCTTGTTGTCCTGCGCATGACACGGCAGCCATACCAAACAACAAAAGGACATTTGCATTTATTCATATTCAGAAGTCTCACTGTACTAAATCACAGCAGGCGGGACAAGGCTGTATTGTTTCCACTTGGTTGAGTCTTCTCTGTGCACAAGTGAAGGAGGACAGTGTTGTTACTGATGTGTTCCTTCAGCCAAGTGAAGGAGGACAGTGTTGTTACTGATGTGTTCCTTCAGCCAAGTGAAGGAGGACAGTGTTGTTACTGATGTGTTCCTTCAGCCAAGTGAAGGAGGACATTGTTGTTACTGATGTGTTCCTTCAGCCAAGTGAGCTGATTATGGATGGCCTGTTGGTTCAGTGGTGGCTGGGTCAGTGTAGGTGGATGGCCCGATCCCTGACTGCACCTGTCAACAGGGATAAGACATAGATGGGGGGGGGGGGCAACACTTGATCCCTCTGTGTGGGACCCAGTCTGACAGCCAGCACCAGCTGTGTGGGGTGAATGTTCCCAGTGAAAGTAAGGCAGTCATTATATAGGGCTATGAGATTGTTATGGGCAATTGATAGGTTGTTGCAGCTTAGGTCATGGATGAAATTACCTGTAGATGCGTAAAATGATAACCAAAGCAGCATTGTTGTAGCAGGTGTGTAAGCATGGCAGAATATTGCCATACAATGTGTGCATGCACATGCATTGAGTTTCCTCGTAAAGCCATTATGAGTGTTCGCCGTGTATTCTTATACAAATTTACATGCTTTTTGTCATGCATAGTATCAACAGAAAATGATATAGATGCTTTATGGTTTTCTAAACACTCCTAACTGCCTGTTTCTAGCATGATTGTAAAGAAAGGTTATAATCTGAATGTGGCACTGCATGGCAAAAATTAAAACTCTTAGATTTAAACAAAGTTGGTGTATATGTTTCAGTGTATAGTTGCTATAAATTTCAAGGCAGTAGTTTTAGTGAAATAATATTCACGTGGCACTGTGTTTAATTAATACAAAACGTCAGTCAGTGGGAATGTGGGGTGAACGGTTGCCCTCCTTTTTCTACCTGCATGTATAGGGTGAGGCTGGTCAGTGGGAATGTGGGGTGAACGGTTGCCCTCCTTTTTCTACCTGCATGTATAGGGTGAGGCTGGTCAGTGGGAATGTGGGGTGAACGGTTGCCCTCCTTTTTCTACCTGCAAGTATAGGGTGAGGCTGGTCAGTGGGAATGTGGGGTGAACGGTTGCCCTCCTTTTTCTACCTGCAAGTATAGGGTGAGGCTGGTCAGTGGGAATGTGGGGTGAACGGTTGCCCTCCTTTTTTTCTACCTATAAGTCTAGGGTGAGGCTGGTCAGTGGGAATGTGGGGTGAACGGTTGCCCTACTTTTTCTACCTGCAAGTATAGGGTGAGGCTGGTCAGTGGGAATGTGGGGTGAACGGTTGCCCTCCTTTTTTTCTACCTATAAGTCTAGGGTGAGGCTGGTCAGTGGGAATGTGGGGTGAATGGTTGCCCTCCTTTTTCTACCTGCAACTCCAGGGTGAGGCTGGTGTCCAGAAGGTTGATGTTTCCCTTCCATTACTGTTCTTACACAGCCATCAACTCATTCTCAATTATCTTCCCAATCCTGCCAAATCTTACCCAGTCCTCCCATCTCAGTTGTGATCTTCTTCATCTTCCTCTACCCTCTATCTGCTCTCTCCATTAGCTGTATTACATTCACCCCACATATGCTGCCCATTATAATCAATTCATCATATAAGCTTCTTGAAATTTTCTTTCACACCAACCTCCTCCCTCAGCGCTTCCATTCTTTGTCTATTCTCTTCACTCAGAACTACAATTCTTCCCAGCATCACCATGGTTACTAGGCCATACAGTGTAGCAATATGGTCATATAGTATGTATGTTAAGATTTATTAAATTGATAACAGAAATTCAGATTTTTATACAAGAACCAAACATGAATTGTGTCATGACAGCCCAGTATAGGGCATCAGACACAATTGCTCTTGTAACAGCCGTTGGAGACTTGGCCAATTTCTCTCAGTCACTGAATAAAATTGTCCACGTCATTAGCTGGCAATGGCTGGATGGATTTATAGAAAATTTTTCACATGGGTAATCACTGTGTGTTTTTATGGATTTATACTAGAAATGAACGGGTAAGCCAAATTACTTTTCGTACTGGGTATCAATCTCTGTAAATATTTTTAATAACTTAAAATCACCTGTTCTTCCTATAATTATTATATCTTGTGCTGTGTATTTCCACAGGTCTAATTTTGTATACATTTTTTGAAATAATTCTGTGTGATTATTTCAAAATAGCTATTTGCAATAAAAAGCATTTCAAAAGTATTTTTTCTTAAAATGTGTTTTTTGTGTACATGTATGTAGATGTTACTGACCGATGACACAGTCCAGACTTGTGCCTGAGCTCTGGTCAGTTTCTCTGGTCAACGTTCTTTGTTGTTGCTGTCAGATATGGGTTTCTTTCAATGATGGCAGGCACAACAAAATGTCGAGTGACTTTCCAAATTAAACTAGATTCAATCTGCGTGTTTGCATTCATAAAACATTGCATGGTTATGCAGGAAAATAATCATGAATTGACTAACATTACCTGTTTATACTTGAACAGTTATAAAACATGACAGCATTGTAAATGTCGCAATCGGACTGAAATTGTAATGACATTCAAAAGTAGCTCTTAGACCAAAGCAATCAGCACATGTACCAGATATCAATAAATGGTGCAGTCCTGAATAAATAAGCAATTATAGGAGGATTTCATTGAAATGATCACAAGGGAAGCATTAATCTGCCTGTGTGGGGTCCTGCCTGTTTAATGACCAATGGGAGACGAGGAGGTTCCCTGGTACCACACCCATCCAGTGCACCCAGCCCATGACTGTAGTAGTGGAATGCTGCAGGACTACTAAAAAGGCTTCCCATCAGTCACAAAAGGACCTTTGGACTGGGATTTGTTTCAGGGTTTGTTACTACAGAGACCTCATTATGCACTATGGCTGAGGGGCCTTATTAGTGGCCTTAAATGGCTGAGGGACCATATCAGTGGCCTTTTGGTTGAGGGACCATATCAGTGGCCTGAGGGACAGTATCAGCAGCATAATAGCTGAGGGACTGTTTGAAATGGTGTTATTTGAGGATTTGAGAAAATGGTCCAGCTCATTTATGGGTTGCCTGTAGCCCTGCACACAATGTTATCATGCGCATATTACTAGTTATTACGCAAGACAGCTATGTTTGACATGTTTCTCCATATCTTTCTCCTGATAGTTACATTATCTGAATAGGTTAACTTGTCTATTTATACATTATATCTGAGAAAAAATCCTTATTTGAATGGGAACTTTACTAAATATTGTTTTCTAAACAAAGTCATCCATGTTCTCTAGACTTGAATACTTAAATTTCTGAATGTATCTGATTCTTTTTGGTTTACAATTGACTACCCAAAACTGCTAAGTTTTCTATCTTAAGCACCAACAATGTACATTTCTAATGTGCCTCCCTTCTCAGGCTGACCTTTGAACTGTGGTTGTAGTTATTTAAAGGGGACACTGAGTGACATGTTGTGACTGGTGCTGCCAACTCCACGTTGCCTAGCAACTGTCCTCTTTAATAAGCATTAACCCTTGTTACAAACATGACATTAGACATGAAGACACCTATCATTCATAGCACGTTCTCCGTGTCTCAACAATCACATTGTCTGTGGTGCTAGAGAGAAGGTAAACTTGGAACACTCGCATGATACCTACTTTTATGTTACTTGTAAAAACTGAGCACTGGTTGTTTGTTTGATTTCACAAGGCGAGAAGATCTTCTTTGAAATTTAAACACACACTGGATAGGGGTTATTTAGTGGGGAACCTTCCACGGGGCGTGAAAGTAATACTCCTGTAAGTCTGTCATAGTCTTAAACTGAAGTCTACCCTAGAAATGCAAGACGTGTCTGTGTGATGTGTCTGTGTGATGTGCCTGTGTGATGTGTCTGTGTGATGTGCCTGTGCCAGTAACTCCCTTTGATTGGAGTCTTGTGAATAAAAGTATAATGCACTGGTCTGTAACTGACTTCTGAGAAAGCCTGCCGTGATTTGTGTGCATGTCATTCTGAGAAAGCCTTACTTCTTATGCTTGATTCATGTTGCCAGCCATTGTGTGTATGCTCTTAGTGTTAGGTCTGCTTAATGTAAAACTAATGCTTGTGTGTAGGCTGTCATGCTGAGGCCTGGTTCATGAAGGCATGTTGTTGAATGTGTGTCCACCATTCTGTCAAGGCCTGGTTCATGAAGGCATGTTGTTGAATGTGTGTCCACCATTCTGTCAAGGCCTGGTTCATGAAGGCAGGTTGTGGAATGTGTGTCCACCATTCTGTCAAGGCCTGGTTCATGAAGGCAGGTTGTGGAATGTAACTACCATTCTGTCTAGGCCTGATTCATGAAGGCAGGTTGTGGAATGTGACTACCAGGCTTGGTTAATGAAGGCAGGTTGTTGAATGTGACTACCATTCTGTCTAGGCTTGGTTAATGAAGGCAGGTTGTTGAATGTGACTACCATTCTGTCTAGGCTTGGTTAATGAAGGCAGGTTGTGGAATGTGACTACCATTCTGTCTAGGTCTGGTTAATGAAGGCAGGTTGTTGAATGTGACTACCATTCTGTCTAGGTCTGGTTAATGAAGGCAGGTTGTTGAATGTGACTACCATTCTGTCTAGGCATGGTTCATGAAGGCAAGTTGTGGAATGTGACTACCATTCTGTCTAGGCCTGGTTCATGAAGGCAGGTTGTTGAATGTGTCTACCATTCTGTCTAGGCCTGGTTCATGAAGGCAGATTGTTGAATGTGGGACCACCATTCTGTCTATGCCTAGTTTATGAAAGCATATATTGTTTATTAAATATTGTAAGGCCTCCATTATACTGCAAATTAAATTAAATAACGTTTACCTGCATTGCAAATGCTCAGGCTGATTATTACCAAGTAGTTTCAAAGTTGTATAGATCTATGAATAAAACAAGTTGTGTACCAGTTGTAGCAATGTCTCTCAATAAAGAGTCTCATACGAGATGTTTTCATTGAGCACGTAGGTTGAGGAGATCTGGAACTACCGGTATGTCAGTATGTCCCAGTGTGAGTGGCAGCAATATGTGGCTGTATTGATTTTGTGTATCCTCAGTTGAACTCGCAAGTTCCACTAGCTTGACCAGCAGGCTGCATCTATATGTAGCATCAGTTCCAAGGCTTGACCAGTGGGCTGTATAGATACTATCTGGCACTGGTGTTGAAATTAGCATCACTTTCACATTGTGGAGGGTTGAATGTCTGCAGTGCGTTGTGTTTCCGTTCCAGATGTAGGCCAGCTCCTGTCATTGATCCAATTTTGACTGAGTTTAGTGCTTGTAGTTGTAAGTAGTAGTTTAGTGCTTGTAGTTGTAAGTAGTAGTTTAGTGCTTGTAGTTGTAAGTAGTAGTTTAGTAGTTGTAAGTAGTAGTAGTGTATCTAGACAGGACATCCTATAGTGTTTGATTCATGTCAGAGGGTGGGATTGTGGTTTTGTTGTAGGGGTCATGCCCCAGTTAGACTTCCTGTTTCGTTACAGACGGAAAAAAGGGAAGTGTATTTTTGAGAAATAATTTTTTACAAAATTCACATGCTTTGACATAAGTGATTTTGAGTAGGCAGATTTCCTGGTGTGATTGTAAAAGTAAAATTGTGTATTTTTACCTGATTTGACCAAGTGGAAAGATATTTGGCAGCAACTTGGCTATTTGACCCTTTAGTGCCTGCATCCATTCGTAAATATTGATGGGTATCATACATACAGGCATTTTACGAGAGCTAGAAATGGGTATCATACATACAGGCATTTTACGAGAGCTAGAAATATCTAATTTTTACTAAACTCGACCACCATGTCAATAACATGATGATAACAACAGGTAAGAATTTTCAGAATTTGTGTAGGTCACGTTTTCTTATAATCATACAAAACGTTAACATGGCAACCAATGAGAAACTAACTGTAGGCAGGGCAAACTAATCGTGTCATGTACTTCTGTAATGGTTGCACTCAGTCCAGTCACAGTTAATCACTTCAGTTCCCTGAACCAGTAAATGACGCTCAACCAAAAGTGATGTCTTTATTCACAGAAATTGCGTACTATCTGATGTGTAAGCTGGGTAAACCCTAGATAGTGGTTGTCAGTGCAAGTTGTAGAGACTGTTTTTAACCTAGTTCAGCGCATGACCATGCATGTCACTTGAACACAGAGTCAACACACACACGCACGCACGGATGCACACAAACTAGAAGAAACAATATGACGTTTAAACGTGTATCATCATTTGTATATAAACAAATTGATCAATTCAAATTTTCAAGCATACATGCTGCGTCATATATGTTTTGTAGTCAGTTTGTTTCGATTAATTGTTTTGCTTGTTTGCAAGTTATGGATAACTCCAGATATGACTAAGTATTGAGCACAGAATTGATGCGTACATTACATCTGTGAGTTCAGTGTCAGTTGCGTGTTGGTGGTATGTCAGGGGGTGGGTGTCACAGCACCACGCAACTCATTCAGTGGCATAGTTGTGTCCTGAAACTTGGCTAAGTTGATGTTGCTGCAGTCATATTGATTATGTTATGAATTTGTAGTTACTCACCGTGTTGTGTTATTGGTGCATCTATTACAAGAGTGCCATAGGCTAACTAGCTCTGTGGCCTGTCACCAGGACACAGGCACTTCATGAAAGTGGGACACAATTTGGGAAGTTGGAAATAGATGTTTAGGATGATGCACGGGAAGGGGTAATCACAGGAAGTAAATGGTCCCACACAGGGGATAAGTGACTGTGTAGAGTACAAATAGCACAATAGAACCTCTCTATTAAGGTCACCCTCGGGACTGGCCAAAAGTGACCTGAATGACGAGGTGACCATATTGGCGGGACTACTTTCATATACTTTACTGTTACAAAAATAATTTGGTGGCATTAATTGCCAGGTGGCTGTATTACAATATTGCAGTAGGAGCAACTGCCAGGTGGCTGTATTACAATGTTGCAGTAGGAGCAACTGCCAGGTGGCTGTATTACAATGTTGCAGTAGGAGCAACTGCCAGGTGGCTGTATTACAATGTTGCAGTAGGAGCAACTGCCAGGTGGCTGTATTACAATGTTGCAGTAGGAGCAACTGCCAGGTGGCTGTATTACAATGTTGCAGTAGGAGCAACTGCCAGGTGGCTGTATTACAATGTTGCAGTAGGAGCAACTGCCAGGTGGCTGTATTACAATGTTGCAGTAGGAGCAACTGCCAGGTGGCTGTATTACAATGTTGCAGTAGGAGCAACTGCCAGGTGGCTGTATTACAATGTTGCAGTAGGAGCAACTGCCAGGTGGCTGTATTACAATGTTGCAGTAGGAGCAACTGCCAGGTGGCTGTATTACAATGTTGCAGTAGGAGCAACTGCAAGGCACACTTGAATGACCTGTTGTTTGTCACAGTCCAACAGACATATTCATAGTAACATTACTTGGTAGTCTTAATAATTACTACAGTAGTATTATTAGTACAGATGCAGATTGCTTAGACTTATGTTTGTAGTGGAAATTGAATTATTTTGAAAATAAATGATAATTGGAAATTACCTAAAATAATAACTTAATAAATTATTAACACCAATAATTTTTTTTTTATAAATCATAAAATTGATGCTGGTTTATGGAGCCAAGTGTTGCATGAATTCATGCAGGTTTAAATATATATATATATATTGTATATAAAACTCTCCATGACACTACTAAGTTCTACACTCTATACTACATAATACTTGGGTATTCCAGCGACTACACATGTTACTGGGCCCAGAATATACATCATAAGTGATACTACCTAATTAGTATTATTACAATTATCAATGTAATATGATAATGGTAGGCTTTTAAACTCCTACAATGATGACCAATTGACCTCTGCCAGTGAACGTGGTATGAATTATTGACCAGTCTACACCAGTGGAGCCACTGTATTGTCTACGAGACATTCTAGGACAGACTGTATTGTTGGGGAGACACACTGTATGGTATCTAGGGTGCAGCTTCTGGCTATGTCGCCTCATAATTGATTGGTTGCAATATTGCTGTCTGCTTATATTGATTTGCCATGTTGTCTAATGGAGGCACAAATCTACAGGTATATCTACAGGGAGACACAAATGTATGATTATGCTAGGCGTAATCTAATCAGGAATGAAAGGTTTCATGCCATGAATTGTTCACTTTGATTGTTGTGTGTTTTCTACATGCTTAGGTTGGTAGGATGTGGCAATCTGAATGGTTCTTGCATATCATGCCTTTCTTGTTTTACTTTTATTTTTAAAACATCTTTCCTTTGAGATTGTCACATAGGCTGATGTCTTACCAGTTTCCTCTATCCATTTTACAGGGCAAGTAATTATAAATAAATATTACAATTCTTGCCCTTTTTCAACAGTTATATACGTCTGTAATTAAACAAATTTGCTACTTTTATTATAGTTAGACATATTTACCTCTCAAGAAATTTGTTTTCTATTTCGACCACTTTGCACGGTCTTCATCAGCGTGACATTACAGGTGTGTCACATAACCACTGTCAGAAAGAAACCGGATCATCAATCCATTTAAGGATACTTTTATGATGTTTGTTATTGTTGTTGTTGAACTACAGATTCATTCATATCGTGGGTTCTCGTAGACACTGGTCCCTGTTAACCACCCCATGCACTATGTGCACCCCCTGGTTCTGTTGACAGTTCACCCTTTCAATGCTGATGAGTCGCGGGGCATACCTGCGGACAAGTGTTGTATGTACCGTAACTACTGTTGGTGAACTTGTATTGTTTGGCAGTAATGATGATATTCCCGTGGCCCACAGCTAGCTAGTTCTAATCAGTGGTTTCTGTGGTTGTTTTGCGGCTGGTCTTAATAGATTTAGTTGTTTTTTCTGGGAGAGGAACCTAAGGGCAATTCCAGCATTATGGACATGGCATTTTGCACACAAAATTGTTTGTTTTCATTTCAATAGTGTGTAAAGATTTTAGATCACATTCTTTCGAATGATGAATTATGTTAATATGATGTCTTGTGTACAGTACTGCATATGAATTAATATTGGGAAAAATTAATTAGTATTTTTAATTGATTAAGGGAAAACTGTTATGGATGTGGCAAGCTACGAAATCAAGATAACGCGACTTTTTAGATTTTTTGTTATGGACGTGGCATTTGGCATACCTTGTAAGTAGGTGATAGCAAACTTGATATTATACAAAATATATATATTGTGAAAAAATTGTGTTCTTGCAGTATTTCAAAGAAACTACCCTGTACTTACTAGCATGCCACTTGTTTCAAATTTGACACTCTGCTAAAGTATATATACACCGTTCGAAATAGCACTTGTCCGTTTGTCCGGGACAAGGGATTTTTGTCCCGGACAAATAAAAATTTCAAATTTGTTAGTGTGTCGGTGTCTTGTTGTTCCATCGCCAGTGTACGTCGACCGAGTTTACTGCCCGCGTTAACATGGTCATCCGCTGAGGGCACCGACCTAGCTCTGTCATACGCGTAGGACAGACTCCGCATCAGCCATCGTTGATCGAGGCTGTATTTCACACAATCGTAAATTGTTCAGTTTGGCCGACGTACAACTTGCTTCCACTCATGGATCATATTTGATGAACTTTGAAAATAGTAGACTTTGTATCGCTACCTGTTATTTGAATAATTATATAACCTAACCCACGCGGACTCTGCAGTCTTCCAAGACAGTCATCGAACGTTACTCATTAGCCGATCCAGATCGGTGACAATCTTCAAAACTTGTAACAGGCTTTCCGCTAAATCTATGGTGCTGGTTGATAAATGGAATATTAATGAAATTTCAGAAGTATTGTTGTATCTATGTAACATTTATTTTAACCATAAATTGTGAGTTTTCGAAACCGAATTATGCAAGACCCGGGGACGGGGCACCAACCGCCATTGACATGTCAGCTTCCACCAACTGCGACGGTCTGCGCGCAGCAGCAACGTTACGATTAACTAAATAACTAAATCTATAAATTATATTCCGCCTGGTAAATGTAATTCGGGCACCGTTAAAACTGTTTTATCATCTTTGAAATGGTAATATAACATTTAAAAAAGATATGCGTTTGTTTGCTGACGATCAATTGCATATTATGTTCGTTTGTAAAATACAGAACATTATTAATATTGAAGTTCATAGAGGCTGAACAAAATATTGTCAGATTATATAAAATTATAGTTTCTTATGATTTTTGTGACAACATTTCCTAGCTTTGCATTGGTTGTGTTCCTGGTTGAGTGGCATCTTCAATGATAAACTGATGCCAAAATATTACAGCAGTGTTATATGTTATATATATACCATATTAAACATAAACAGTTTTTGCAACATTATAAAACAAATAGCAAGGAAAACAATGGTCTCATTCCTATCATCGTAATCATTATTTGTTATTAATAAAAGCATTCATATCAGCATCACTAAACTGTTGTTATACGTCATGTAATGTGTTTACTTTTAATATTCGTGATGAATAATAATGGACCAGAAAATAGTTGCAAATATAATTTGCAATTTAGAAATTTGCAGACTAAATCAAATTGTGTCTTTGGTCACAAGTCACTCAGATGTACATGCAACGAAACAGCACGAACATTGTGTTGTTGTCATAAAAATAAGACAGACTTTGTACGTTTTTTCCGAAGCTTCGATTCCCCTTGACAACCACTCGGACAAGTAAATATTTTGGTGGACAAGTAGATTTCAAAACTTACTTGTCCGATGGATATATATGTGCCATAACTTTACTTGAAATACAAATTCTGAGATGACAAAATTGTGTTTTCACTAGTCAACTTTGGGGAGCAACAAGCATATCAAATGAATTGAAAACACATAATATTTATGTGTTTTAAAAGGTACAGACATATTACTATATGATACAATCAAAATTGTTGCTGTACTGGCAATTAATTTTGTGTGTAAAAAGTTCCAACATAACTCGTAATTGCCCCTAATGGCTGCCATCCTATTCCGGCCCTTAGCCAGAAATAATTAATTTAGTCAGTCTTGAATTAATCGAAAGTGTCCCTGTTAGTGCGTGAACGGCTGGTGTGGATGTCACTCATGTCAATCACAGCCATTATTGGCCAGTTTAGTTCAATGACAAACCAATGTCATTTTAGCTATTTATTATTTAATTAATACTGATCCATTTGATTGGTTTCACTACCAGTTGTGCCAATGATAGTCATTGATGTGGGCCTGTAGACTTGGAACTATTAGGTAATTAAGTGGCTAGCTGGCCCCCTCTAAATTCCACCCTTCTTATCAGTTGTCACCCATCTTGGCCAGTCATTTGCCAGTCTTGAAGACACAGACAGGTCTCTGGCTAAGTCCCTGATCCTATGCATCATTAGCAGCATTTGTTTAACATGTGACTGTCCCTATTACTCCCTAATGCAATGGTTATGTTTCTAACAACATTACCTTGCTGCGGTATTCAGAAAAACAGATGTGCTGTCAGCTTGTCAAAGATGCAGGACCGATACATAAAAATAAGACTGATGGGTTGGTTCTTTACAATCAGTATGTTGTCAAGTGGACCACCATCTGTATTCAGTTCACATGGGTTTCCAGCTCAAATGTAACTGCCACTAGGGAAACAACATTATTTTTGTGCTACTACTTGGTAGTTACTTAGTCCCTTAACCGACTTGGTTGTCGGGGAGACATAAGTGACGCTGCAGCTGCAATGTTTTGCCATTCTTCTCTGTCCATGGCATTGGGAGGAGGTCTGGGCCAGAGAGGGCCGTCCACTCCTTTATATTGTCAAACCAAGATTTTCTCTGCTGCCCGTGGCGGCGTCTGCCCTCCACGGTGTCCCGAAGAATCGTTTTCGGGAGGCTGACGTGTCTTGTTATATGCCCAAACCATGTCAGGATTTTTATGCGTACCTTTGTAATGTTCAAAATGTGTTTTGCTACATGGACTAATTGTGTTTTTCTGTTTTGCAGGACTGAGAAACTGAACTTAAGAACCGGGAGGATTTGACAGGACACAGAAACATCACTCAAAATGGAAGACGAAGGTAGGTACTTCTTGTTGAAAATTTGATTTCTTTTGAAATTTGAAACGGATGGCCTTTTTGACAGTTTCCAAGAAAATTAGCTTCCTACATGTTGAATGTTGTGACTACCGCTGCACTATCAGAAGGTGAAGAAGACTGGACATTATAATGAGTGCCTGGTTCTAGTTTGTATAAATAGGACCTTACTGGAAGGTGAAGGGGACAATGTGGACGTTATAACAAGTGGATGGTCCTAGTTTGGATAAGTAGGACCTTACTGGAAGGTGGAGGGGACATTGTGGACGTTATAATAAATGGATGGTCCTAGTTTGGACAAGTGGGACTTTACTGGAAGGTGGAGGGGACATTGGGGACGTTATAATAAATGGATGGTCCTAGTTTGGACAAGTAGGACCTTACTGGAAAGTGAATAGGACATTGGGGACGTTATAATAAATGGATGGTCGTAGTTTCGACAAGACATTGCAATGAGTGTCTGGTCTGTATTTGATTTGAGGTCACATATAACAGGTGTATGTCAGTGTGCCTGAGAACTGAGCTTATCTGATGACAGGGTGTTCACCAACATAGGAAGGCATTCAGTCATATTGGCGGTCTCTTGGTTTGTGTGCCTACCTTTGAAAGAGGCTGCTATCTGATGGGGGTCTACTTGAATACACATGCAAGTGGAGGTGTCTGCAGTGACCCACACGGCCAAGCATTGTCAACATACAGTCTCCACACACACATGGGACATTGATATGTGGCATGTCATCTTCTTTAACACCACTGTTATTGCTTGTCCAACTATGCCTCATTGACTGCAGCCTATTACTGCTGATCCAGTGTTAGATATGGTTTAGATAGGGTGTAGGCAGGGTGGGGTAAAGCTATCATATCACCAAGTGACCTGTTTGTATACAATTCAATTCTTTATTTCCAGTTGAACAAACTACAAAGTATACAACATATATATATATATTGTATGTATATTATATATATATATATATATAGTGTGCATATATATCTCTTCCCCATGTTCATAAACATAATGTATTAAAAGTTCAAATTAACTTTTTTCTATGATTTCCACTATAGCTATCAATTCTAGGTTCACAAATGTTTATAAATATGATGTTCATATGAGCCATGTGAACCTATCGTATACTCTTCACTGTGGGTTCACAAATATTCATGTATTTAGTATTTATGTTAACCATGTGGAGTTTTTGTCTAATCTACATTAAGTGTAGTCTAAATAAATTTTATTATGTCATATCGTTTTTAGTGAATGACATGCTTTTGGTTAATTTATTGCTTTAAACCAAGCAAACTGAAGAAGAAAAACAATGTAGAAAAAGTTGAAACCAGAAGTGCATCCTGTTTGCCAGATGCATGGCAGTGTTTATTTAATGTAGAAGTAGAGACTGCCAGGGTAACTTGAGATGACCACACAGCTATTTCTTATGGGGGATGTGCTTGTTTGACTCAACAGGAAGGGTGGACTTCTGGGGAGAGGAGTGATTGAGTCACTGTCTTGCTGTCTATTACCCCATGTACAGTTGCGCCTCTTTATAACACGGATTCGGATATAATGCAGTCGGTCGTGGACACCATATTTCTGCCGCCAGGGGAAAATTGTCGTCCACGAACACTGCTCTGATCTATTATACTAAAATGTGATTTAGTAATAACTAACTAAGTTGTGTTTGATCAATAAATTGTCGATCATATATATTTTCGTTGTTACTTAAATACACTTGTGCGCTGCAAGTTTCAAACCTGTTCCACTGCTTATCTCCAGGTTATCGTTTTCAAATCGCATTAGTCTTAGTGGTTAGTCGTATACGGACCTGCACCAGTGTAGCAGGCAGTTGTCAATTAGTAATCCACAACGGTACATTCATGTTTTTTACCCAGTTCAACACTCGATAGCTTATCCGATCACCTTTTAAAATTAATACAATACATGCAATACGTTGATGGTATTTTACTATTAATAAGCTGTGTGTAGACTGCATCTCTGGCACACCGTGGATTCATATCTCGCTCCACATAGTCATAGGCATACGGCGTAGCAACTGTCGATAGTACTGGTACCTGTTCAATATTTGAGTCGTACGAATGATGCATCATAGCAGTTAATTGTCGATTAATAATCCACAACAGTACATGCATGTGTTTTATTCAGTTCAGCATTCGTTAGGATATAATATTTAAAAGTTAATACATTACAACATATTGTCGATATTTTACTTTTAATATACCCGGGACTTTATTGAACTTTGTAAAGAAACAGAAACTAAGTTATTTTGGCCATGTGAAAGAGAAAGAGCTCTCTATAGACAATCCATCAAGGCTGCAACGTCCGGAAATGGATAAGCAAACCCAAGTAGAAACCACGCATAGATCAACCGCATCGGTAGCACACTGTGGCGTGGGTGTGGATTCACTTCTCTCTCCCCGTACTACTGTCGATAGTTTCGTAGCAGTTAATTGTCGATTAACAATTCACAACAGTAGATACATATCTTTTATTCAGTTCAGTATTCAATAACTTATCACATTTTAAAATCAGTACAACACATTGCCGAGCATCTTGTTCCCCGCAGTATTAGTGACGCCTTGGCTCGGGGTTCCCCGCAGTATTTGTGTTTGGTGGTGGTGGTGCCCCTGGCGGAATATACCAGAATACATTTATAACACGTCCCGTTTATAACGCGGTTAAATTTCATGGACCTCACTACCGCTACTACTGTGTTATAACGAGGCGCGACTGTATTCTGATGTCATGTGTCTGTCTTCCTTGTGCTGTGTGCAGTGTACAGGGGTGTCACTAAATGCAGTGAGACAGCCTGTGGGTGTCGCAACAATGCATGTAATGAGGCAGCCTATAGCTGCATTCACACCTACAGAATTAAAACGGTTTAGCTAAACCGTTTTAGTTAAACCGGTTCATGCTTGAAAATTGTGAGCGTTCACACATGCAATAGCTAAACCGTTTTAAGGAGGAAGTTGGTATGCGCACTTGCGCAAGCTAGCATAACAAAATTGTTAACGATGTCCCCCTGACCCCGCCTCGGCGTCCTCGCTCAGGTCGCGGTTCAGACGATTGGCAATGCACCGATATATAATTATATTTCCTCTAAAACCCCCGATCGTCTCCCCACAACTCCAGTAACAGCCGAACTTCCCCATCGTCCCAAATGTCGTGTCGCACTTGCGTTTCTTTAGATTTTGCGTCGATCGAAGTCGAATACATGATTGCGCCAAAATGTTGTTTATGTTTACGTTATAGACAGGAAGCGACGAGGCGCGAGATCGAATGCGCATGACTGTGACGTGCTTAAACGTTTTAACTAAACCACCTACTGAAGTGGATTAGCTAAACCGTTTTAGTTAAAACGTTTTAGCGCTAAATAGTTTTCACACGTCTGTTTTCTGACTGGATTAGTTAAAACGTTTTAACTAAACCGTTTTAAAGTGTAAGTGTGAACGCAGCTTATGTCTCTGACCTTAATACTTCACCCTGGTGCTAGCGGTTTGTTATTATTAATGTTGCACGGCAAGTTATGACTCGACTGTATCTGTATTTTGACTGGCAAAATGTGTGTGGCGTGCGCGTGGTGGCTCTTAGGGATTAATTGTTTACATGTTGGGCTAAACTAATCTGGAATGAATTCAGTGATGTACTTGATACAATGCTTGGACGTAGAGAATTCCACTCTTTTATTGTGACTGGGAAAAAGCTGTTTCCAAATATGTTTATCGAGTGCCTGATTTGTACTAATTGTTTATTATGTTTACGTGAGCATCTGGTGTTGCGTTTGATGTATTGATCTAGTGGGATATCTATGAGGTTATGTTCCATTTTATATAATATGCTAAGTCTTTGGGTTTTTCTTCTTGATTGGAGGGTGTCCCACTGGAGATCTTTAAGGAGTTGTTTTACCGTTCCTGGCTCTCTAGAATAGTTGTTCTTACAAAATCTGGCGGCTTGTCGCTGGGTTCTTTCTATGAGTTTGATATTTCTTAGGCAATGTGGATCCCATGATGCTGACGCATATTCAAGTATAGGGCGGACAAGGGTTGTGTAGGCTATGGACTTGATTTGAGTTGGGCATTTATTTAAATTTCTTCTTATAATTCCCAATGTCTGTTGTGCTTTTTTTGTGACTGAGTTGCTTTGAATTGTCCAATTTAATGTATTTGATATATGTATGCCAAGATAACAGTGTGATTTAAGTTGTTGTCTGCAGAAGGTGTAGAGATTTGGTATCGGTTTTCTTGAGGCTATTGTCATTGTATAACATTTAGTGGGGTTGAATTTCATAAGCCACGTGTGTTGCCATTTCACAAGTTTGAGCAGATCGTTTTGGAGGACAGATGTGTCTTGGTCAGTTTTAATCGGTGAATATAACAGGCAGTCGTCTGCAAAAAAGTTCCATAGTGTTGGGGCTGCCACGCAAAAGGATCTATCACCCCAGCGACGCGATGCACGTGGTACACATAAATGATTGTGTTCACTGGAGCGCAACAATCAAGTTGGCTGACGTCTGTTCAAACATTTGGTGATATACTGTGGTGCACAGCCAGTCAGTGCTCAGTGTGTGAGTAGAAGTATCTTGTACTCTACTCTAACTGCTATTGGCAGCCAGTGCAGCTTGATCAATAGAGGTGTGACATGACAGAACTTCCTGGCGCTGTCGACAAGGCGGGCCGCCCAGTTATGTACTCTCTGCAATCATTCTAGTTGTTTCACAGGCAGTCGGTGGAGTAATGCATTGCCAACGTCAAGTCTGCTGGTAACAAACGGATGTATGACTTGTTCCGTCGCTGCAGCACTTATTCTTGCAATATTTCGGAAATGGAAAATTGCAGATCTACAGACAGCAGTCACGTGCGTCTCCATCTTCATCTCGGCATCGAACTGTACACCAAGGTTCCATACATTCTGAGTTACAGTGACCAAACAGTCTCCAATGCATAGTGTGCGCAGCTCAATTTTTTTTAGTTGTTGCACAGAGCCGAGCACGATGACTTCTGTCTTTGAGTCATTCAACTTTAAAAAGTTTGTCACCATCCACGTCCTGATCTCCGCTACACATTCTTCAATACGGACGACAGCCGCAGCAATGTCCTCTTGGTGGGGTTTCACTGGAATGTAGATTTGAGTATCATCCGCGTAGAAAGGACACATCAAATTGTACTTGCGAATAATCTTAGCAACTGGTGCTACATAGATGGAGAACAGCTGAGGACCCAGCACGGAGCCTTGTGGTACCCCGTATACCAGAGGACGAGCAGGCGATGTAGCACCATGAATGTGGACAGACTGGACTCTGTCTCTCAGGTATGACTTAAACCAGTCCAGTGCATCTTGGACCACTCCGATATCATGTGAGAGTCTATGCAACATCACTTCATAGTCGACGGTGTCAAACGCAGCCGATAGATCAAGGAGAACCATGATGATAACATTCTGATTGTCCATTGCGTGCAGGATGTGATTTTGCACACAGACAAGGGCCGTCTCAATGCTGTGATTCGGCTTGTACGCTGACTGATAGGGCTCACAGAGATTGTGCTCTGACATGTGAGCTGACAATCTCGCAGCAATGACACGTTCTATTGACTTCGCAGCAACGACACGTTCTATTGTCTTCGATAGATAGGGTAGATTTGACACGGGTCGGTAGTTAGTCGGTAGGAAGCTATTTATCCATGATGATATTGGGCCTGTCATGCCATAGTGTTTGAGTTTGTGGATTAGTCTTTTATATGAAACTTCATCGAATGCTTTGGTGAAGTCAAGGATGGCCATGTCTACAGATTTCTTCTCATCAAGTGATTTGCTTATGTCATGGATTGTTTGAATTAATTGTGTTTCAGTTGATCTTTTGGCACGGAAGCCATGTCGGTGGTCAGTTAGAATGTGGTGCTGTTCAAGGTGTTTCATAATGTGACTATGTATGATGTGTTCAAGAAGTTTAGAAACCACAGGTGTTAAGGATATTGGTCTGTAGTTAGATGTTTCTGCTCTACTTCCTTTCTTAAAAATTGCTGTTACATTGGCTTCTTTCCAAGTGTTGGGGACTTGTCCAGAGTCAACAGATGATTGGAAAATGTCATGTATTACTGGTGCTAGATTAGAGCCATATCTTGCGATTTAGAAATGTTAATTTTGGAAAGTTGATCAAGTACTCCTTTAAGTGAAATTGTTAGTTTGGGGATTTCTCCATGTGGACTTCTGGCCATATCTGGTAGGGTGGAATTTCCTTTGTGTGTAAAGACACTTTGGAACTGATTGTTTAAGGCTTCTGCTTTATGTTTGTCGTCGCTAATGATGTTACCCGCAATGTTAAGGTCCCCAATACCCTGGTTATCCTGTCTAAGTTTAGAAATGAAGCTCCAAAATGATTTAGGTTTCTCTGTTATTGTTGTTGTCAGGAATTGACTTATGTAGGATAGTCTAGCAGAACGAAGGTGTTTATGCATGTTTCTCCTGATGTCACAGAATTCTTTCCAGTCTTCTGGATTTCTAGTTCTTTTTGCTTTGTTATATATTCTTTCTTTTGCACATTTTCTTTAAATCTTTATTGAACCAGGGAAGATTGTGTCTTGAAGTAGTAAGATGGTGCGGTACATATTGGTTCATAATGTTGATGATTTTCGTGGAAACAAGATTCCACTTGTCATTGACTGTCATGTTTTGGTTTTGAGAGAAGTATTCATGTGTAAAGTTTTCAAGAAATTTCTGGATGTTAATGTTGTCGGCTTTATTTCCAATGAAAACTTTACATTTCGGACGATGTTTGCATTTGGGCGAGATGTTTACATCAATGATGACTGTGCTATGGTCTGCTATTCCGTCTACTACATTTATCTTCTTTATTAACCCAGGTCTATTGGTGAAGACAAGATCTAAAATATTGTTGGCATTTCCCTGTCTGTGCGTGGGTTCCTTGACATGTTGAATCAGTCCATGTTCCTCTGTAAGAGAATAATTTATTGGCAGCAGTTGTACTGTATCCATTGTTAGGTGTGACTTGGTGAATTTCCCAATTGATGTTAGGGAGGTTGAAATCACCAGTAATGATGACATTATGTGTGTTGATCTTGTTACCTAATTTAGAAAGGGCTAGGTCTAGTTCTTCGATTTGAGTTCCATGAGAGTCATTTGGGGCACGATAGAGGGTACACATGATTATTGGTTTCATTCCTGTTATCAGGGTTTCAGTCCAAATGCTCTCACTGTTAGTGTCTAGGTCTGGTAGGTGGTTTGTGATGAGGTCATCTTCTGATATTTGAAATACCCCCCTCCAGTAGTGTCTGTTTCTCTGTCCTTTCTAAAGACGTTAAAGTTGCTTGGGAATATTTCTCCATTTTTTATTGAGGGATCTAACCATGATTCAGTGCCACAGGTGATGTCTGGGTTGTGTAGATTGTTTAGTGCTTCGATGTCTGAGGCTTTCTTTTTAACTCTTTGGCAGTTAATGAGGATGCATCTGAAGTTTGGTCTCTTGTTCGGTCTATATGCTTTCTTGCTATTAGTTGTATTGTTGTTGTTGGTTTCGTTTAGGTTATGACTATTACTGTCCAGAGAATAAAAGGGATTTGCCGTTGGGATTTCTGTATCTCTGAAGAAAGAATTTGTGAAGTTGAAGTTGTTGCATTCGGGGCAGGCCCACGAACATGAGGAATTTATTAATCGTTTGTATTCATTGTCATCTATTGCACAGCATTGTGTGTGGATCCAGTTTAGGCAGTGGTCGCACTAAATTGCTTTATGGTCATTTAGGACATCCCCATGGCAAATGCCACAGGGTGCTGAGCAATTTGAACAGTGCCATGGTACGTTTAGGTTTCTGTAAGTGTTGTTAAATTCTTGTCTGGATATCCTGGCGCATTTGATGTGTGTTGATTTATTACAATCGTTACAAGTTAGGATGAGTGCATTAGACTTTAGTGATTTCTTACATGAGTGACATTGGATTTAGTTGAACATCTCCTGATAGCATGATGGATAGAAGTATGGAGAATTGTGTTGTTGTCCTGGGTTTGTACGGTAGAGCAGTGATCAGTAATCCAGTGGAGGTGCTGGATTTGAGACATTTCAATTGGGCTATGGTTTTCCATATGGGACTGTAAATGTAGTAGGACGTGACAGAATGGATGTCTTGTCTAGCTTTGGCGTTGACATAGGTCTCGTTTGTGTTGCTCTGGAAACTCTCAAACTTTTTGAAATTGGGATCATTTAAAAACCTAAAAGTGATCTGCAGACATAAAATCATGAACAGGGTACATCTAAAAGTGCATCTTGTAGGGAGGGGTATGTCGTACGGAGCCTGCCATGTCACCAACTCGAGTGGTAGTGGTTAAGAATTGATAAAACGGTCAAGTAGTTATTAAGAAACACACCCACACTTAAAACGTGTACTGAGATAAAAAGGTAAAAGGTTTAGTGACTAGTTGTTGTTTGTCACAAAGTGGTTTGTATAGAATTTAATCAGGCTTTAGAACAGTGGTTTTGTATACAAAGTATGGTTGATGGGATGGTGCTGCCATCTCTGGTATGTATTGTCGCGGAGGTATACGCTGGTGCCCTCTGGCGATTAAGGCGTGTAACGTTTTAACTGCCGACGAGTCAGATTTAATTTATTTCATTTGTAGCGTACACCACTAATTCTACGGTTAGGTATATCAAATTTGGTACCTGTAGAAATTATTTAACATGACTGGTAATATGATGACCTGTCAAACTACTTATGTTGTGGTTATAAGAAGATTATATTATGAACTTATAAAAGTTGTTTACAGAAATGTAGGTGTGAAAAACACTAGGGTCACACCTAGCTTATGAATAGAGTGCGTGTTTTATTAAAATTATGGATTAATTCATGAGAGTTGGAATGTACGATGAATATTGTGGTATCCGGCTCGATACAGGGAATCCAGTGATATTAATTATGTAAGTAATTCACGGAAGTTAAAGATTGAATGAGCACTTATAAAGCCATACATTTAGCTCGCAAAATCTATTTTAAATTCAGCGAGTTGAATGGATTGCTTCGAAGTGTGAATGGTTTCGGGAGCCAGTTTTTGAAGCGACTTTAATTTGTATTAAGTGTTGTAATTGGTCGTACTAACTTCCGGTCGTCAAGCTATATAAGGGCCGGACAGCCATTCGTGGCCAGACGAACATTTGAGCAGAAGAAAGTGTTGCACTCTCGTCTCCAGGAATTGGGCTGAAACTTGTGTCCACCCAACGCCTGTAGTAAATACTTGTACGATTTCAACAGTACTGATTAGTTGTGAGACGCTGTACTTCTCACGCGTTGAAGAAGACTGAGCGATAACCGACTGCAGTTCCATTTTGACGAGACCTTCGAATGCGAGGCCACCACCGTTTCGTCTGCTAGCTGTCGTAACACAGACTCCGTGACAGACCTCGACATCGCCGATGTCGTGACATCGATTCCGTGTTGTCGTCTGGTGATTCGCGTGGGATCGACAAGGCAAATCTACCGTCTACTTGATCGCCCGAGTCGCCTGCTTTCATCTACGTGAATTCGTTCGCCGAACGCCGAGCGACTTTCGACTTCGTCCTGACATCTCGCCGAACGCGACCGACGCGAACGGTGACATTCACACATCACGAGACATTCATTGGTTACAGTTCATAGACTTTACAACGGTGTATACCCATCTTCATGTAAGTGACCAGCTGTTTAAATTGTCTCCCATGTTATTTCGTATTTGGATGCATACTCGTTGAGTACAATGTATGGTGTTATAAATATAATGTCATAGCAGAGTAACGGTTGGCCAACTATCACTGAACCGCTTTTGTTTATTGTTAATGTATTAAATGGGAATGCCAGTTGGCTTCTCGTACATACATATTTGATGTCACGTTATGTCTCTCGTTCACTCCGAATCCTAGTGCACCTGAACCTATTACTTGCTATGTCAAATCGGGTACCGCCAATTTATTAATACTTACACTCGATTTTGTGACATTGTTGTTGCTGTTTTTCGACAGCCTACAATCCTGATATATAATAGTATGATATGTAAGCTTTATGTGAAAGTATATATTTACATGTGTGTATGTTGAACCAGCTCACACTGGTTCATGAGTCAAACTGAAAACCCAACTAACACAACACTTCCCTGTGTGTAGTCTGACTATGGACTGGTCTATGCACTCACTTACTGGTATACAGTTTATTGTGTTTACTGTTTATTTCAGCTTGATTTCTGATAGTATATAAACAGAACTAGTAATGATAATAACATAGGTTTTACTTTGTCACTGGGAGAATGCACCGATTTATGAGTTGATTTGGGGGTGGTTTGGGTTTCGCGCGCTTTATACTCGTTGTTTACTATGCCATCTTGTTTTGTAGGTTTTAGGCTGGTTGTTAAGGAAGCTAATTTGTCAAAAACTTGGTTTAGGTATGTCAGATTGCAACTACAACTCTGGGTTTGTATTCTGATGTAGTTCATTTATGAACGAAAGAAACGTTTGGAAATCGTAAATAATATCGGTAAATATCGGAGCGATAAAACAGATTCGACTACACCTGACACATGCGCAAGATCTACTAACTGTAACTGGCTACAATAATAAATTATGTTTCACATGTTGTACAAAGGAGAGGCACTCTGCATTATTTATTCCATTTTATGTGCATTGTACTATTTTAATACATTTCATTGTACACAACAAACTCTTTGAAGTGTTTGTTTACTGGCTCAGACAGTTTGGCTAGGTCAGTTAGTCACAGTTTGTGCTGTAAGTGCCAAAACTGGGACATTTGAGTAATCAAATTATAGTGAACTCGGTTCTATTTATATTGCTATGTTGTCATACATCCATTTAAAAGTAGTCTATATTGATATTGCTAGCAGATGTGTAGACTATGGTTAGGTAAACTATAGTTGTTGTGAGAGCACACATACCTCATGAGCTACCAAGTGATGTCAGGTAGAAGTATTGTCTCACTCATTGTGTCTGCCTCACTGAACTTTATGTGTACCAGTGGTCATCAAAGGGTCAAAGTAATCATGCAGTCACTGACTGACCTCCCAGTGATTGCAATCGTTCCCTTCTTCTGTCATCCATGGTGCTAGGAAACTAGTCTTGTCACTGATAATATTAGTACATTTCTGTGCAAAAATGTTCTTAATCCTACAGGTGACCAATAGTAAACTTCCACGGTGTACACAATTTGGAGCTATTTGTAGGGTTGTTTAAAAAATCACAACTTCGCTAATACGTATTGCAAAAATACGTTTTGTTGGCAAAAAGACCATTTATTATTATGCAGTGATGATATTTGCATAACATCAAATAATCATGAAGATATTTAACTGTTTAAAGTTTATATAAAATAAATGCAAACAAATATTTGTTCGCCCTACTACTAGCTAATTTCCGAGTGGTTGTATGTGCCAATGTCCAATTAGAGAAATGTAGCCATGTATATAAGCTAATGAGTACAGGAAAAATTAATCAAATATACTCAGAAGTTTTTTATATGAATTTTATAGGTAGACCCATGTAAAATTTAGACTATTTTTCATGAACGTCAGAACAAGGGCAAAGTAAAAACCCAAGTTTGCCCAGTAAAAAAATAATAATTGAGTTGTTGTATGCTCATGCATGCAGTGTGACAAATGTAGCTGTACATTTCAGCTGCATGATAATGAAAACTAGACTCAAATATATTCAGAACTTTTCATTTTATTGTATTTTTCGTAGAACGTTCAAATACAACCAATACGGCAATAGGCCTCATAGGCCTACCGTTGTGCGCCGGGTGCAAGACAGCGATGTCCGGCTCGCCAACAACTTGCATAATATCCACTTCAAAACAGCCCCCAAAGTCTGTGTAACTGTCTGAACTAGTATAATAACTTGATCCACAAATACTGTCATGTATTTTGCTTATTTATTGCTGCGGACATTTGAAATAATCCAACTTATATAATCGAAGCGAGACAAAAAAACATGGCGGACTTTCGTTGTGATGGAATGACACCAGCGTCAACAAGAAGACGTTTTAGAGCCATGCGCAGATTGGTTGACTGTTGACGTAAATTTATTTGGATAGACCAATCGTTGGGCTTTCCATCGGTACCTCCATTTCCCAGTTTAGACCATATGAATGGGAATGTAAAATCATGACGCAGAGCGTAATAAAATCGGCCATATTTGGGCATCTACTACTACGAAATTTTAAAGCTTGGTTGTGATTTGCTATTACTGAATCATGACCCGATACAACTCTTTGATAAAAATGCCACAGGAAGAAGAATAATTCAGCTTTCCAAGATACCTTGCGTTCCCCTGTCAGTTGCTAGTGACGGAAACAAAATTGTTTGGAAAAGGGTGATACTAATCGGGCCAAAAATCGGCCGGGAGCAGTTTTGCACTGATCGCGCGGGCCGAATTCGGCCCAGTGGCCACTTGTAGTATTAAGTATTGTGTGGTATTCCCAGACTTAGACTTGTTTTATATGCAAAGTATTAGCCTTCATGAAATGATGCTTGATTAACTGTTTCACATCTACAGTTGTATATATCTGTGCATTATTGTTATGTTGAGTAGTACAGTGGTAACTAGTGTTTAAGGCAGACAGGTTTGTGTGAGTGGATGTAAGCCATTTGCTGCCTGTGTGCAGTTGGCTGTGGAATCTGTAAAAAGTTGACTTCTTTTCTCTCCGGCTCTTATCATCAACCTATGGTATTGACAGGCATGTCACTGTCAGCTGTTGGTATTTGCTTAACATTTAACCCTTTCTCTCTCATACTTACCACTTATGTTCCATTGTTTAGCATGGTTGTAAACTTTGCTGAGGGTCATATGCTGGAGAAACACACTGCCAAGATAACATACCAGTGTGGTAAAGGTGTGTGACTTCCAATTTGTGACACCGCTGGTGATGGCTATATACATGTAAGATATGCATCAGATGTAAAGCAGTGATTGTATTTAGGCATGCACATTTTAGGAAAGAAAGTGACCGTAGAGAAAGAGGTAGGAGGGAAAAAGAGACGGGAGAGGAGAGAAGGAAATGCAATGGGAGGAAAGATGACGGGAGGAAAGGAAGTGAGAGTACATGTGACAGAAGAGAAGTCGGGAGGAAGATGACAGGAAGAAAGGTGACAAGAGAAACAGCGTCAGGAAAGAATGGAACGGACGAGATTGTGACGGGAGAGCAGAAGACAGGGGAACAAGATTACAACCAGACAGATGCAAACCGTAGAAAGAGCTACTCTGAGGCAGTGATTGAGGGGGCAATGAGGAAAGAGAGGGTGTTTATGGGCGATTCGATTATGAGAAAGACAGATAAGACTCTAAGCGAGGGGGAGGACGTCGTTGTTTGTCTACCGGGGGCTAGGATAGAACATGTAACTGAAAGGGTAGAGAAGGTACTGGGGCATGGCAAGGGAGGGTCTATACTAGTACATGTAGGGACAAATAACGCAGAGAGGGAGGGAACAACTGGGATAGTTCAGAAGTACAGACAGTTAGTGAAGAAGTTAAAGAAGACAAGAGTAGAACAGATTATCCTCTCAGGAATTTTGCCAGTAATGGGAGGAAGGGGGCCGACATATAGAAACTGCAAGAGGATGGCGATCAACGCACTAGTTGAGCAGATGTGTAAAGAAGAGGGGGTGGGATTCGTAGATTTATGGGGATACTTTGTTGGGAGGGAAGATATGTACATGAGAGATGGCCTTCATCTAAGTGGAAAGGGGGCAGCAGTTTTCTCAGAGAACTTGCTGCAATCTGTTGACAGTGGGACAGGCTGCATCTATTTAAACTAGATTCGCAGGGGGGATTCACAGAGAAGCCTGAAACTGGAGGCATAGATAAAGACAGCAGAAATAAATCGGCAAAGAACAGCCTGGAAAACTGTTCTGAATCAGGATATAAATGCATTTGTTTAAATGCAAGGAGCATAGTAAACAAAAGAAGTGAACTAAACATTATGGTAGAAGATATTGACCCTCACATAATAGGTATAACCGAATCGTGGGCCACCACTGATATATCAGATGCCGAATTGGGACTAACAGGATATGTAATGTTTAGGAAAGATAGAATAGGAAGAAAGGGAGGTGGAGTTATTTTATATATTAAAGAATCTATCCAGGCTTATGAAATAAAATTAGAAAGAGAAGCAGATTGCGAAGAAGCTGTTTGGTGTAACATAGTTACAGGAAACTCAACGTTAACAGTTGGGTTAGTTTATCGAAGTCCAAACATAAGCATAGAAGAGAATGAAAAAATACAAAACGCTATAAGGGAAGTAAGCAAACGGAACTGTATTATTATGGGGGACTTTAACCATGGGCATATACAATGGAAATCTGTACAGAGTATGGGGAGTGAGGACCACAAGTTTTTAGTTTTAGTACAAGATAGTTTCCTTTCTCAACATGTGCTAGAACCAACCAGGGGAGAGAATGTGTTAGACTTAGTTTTGTCCTCACAGAAAGAATTAGTTGACAATGTCAAGATATGTGAGCCACTGGGGAGTAGTGATCACAACCAGATACATTTTACCATCAAAGTAAAATCAGAAAGGAATAGTAAAAAGCAGTATAGGAGAAATTTCCACAAAGGAAGGTATAAGGACATGAGGAAATATTTAGCAAAGATAGACTGGAATAACACACTGAAGAATAAGACAGCAACCGAATGCTGGAATATCTTAAATAGTGAAATTAAGTGCATAGTCGATAAATTTGTACCTTTCAAAAAACAAGGGAAACGGTCTAAAAAGAAACACTTATCGAAAGAAGCCATTAGAAAAATTAAGTATAAACAAATGATGTGGAAGTCATATAGATGTACTGGAAATGATGAAGACTACAACATTTATAAAGAAGCACTTAATCAAGCTACAGCTGAAATTAGAAATTCAAAGAGAAGCTATGAAAAAAAATTAGCTAGTAATATAAAACATGACAGTAAGAGTTTTTATGCGTATATTCGAAGCAAACAGAAAGTTCAGGATAAGGTCGGTCCTCTAGAAGATAGTGCTGGAAATACAATATCAGAGGGATTCTTAATGGCAGAAGACCTGAATGAGTATTTTAGTTCAGTGTTTACCAGGGAAGATATTAGTTCACTGCCAGTACCAGAGGCTAAGTTCAAGGGGGCAGATTCAGACTATTTAGGACAGTTAGTTGTAACCTCGGAAATGGTAGCTAAGAAAATAAGGGCTATGAAGGATAATAAATCACCTGGAGTGGACGGGATTCCGCCCAAACTACTATTGGAAATTGTAGAACAAATTAGCGTACCGCTTGCAACAGTTTTCAATTTGTCATTAGAAGAGGGAGTGGTTCCTTTAGAATGGAAAGAGGCAAACATTATACCGTTATTTAAAAAAGGTTCGAGAAACAAGTCAGAGAACTATAGACCAGTGAGTTTAACATCAGTGATTTGCAAATTATTAGAAAGACTAATTAAAGATCACATGGTGGATTTTCTTGTTAAACATAACTTGATAAACCCATCTCAACATGGGTTTTTAAAAGCGAGGTCATGCTTAACAAATATGTTATGTTTTTTGGAAGACATCACTAGGTGGGTAGATGAGGGATCACCAGTAGATATCATCTATTTAGATTTTCAAAAAGCTTTCGACAAAGTACCACATCAAAGATTACTCCTTAAGCTAAAGGCCCATGGCATAGGAAATGGTATAATAAACTGGATAGAAAAATGGCTGAATGACAGAAGACAACGTGTAGTAGTTGATGGGGAGGCTTCAAACTGGAAATCGGTATTGAGTGGGGTACCACAGGGATCAGTACTAGGACCTATATTATTCTTAATATATATCAACGATTTGGACGATGATATAACAAGCAAGGTGTTAAAATTTGCGGATGATACAAAAGTGTTTAGAAGGATTAAAAGTGATGGAGACAGACAGCATTTACAAGATGACCTTGACAGGTTGATCAAATGGTCTGAAAAGTGGCAAATGCTGTTCAATTTTGGGAAATGTAAATGCCTCCACCCAGGTCATGGGAATGAAGAGGTAAAATATAAAATGGGGGGTACTGTTCTAAGTACTACTGTAAAAGAAAAGGACTTAGGGTTAACCATTAGTGCTGATATGAAGGTGTCAGAGCAGTGCGGAATTGCAGCTTCAAAGGGAAATCAAATCCTTGGATTAATTAGGCGAAATATAGAGTATAAGAAAAAAGAATTAATAGTACCGCTGTACAAAACAATAGTGAGGCCTCATTTAGAATATTGTATACAAGCATGGAGGCCATATCGCAAGAAGGACATAGATATGCTAGAAAGAGTACAGAGGAGAGCGACTAAAATGATACCAAATCTGAGGGATCTTAGTTACGAAATACGCCTAAAAGAATGTGGTTTAACAACACTAGAGACCAGGAGATTGAGAGGAGATCACATAGAAGTGTTTAAAATATTGAATGGTTATGAAAATATTGATAGAAAATTTTTGTTCTCAGTTAAGAAAGATAGAAGGACCAGAGGACATGAAGCTACATTAGTAAAGGAGCAGTGTAGATTAGATATAAGAAAGTTCTCATTCTCACAAAGGACTGTAAATGAATGGAACAGATTATCTCCTGATTGTGTTGGTGCTAGTAACGTGAATATGTTTAAAAATAAAATCGACACACACCTTAAAAGGGCGGGATACATGTAGATAAAAACTATTGGACTCTCGATAAGCCAAAAGGCTTCCTTGTCCACCTGCCATCCAGAGTAATTTTCTGGATGGTAATCTTGTTAAATCTTGTTAAATCTGTACTACTCGACCTAATGTGATTATCACTGTGTTGATACTTACCATATTTTTATACTTAGAGTCACGGTTTTAAGATATGGTCATTTGACTATGAGTCAGTGATGATTTCACAAATTTGATGTGTTAAACTGATGATATAAATTTTTTATGTTTTTGGAACTGGCCCAGTTCACCCACTGGGCCACCATAGCTGCAGGATTACTAGTACATAATATATATTGTTTGTATTATAGATCTTTCTATACAATTATGTTAACATAATTATTTTTCCAACCAGCAACCTAACTTCCATGATAGGAAAGACGGCAAAGTAACATTGTCAGTATTGTTTTGGATTGGGTGTGCATAAAAACGTAATAAGTTACACCTAGATTCATACTACAGGTTTTCCCAATGCATACTGTTAATATTATTTTTGATGTTACATTTTCCATGACACCATCCACACTGTTGGTGCTGCAGAATCAACCACAACAGCAGGTCTAGGCATCACTGAAGCTGCTACAGCCTTCTCTCTCTCTCTGATATTGCGGCCTCACTCATTTGTGGCACTCTTTTTGAATTAATGCTTTATACTGAAGCAGCTATATGTAGGAGCTATAGATCTGGTTTCGTGTGTATGGCCATCTGCTGGATATGGTGGTACTAATTTATCAGACCTGTTGTGAGACACTTTTTGAATAAAATGTTACTAAATGTGTTTGACGTGGTGTGACAACTGCAGAATAGATGGTCTGATCAACAGTGGCTAACACAGAGACACCTGGTTGCAAACTGCAATAGTGTATCACTATACAGCTTCAGTAGCAAGATTCTATTCAATGTCAGACAACTGTAAATGAAATGTTTTTAATGTTTTATTTTTTAAGTTGTTTGTTTGATTTTATGCAAATTTTTCTTCGATGAGTTCTGTGTTTACTGCTCTAGTTCAAAATGTTGAGAGTTATTTTGAGAGCTGGTCAGATTCAACTATTGTATAGTATTATTAAATACTATTATCCAATCACCAGCTCCAGCGGTAGAAAAAATGGTCTGTTCATCAGGGGTTTACCTGAATGTTTGTGTTCAAGGGTTCACGGGACCCTCAGGCTTCTTTTGAGGGGGTCCCAAGCTTGTAGCGAGGGTCCCACTTATTGCTCTTTTTTAATTGTAAACATTGTTTTCTACATATCACCTGTAAACCTGGTTATTATTATTATCAGTTTGATACTAACAAGAACTTTACAAAATAACGTACCTTGTTACAATATACAATATACTGTTTTATTTGTTGATGTTTTCCCTTGATAATTGATGTAGTTTTGGAATTTAGAGCAGCCTTCCTCACTTATGAGAGGGCATGCTATTCAGCTAGATGCCTTGGCTTGTGTGTAAATGTCACATTGGGAGATCTCTTAAGACTAAGCTAAAGATATCAAGGAAGCCATGAGTCACTTTGGAAGGCTCCTGAATTTGTTTTGGAGGAGGGAAACCTGACCGTGGTGATGACAGTAGCATTGGAACAGCCAACAGGCAGCAGATGGAACTGTGCATTACTTTGTGGACACTTAATTGTGACGCTGTGTCCAATCCGGGCCCACCACGATGTTGGCATTATGACAGTTGTACCTAAATATTATACCTCAATGCGTTTATTCCACTTCATTTCACGAATATAATGTCTCAAATAACGCTCGCGCAAATAACGTGCGCTGTTGCGGTCGCGGGTTACTGTATGGTTAAATCGCATGTTGACACAAACCGGAGCGCTATTGGGCCTCAAAAGTGCCCTCGAATCAATATTTTATAACAATGTACTGTACATCTGAAACAATGTGGAATGACGGCATAAACACACTAAGGTATCAAATCTGTTCGATTGTTGGACGAGCGACTGACGCGATCGGCCCGATCAGCCGCCGTATGATCATTTGTTTGGTTATAATAAGCGGTTAGTTATACAAAAGAATGTTTCCTAAGTCACTTTGTTTTTCATTGCTATAGCTCTGATAAATGAGGAAGTCTTAAAACACACAGCACTCAAACCTTTCAGCCTGAATGGTCATGCGCACAGATTTGAATGGTATTCTGGTTCGCGAATTAGTCCCTAGAGCGCCTGCGTATGTATGTATGCCTACGGCAGGGGTAGATTTTAAGGTAAAACGTCTGGTAACCCAGACGGATTACCAACATATGGAATTCAGTAATCCGTCTAGAAATCTGATAGTGGTAATCCGTCAAATTCATGTAAAATGAAAAACGTGACTTCATTTTGCCTCATTTATTTCACAGCTTTGCCTCCTGCAAGTCAACAACAAAAACAAAAATAATGTCCATTGTGGCATTGTCAGTCCATTACAGTTCTGTCTCATCCAAAACGCTGTCGCTGTCCATGGAATTGGTGTTGTCGGATAGATCCGACTCATCTGAATTGTCGAAACAAGCACCCTTCCTCGGACCGTATGCCTCCTGTGTTGGACACTTCTTCTGCTGGCCACTGCGTAACCACACCTGCACAGCTGGCTCGGGGCCGAACAGGGCGACAACCTCAGTGTGCAGCGCGATCAGCAGCTGGTCATTAAGAGACACATTGGAGAGACTCTCCCGCCAGTCGGACTTGTCTCGCATCAGCTAGCTGAAGCCCCGCGTACACAGCCTGGCTGGCTGGCAGGGCGAGCACCATGTGACGATGGCAAGAATGGCGGGACACTTCTCCTGGCAAGCCACGAACATGTTTTTCAATGCCGCCTTGCAAAATAAAACTGATTCGGTAATAAACTACCAAGTTAAAAGCATTCATATTCAATATGTATTTTTGTTATATCCCATGGGATGCAACCATTATTTTGCACGCGTCCGGGTACTGTTTCTATGTGTAGGATGCAGGATCTTGCGTCCCATAAAACCGTGGTGCAATATTGTAAGCTGATACAATAAAACCTGTCCATAATGGTCATCGTTGGGACTGCGCAAAATTAGCGTTATAGTTTTATTCAGGGAAATTATGAATTCACTTTGAGCTGCCCGCAAACGGTAGTTTGATTATGAATGGTTCGGTCCAAATTTACTGACCGTTCGTTACACGCAATAGCCAGGTTACCATTATGGACAGTGGGCAGTGCAAACTAATAGGAAGTCATTCGGGACTTTCATAGGTGACCGTTATATTCAGGTTATCGTTATGGACAGGTGGCCGCTAAAACAGGTTTTACTGTAGAACAATTATAAAAATGGCACAACTGAGTCTTTATTTAGTATCATATCAGAAAGTTGATGTCCGATATCAGACAAAATTACTTTTGTTTGGGGGAGCGAATGCAGAGGCAGTTTCATCTGGCGTCGGATAACGATATTTTATACTTGGGACTGATACTGTTGGTGTCATCATATCAATGTTTGCAAACTTTCGTCTGAAGGGGTGGAGGGGCTGAAACCAGATGAAAGCAATGATTCCTCAGGCTATTTTGAAAGGATTATTTGTACATTTATGTATGTGAGAATAAACTGTCACGGTTCAATACTAACATGATGTTTGTATGCACATGTTGCAGAAATTGTGATGACGCCAACGAAGAGTGGCAAGGTGACCTCTATCAAGTTCGAGAAGGTCAAGCGGGCCCAGATCGATGAGAGTCGGGTCGCACACAAGGCTGGCGGTCAACACACTGGACTGGTCATCAACAAACAGACAGCAGGTTTGTGACTGAACAACAGTTAATAGTGCCTTTGTGGCAAGATACCTACCTGTACCCAGACATGCTGTGGAAGAGCAACATTTCTTTGGCTCACTGCAGACAATGTGAAAGATATATAATAATAACTACAATTTTCTTCTAGAAACCTGTGCCCAGAAGCTATTCTATAACAGACCTTATTTAGCATCTGCCCAAATTCCAGGAAAAACATTGTCAGTGATTTAACTTTTAACACCTCGAGTCACTTTTACATAACACAGTGTTCTAAAATGATTAATATTCTAGTATTCACATGCCAACTTTACAGTTGTGTAATGATATTTCCATAAAATTCTCCAGTTGTTTGTCTGTGCACAACTCTGGGTGAAATGCTCAGGTGCTCAGGCGTCCTGTCAGCAGCCAGGGTCAAGACAAGCCTTGCCAAGAGTCATCACTCAGTCTTACCTTCCTTTCCCAACCCTTCCTATGAATTCTAAAGATACTTCCATCCGTTTAGAATCTTGTTGAGGGTGTTTGGTTACCTGGACTAGTCTATATGCCAGAACTGGGGAGGGGAGCATGGTTGAAGTTTGTAAGCACTGGAAGTTATTAAAAGTTTGGCAAATAGTTTTAATTAACAGTTTCAAAGCGACTGAACCGTGCTGGTGTTTATAAGTAATACATTCACATTATCAATTTAGGCATGAGGTAGTTGTCAGCCAAGTCCCTAGCGTAACTATAAATAGGGTCTAGAAGTACTCATTTCTGTGAATGATAAACAGTTATTTTTAGATTTCTGTTGTCCAGCGTGTTGAGCCACTTTTAGCCTGGTTGAATGACCGGGTCCATCAGTAGTTGACAAGACCAGCTGGCTGCAGACAGCTGCCATTGCAACCAGCTAAATATGAGCCATAAAACCTAGTCTCACTTTGTGGGAGGCCGTAGTGATAGACAGCATGGCAGTACATGTAGTAGTGCCAGAGTTTTCTCTCAGAACTTAGTCTTCATCATCTATGCAGTCATTCAGTGGATGTGTGTTTTGAGGCATAGAGTTTGTGGGTGTTTGGTGGAACCACTGAAAGTTTGAACAAGTGGTTTGTGTGGCCACAAATAAGGTGAAGGTGTGTTTTGTGTGCTTCTGTCACAGATACAGTGCCCATGGGATGGCCATGTTTGTAGCAGTCTGGCTGGGGAGGAGAGCAATTTTGTCTGCATATTTCTTTATGTATCATTATGTCAGATGTGATCTAGTAAATTTGCATTGTTGTATTTAAGCACCTTTTGCTATACAGCATTTGTATCTTTAGTATTTGAAGAACAAAAATTATGTACACATAAACTTTTTAGACAACTCTGAAATGTGTTGTTGTTATGTACATTTGAATGGTGCATCTGCTGACGCCAGGCTTAGATTGATCATGACAGGCTCAGTGTGTTTCCAAATAACTACTAGGAAACACATAATGCATGCATTTGGTATTAATGTTATGAATGTAGAAGTTATGTTGGTATGATTGTGTTTGATATCATTGTGTTGACGTTGGTTGACTGCAGGTGATACAAAAGATTACGGCCGACCTGACATACAGCTGGAGTTTAAGTGTTTCCTGGTTGACAACAAGACAGGGCATCACATTCCTGTAAGTACAGAAGTGACATCTTCTTGACAGTTACCTGTTTACCTGAGGATGGTTTGGGACGTGCAGCTGAACCACTCTTTACTGTTATCTCGGTAATACAGCCACCTCGCATTTAAGGTTACCACTGGACAGTCCAAAATTGTTTTATAACAGTAAAGTATAGGAAATTAGTCCCTCTAATAGTCACCTCACTATTCAGGTCACTTTGACCCAGTTCCGAGGGTGACCTTAATAGAGACGATCCACTGCATTGAGACATATGCAAACAAGCATGAACACATGTGGTGTACTTCTGCCACCATTAAATATTGTCTACCCCTCCACTGTCACCAGTGCCATGTGTGTAGCTTACCGACAGTATGTACATAGTTCCAGTGCTATCCCAGACCCATTATCTGTCCTGTGGCATCTAATCATTAATGACATGTCAAGGTTTGTTAGGAGCATGCTGCCCACTTAGCTCAATTATCTGCTACAAGAAGGGACGCTAGGTACGTTTGACAAGTGGTGAATGCACACAGAATTATACCCACCCATACTGTCTTCCAATCACCGCAGAGCCAAGTCCACCAGCACTGTCTCGGGAACAATACATTAGCTCCTAATGGAGAGTTGGGGAACTAGTCATATACAGCAGTGACACCTGGTGGGATACAATGATACAGGTATTGCCCTCCATTATACGAATACTGTCGATAAGAAGTCATAGTTTTAAACATGCCACTGTAGTTAGTTATAGATTTTCATTGTTAGCACATTTCCTATTTGTCAGTTTGATGAGAATTTTACAAATCACTTCATCAGTTCAGTTTTGATGAAAGCTAGGTTAAAGACAGAAGACAGTTGGTGTATAGAATCATTGCTTGTGGGTAGATGCAATTAAGGATGTCTGCATAAAAGGTTAAACATAGGCTTATTTGTGCATTATTTAAAGGAACTAAGCGAAACATTGGTCTTTGAGACTTTTTGTGCCTGTTCAGCTGTGCTGTGTTCTTCTTCCATATAACAGGGCTACCTACCATTACGGATTTTCCGTAATCATTACGGAAATTCACCTCAGATTACGGCATTACGGAAACTGCCGCTGTATTACGGGAATACAAATATCCGACTACAGAAAATGATACACGTTACATCTATAAATAATGCTGCTCCAGATGCCCTGAAGAAACTGTCATCATTCACTTGTTACAATTTATCAACAAATATTTAGTCCACTATGAGTTCCACAATGGTGACGTCATCCAATGCTGTGCATGTGTACAGTGATGACTGCCACCAGCCTGCTGATGACTGCCACCAGCCTGCTGATGACTGCCACCAGCCTGCTGATGACTGCCACCAGCCTGCTGATGACTGCCACCAGCCTGCTGATGACTGCCACCAGCGTGCTGATGACTGCCACCAGCGTGCTGATGACTGCCACCAGCCTGCTGATGACTGCCACCAGCCTGCTGATGACTGCCACCAGCCTGCTGATGACTGCCACCAGCCTGCTGATGACTGCCACCAGCCTGCTGATGACTGCCACCAGCCTGCTGATGACTGCCACCAGCCTGCTGATGACTGCCACCAGCCTGCTGATGACTGCCACCAGCCTGCTGATGACTGCTTGGCTGTGGCACGTGAGCATATTAACCTTAACAGCCAACAGGAGTTACAGTGTAGCAACACAATAATTATGTTGAAACAAAGTTCATCTACTTTTGATTATTAAATTAGTAACTTCCTGGATTCCCAAGCACAGTGAACAGGCTGGGGTTGTCACTGTATCTACTTCAGAGAAAGGTTTGATTGGCAACCTTGTAGACCGGGGAGCGGAGCGGGATGCAACGGGGGGTCATTACGGAAATTGTTTTTGTCAGGTAGGTAGCCCTGATATAAGTGCACACTCTCATTCTGGAGCATTGTCTCACTGCTGTATTATAAGTCTGACTGACTGGTCTAGATGTAACACTGTATTGAAGTCTGACTGACTGGTCTAGATGTAACACTGTATTGTAAGTCTGACTGACTGGTCTAGATGTAACACTGTATTGTAAGTCTGACTGACTGGTCTAGATGTAACACTGTATTGAAGTCTGACTGACTGGTCTAGATGTAACACTGTATTGAAGTCTGACTGACTGGTCTAGATGTAACACTGTATTGTAAGTCTGACTGACTGGTCTAGATGTAACACTGTATTGAAGTCTGACTGACTGGTCTAGATGTAACACTGTATTGAAGTCTGACTGACTGGTCTAGATGTAACACTGTATTGTAAGTCTGACTGACTGGTCTAGATGTAACACTGTATTGTAAGTCTGACTGACTGGTCTAGATGTAACACTGTATTGAAGTCTGACTGACTGGTCTAGATGTAACACTGTATTGAAGTCTGACTGACTGGTCTAGATGTAACACTGTATTGTAAGTCTGACTGACTGGTCTAGATGTAACACTGTATTGAAGTCTGACTGACTGGTCTAGATGTAACACTGTATTGAAGTCTGACTGACTGGTCTAGATGTAACACTGTATTGTAAGTCTGACTGACTGGTCTAGATGTAACACTGTATTGAAGTCTGACTGACTGGTCTAGATGTAACACTGTATTGAAGTCTGACTGACTGGTCTAGATGTAACACTGTATTGTAAGTCTGACTGACTGGTCTAGATGTAACACTGTATTGTAAGTCTGACTGACTGGTCTAGATGTAACACTGTATTGAAGTCTGACTGACTGGTCTAGATGTAACACTGTATTGAAGTCTGACTGACTGGTCTAGATGTAACACTGTATTGTAAGTCTGACTGACTGGTCTAGATGTAACACTGTATTGAAGTCTGACTGACTGGTCTAGATGTAACACTGTATTGAAGTCTGACTGACTGGTCTAGATGTAACACTGTATTGTAAGTCTGACTGACTGGTCTAGATGTAACACTGTGGTCTAGATGTAACACTGTATTGTAAGTCTGACTGACTGGTCTAGATGTAACACTGTATTGAAGTCTGACTGACTGGTCTAGATGTAACACTGTATTGAAGTCTGACTGACTGGTCTAGATGTAACACTGTATTGTAAGTCTGACTGACTGGTCTAGATGTAACACTGTATTGAAGTCTGACTGACTGGTCTAGATGTAACACTGTATTGAAGTCTGACTGACTGGTCTAGATGTAACACTGTATTGTAAGTCTGACTGACTGGTCTAGATGTAACACTGTATTGAAGTCTGACTGACTGGTAGATGTAACACTGTATTGAAGTCTGACTGACTGGTCTAGATGTAACACTGTTGAAGTCTGACTGACTGGTCTAGATGTAACACTGTATTGTAAGTCTGACTGACTGGTCTAGATGTAACACTGTATTGAAGTCTGACTGACTGGTCTAGATGTAACACTGTATTGAAGTCTGACTGACTGGTCTAGATGTAACACTGTATTGTAAGTCTGACTGACTGGTCTAGATGTAACACTGTATTGTAAGTCTGACTGACTGGTCTAGATGTAACACTGTATTGAAGTCTGACTGACTGGTCTAGATGTAACACTGTATTGAAGTCTGACTGACTGGTCTAGATGTAACACTGTATTGTAAGTCTGACTGACTGGTCTAGATGTAACACTGTATTGTAAGTCTGACTGACTGGTCTAGATGTAACACTGTATTGTAAGTCTGACTGACTGGTCTAGATGTAACACTGTATTGTAAGTCTGACTGACTGGTCTAGATGTAACACTGTATTGAAGTCTGACTGACTGGTCTAGATGTAACACTGTATTGTAAGTCTGACTGACTGGTCTAGATGTAACACTGTATTGTAAGTCTGACTGACTGGTCTAGATGTAACACTGTATTGAAGTCTGACTGACTGGTCTAGATGTAACACTGTATTGAAGTCTGACTGACTGGTCTAGATGTAACACTGTATTGTAAGTCTGACTGACTGGTCTAGATGTAACACTGTATTGAAGTCTGACTGACTGGTCTAGATGTAACACTGTATTGAAGTCTGACTGACTGGTCTAGATGTAACACTGTATTGAAGTCTGACTGACTGGTCTAGATGTAACACTGTATTGTAAGTCTGACTGACTGGTCTAGATGTAACACTGTATTGAAGTCTGACTGACTGGTCTAGATGTAATACTGTATTGAAGTCTGACTGACTGGTCTAGATGTAACACTGTATTGTAAGTCTGACTGACTGGTCTAGATGTAACACTGTATTGAAGTCTGACTGACTGGTCTAGATGTAACACTGTATTGAAGTCTGACTGACTGGTCTAGATGTAACACTGTATTGTAAGTCTGACTGACTGGTCTAGATGTAACACTGTATTGAAGTCTGACTGACTGGTCTAAATGTAACACTGTATTGAAGTCTGACTGACTGGTCTAGATGTAACACTGTATTGTAAGTCTGACTGACTGGTCTAGATGTAACACTGTATTGAAGTCTGACTGACTGGTCTAGATGTAATACTGTATTGAAGTCTGACTGACTGGTCTAGATGTAACACTGTATTGTAAGTCTGACTGACTGGTCTAGATGTAACACTGTATTGAAGTCTGACTGACTGGTCTAGATGTAACACTGTATTGAAGTCTGACTGACTGGTCTAGATGTAACACTGTATTGAAGTCTGACTGACTGGTCTAGATGTAACACTGTATTGAAGTCTGACTGACTGGTCTAGATGTAACACTGTATTGAAGTCTGACTGACTGGTCTAGATGTAACACTGTATTGTAAGTCTGACTGACTGGTCTAGATGTAACACTGTATTGAAGTCTGACTGACTGGTCTAGATGTAACACTGTATTGTAAGTCTGACTGACTGGTCTAGATGTAACACTGTATTGAAGTCTGACTGACTGGTCTAGATGTAACACTGTATTGAAGTCTGACTGACTGGTCTAGATGTAACACTGTATTGAAGTCTGACTGACTGGTCTAGATGTAACACTGTATTGAAGTCTGACTGACTGGTCTAGATGTAACACTGTATTGAAGTCTGACTGACTGGTCTAGATGTAACACTGTATTGTAAGTCTGACTGACTGGTCTAGATGTAACACTGTATTGAAGTCTGACTGACTGGTCTAGATGTAACACTGTATTGTAAGTCTGACTGACTGGTCTAGATGTAACACTGTATTGTAAGTCTGACTGACTGGTCTAGATGTAACACTGTATTGAAGTCTGACTGACTGGTCTAGATGTAACACTGTATTGAAGTCTGACTGACTGGTCTAGATGTAACACTGTATTGTAAGTCTGACAGACTGGTCTAGATGTAACACTGTATTGAAGTCTGACTGACTGGTCTAGATGTAACACTGTATTGAAGTCTGACTGACTGGTCTAGATGTAACACTGTATTGTAAGTCTGACTGACTGGTCTAGATGTAACACTGTATTGAAGTCTGACTGACTGGTCTAGATGTAACACTGTATTGAAGTCTGACTGACTGGTCTAGATGTAACACTGTATTGAAGTCTGACTGACTGGTCTAGATGTAACACTGTATTGAAGTCTGACTGACTGGTCTAGATGTAACACTGTATTGAAGTCTGACTGACTGGTCTAGATGTAACACTGTATTGTAAGTCTGACTGACTGGTCTAGATGTAACACTGTATTGAAGTCTGACTGACTGGTCTAGATGTAACACTGTATTGAAGTCTGACTGACTGGTCTAGATGTAACACTGTATTGTAAGTCTGACTGACTGGTCTAGATGTAACACTGTATTGTAAGTCTGACTGACTGGTCTAGATGTAACACTGTATTGTAAGTCTGACTGACTGGTCTAGATGTAACACTGTATTGTAAGTCTGACTGACTGGTCTAGATGTAACACTGTATTGTAAGTCTGACTGACTGGTCTAGATGTAACACTGTACTGTAAATCTGACTGACTGGTCTAGATGTAACACTGTACTATAAGTCTGACTGACTGGTCTAGATGTAACAGTGTACTGTAAGTCTGGCTGACTGGTCTAGATGTAACAGTGTATTGTAAGTCTGACTGACTGGTCTAGATGTAACACTGTATTGTAAGTCTGACTGACTGGTCTAGATGTAACACTGTATTGTAAGTCTGACTGACTGGTCTAGATGTAACACTGTATTGTAAGTCTGACTGACTGGTCTAGATGTAACACTGTACTGTAAATCTGACTGACTGGTCTAGATGTAACACTGTACTGTAAGTCTGACTGACTGGTCTAGATGTAACAGTGTACTGTAAGTCTGGCTGACTGGTCTAGATGTAACACTGTATTGTAAGTCTGACTGACTGGTCTAGATGTAACACTGTATTGTAAGTCTGACTGACTGGTCTAGATGTAACAGTGTACTGTAAGTCTGACTGACTGGTCTAGATGTAACAGTGTACTGTAAGTCTGACTGACTGGTCTAGATGTAACAGTGTATTGTAAGTCTGACTGACTGGTCTAGATGTAACACTGTATTGTAAGTCTGACTGACTGGTCTAGATGTAACACTGTATTGTAAGACTGACTGACTGACTGACTGACTGGTCTAGATGTAACACTGTATTGTAAGACTGACTGACTGACTGACTGACTGACTGACTGACTGGTCTAGATGTAACACTGTATTGTAAGACTGACTGACTGACTGGTCTAGATGTAACACTGTATTGTAAGACTGACTGACTGACTGACTGACTGACTGACTGACTGACTGACTGACTGGTCTAGATGTAACAGTGTCAATAACTTTACAATTGTCTTTTGTGCTTTCAGGAAAGCAGAATCCTCAAGTTCTGGTTTGTTCCAAACACAGATTATTTGGACAAAGTGACCGGTGCCTACGAATTCTTCAAGGAACTCGTCAAACCAGACAACTTCCCCCGAGGTAGGTCTACTGCTCATGTGCGCTCGTTGACACCACAGTCACAACAACGACTTTGTAGACGTTTAAACTGGTGTGTCCGACTAGTGACATCTCTGATGTCACTCAGTACCGGGAGATCTAGTGACATATCAAACCATAGCAGTTTTGGTATCTAGTTAATTTAACACAGTTAAATGTACACCAGTAGCACATGTTGAATTTCTGATGGTTTACTCCTAACATCCCACTGAATCGTAGCTATGCATCAGAGATGTATGTGTGGTGCAAAATCTCAGCTGTTTAACAGTCATGTCATTATGGAAGTCATCCAGAAGTGTGTCAATGAGATTCACACATGACAGTCTTGTTTTATTCACACTATGTGGATCGCAGTGGCTAGAGCGTTGGACTCTCAATCGAGAGAACCTGGGTTCGAATCCTTTGCTGTCACGTCGAACCTTGGACAAGTCCGGTCACTTCACATTGTTCCAGTTCACTCAGCTGTATGAATGAGTTTCTGGCTACAGACAGTGGTGACATGTGTACAAATAGTCTGCGCATTATTTGAAGCATGGCTGAATGTTTCCCAGAGAAGTCGTGATGGTGTTTGATTTAACAGGTCTACCAGGGAGTAAAGTGTAAAGCGCTTTGACCTGTCCTGAGGACTGGATACTGTGCTGTATAAGAACTTACCATCATTACCTTTTACTAAAAGTGACAACAGTAGCATCTTAAAGAAGGTGATGAAACAGCTGTTGAAATGTTGCTACATGTTCCAGACTATGTGGGCTTCATCAAGAAGGTGATGAAACAGCTGTTGATGTGTTGCTACGTGTTCCAGTCTATGTGGGCTTCATCAAGAAGGTGATGAAACAGCTGGTGATGTGTTGCTACATGTTTCAGACAATGTGGGCTTCATCAAGAAGATGATGAAACAGCTGTTGATGTGTTGCTACATGTTTCAGACAATGTGGGCTTCATCAAGAAGATGATGAAACAGCTGTTGATGTGTTGCTACATGTTTCAGACAATGTGGGCTTCATCAAGAAGATGATGAAACAGCTGTTGATGTTTTGCTATATGTTCCAGACTATGTGGGCTTCATCAAGAAGGTGATGAAACAGATGCAGCAGGCGAAGTACAGCATTATGAAGAAGGTAGACATAGACCTGAGCCCCCTGGAGCCAAGTGAGAGTGGACCCCCTCTCAGTCCTGGTACGTGCCCCCCCATCTGGGGCTAACAACTCATCACCTGTTAACATCTGTGGTGGGGAATATCATAATATTTAATACTGGCGTATAAAATCCTAATCGTCAACATGCTAACGTAACGGGTAGTTTGGTTGTTAAGTTCTTATCTCACTTCTGTGTAATGTTTAGCAGTCTTCCTACCTTCATTCCTGTTGCTAAATGTGCAGTGCTCCTCTCAATTTAGGAGGAAATTTCAGAACGGCATCTGGTGAGTAAAAAAACCTGTACATACAGAGACGTGTGTTCTCTCGCGTGGATTCGCTTCCGCCAGCAGCCTCCTAGTGGCTTCTGCTGGTTGCTATGACGACGTACCTGCACTAAGCAACGTGTCACATGCATATATCAAAAAAGCCGCATCTTCAGCACACTTGTGCGTATAGTTTATAAAAAAATGTTTTTAGCTTAAAAATGTTCTCCTAACTTGTTTGGTATTAGTTTGCCTAACTGTACAGCCCGTGTCGGTATATTAAATGGTCACAGTATTTGTGTATGTAAGCTGTCTGGATTAGTAGAGCACTTTTCGGTTGTGATACAAGTGTTCACTTCCTTGTGATGCACCGTTGACCCAATACACAACAAACTGTGGGTTGCACTACCCTAGGGGGCATTCACAATTGTTGACATTTACTTATTCGTACAGGGCGTGCTCAATCTCAGAACCATCCCATTCCACCCTCAATTAGTACTAACGTCAGTATTGTCGAGATTGAAAGACCTACATAAGTATGTAACAGTGTTATGACACGGTACATGCAACAGACGTGTATGGTAACAACCATCACTAACACATCTACTCACTCTTATTTACATTCACTACTGTTATGCAGTTGACATGTGTCCGACAGTTGACATGTGTCTGACTGTATTAGTACGTGGGCATTGACCCCCTTCCTTTCCATGTGCTCGGTACGGGGCATTGACCCCCTTCCCTTCCACGTGCTCGGTATGGATACGTAAATGTAGACAATTGTCAACAACCTCTTTGTTAATTAAAGCCATAAAGTCTGATTATTTTTATCACCGACTCGTGTTATAGAGTATAGCCTACGTCTGTTTAAACACCTTGACTGCCAAATGTCTGTTTACAAATATCAATATTCAACAGAGACAATCTGGCAGGTGGACCAGATAGCAGTGGTGGACCAGATTATGAGATAAAATTTGCTATAATCATTAGAAAATACAAATAATGAACAAAACCAGTATATTTTCATATGAGGGGCACCATAGGGAGTAAGACATAACTGCACTAAGAACAACCTGGTCCACCTATTATTATTACGCTGCCAATTATCAATATGTAAACATTTGTAATTCGACTCAAATCGTTCAAATAAAAAAGAACATTGTAGTTCGTTTATGTTGGGACAGACCCCGGGCGGTTGAGCGATTGCAATATATATGTCGTGCTCTGATGCTGGAGGAAACACCAGAAGTGTCTTGGCAAAGGCAGATCCCAGTCCTATGTAAAATCATGTTATTATTATGATATAGTTTATACTCTACAACATGAGTTTTATTTAAAAATTATCGGACTTGGTAGCTCTAACATGGACAGTCAAAACAGAGTCTAGTTTCCATTGATACTCAAAGAATTTCTGCCATCCTAATACTGCCGCTGTTAGTCTTATTAACATTCCTAGACTGGATATTGTGGTGTTGTTAACTCAAAGTGATGCACTGTTTCGCCTATTGGCAAATCGGACAGTCTTGATTGCTACCGCTGCTATAACCAATCTCTTGCTTTGTTGCTTCCTGCAGTTGGCACAGATTCCGATGGTGAGTAAGAAAGGGGAACTTGGAACAGGCATGTGGAATGACTCAGTACATGTGTGTTTGTTTATTGATGTTTCTATCATTATGTTTAGTGTGTGTTGTACTAGGTAAAGGTGGAACCGTGAGAACAAACACCTCACAACACCAACAAACACCTCGTGACACCAACAAACACCTCGCAACACCAACAAACACCTCATGACACCAACAAACACCTCATGACACCAACAAACATCTCATGACACCAACAAACACCTCATGACACCAACAAACATCTCATGATACCTACAAACACCTCACAACACCAACAAACATCTCATGATACCTACAAACACCTCACAACACCAACAAACATCTCATGACTCCAACAAACACCTCGCAACACCAACAAACATCTCATGATACCTACAAACACCTCACAACACCAACAAACATCTCATGACAACAACAAACATCTCATGACACCTACAAACATCTCATGATACCTACAAACACCTCACAACACCAACAAACATCTCATGACTCCAACAAACACCTCGCAACACCAACAAACATCTCATGATACCTACAAACACCTCACAACACCAACAAACATCTCATGACAACAACAAACATCTCATGACACCTACAAACATCTCATGATACCTACAAACACCTCACAACACCAACAAACATCTCATGACTCCAACAAACACCTCGCAACACCAACAAACATCTCATGATACCTACAAACACCTCACAACACCAACAAACATCTCATGACAACAACAAACATCTCATGACACCTACACACATCTCATGATACCTACAAACACCTCACAACACCAACAAATATCTCATGACAACAACAAACATCTCATGACACCTACAAACATCTCATGATACCTACAAACACCTCACAACACCAACAAACATCTCATGAATCCAACAAACACCTCGCAACACCAACAAACATCTCATGACACCAACAAACACCTCACAACACCAACAAACACCTCATGACACCAACAAACATCTCATGATACCTACAAACACCTCACAACACCAACAAACATCTCATGACACCAACAAACATCTCATGACACCAACAAACATCTCATGATACCTACAAACACCTCACAACACCAACAAACATCTCATGACTCCAACAAACACCTCACAACACCAACAAACATCTCATGACACCAACAAACATCTCATGACACCAACAAACACCTCACAACACCAACAAACACCTCATGACACCAACAAACATCTCATGATACCTACAAACACCTCACAACACCAACAAACATCTCATGACAACAACAAACATCTCATGATACCTACAAACACCTCACAACACCAACAAACATCTCATGACACCAACAAACATCTCATGACACCTACAAACATCTCATGATACCTACAAACACCTCACAACACCAACAAACATCTCATGACTCCAACAAACACCTCGCAACACCAACAAACATCTCATGACACCAACAAACACCTCACAACACCAACAAACACCTCATGACACCAACAAACATCTCATGATACCTACAAACACCTCACAACACCAACAAACATCTCATGACACCAACAAACATCTCATGACACCAACAAACATCTCATGACACCAACAAACATCTCATGACACCTACAAACATCTCATGATACCTACAAACACCTCACAACACCAACAAACATCTCATGACTCCAACAAACACCTCACAACACCAACAAACATCTCATGACACCAACAAACATCTCATGATATCTACAAACATTTCATGATACCTACAAACACCTCACAACACCAACAAACATCTCATGATACCTACAAACACCTCACAACACCAACAAACATCTCATGACACCAACAAACACCTCATGACACCAACAAACACCTCATGATACTAAGAAACACCTCACAACACCAAGAAACACCTCATGATACCAAGAAACACCTCATGATATATGACATCAACAAACACCTCATGACACTAACAAATACCTCATGACACCAACACACACCTCATGACACCAAACACATAACACGTAGCAGAAACATAATCCACCAAATACATGCTACAGATAAGCATATGAGTTCTTACTTGATGCTAACTGTCTAAAGAACATTCGCCTTTGCTAGTGTGCTTATGAATCTGTATGTTGTTTACACGTTTGAATTCTCCTGACATTTTCCATTTATTTATTATTTGGCATTGATTTTGAATGAAACAAACATGGTTTCTTTTATAGTGTTAATTGCTACTTAAACTACTGTCATACTTTTGCACATGTGTGTTAAAGCAAAAAATACACATGCACAGTATCAAAGCAACATGCTGGATATCTGTCCAACATGTTGGATACCTATCCAACATGCTGGATATTTGCCCAACATGCTGGATATCTGTCCAACATGCTGGATATTTGCCCGACATGTTGGGTATCTGCCCCAACATGGTGTATATATATATGTCCAACATGCTGGATATCTGCCCAACATCCTGTGTATCTGCCTCAACATGCTGGGTATCTGCCCCAACATGCTGGATATCTGCCAAACATGCTGCCTGTCAGCCCAACATGTTGTGTGTCTACCCAACATGTGGAATATTTGCCCAAAATGTGGGATATTGGCCCAAAATGCTAGCTAACTGTGCTGGTCGATGTGAAAATTCCCGTCAGTAAATCATGAGGACACTGTTCCTATACAAGTTTTATCAGTCCCATGTGCACATAGTTTTGAATGAGAAGGCATGACACATGGCACCCCCACTGGGATAGATGCACACTCCCTGCATGTGAAACCCAAGAGAACAGATTTACTGTGATTTGGTAATAGGTGGATCCCCGTAAGTTGCTTCTATAGTAGAACTTTATTTCCAACATTCCCATTTCATTTTGTGTTGAACTTGATGTGTTCACATGTACATGTTTGCTTCTGAAGAATCAGGCCGTTCAGTTTGTTGTGTGAACAATATATCTGGTAGCCTACTTCCTTGTTGTCTTCTAGTTGACTCTAACCTCTAGACTCGACACAATGCTGCATGTGTGGTTGGTTTGTGCACTGTTGTTGTTGTTGTTGTTGTTGTTGCATTGGGTGGCTGGGTGAGACTACATGAACACTAGATAAAAAAGATACTTTTATTGCCAGTTAACATATGTCAACTACTGCGTTGTGTCACTGGCAAGTACACTGTCACCTTGTCACTGTCAGTGTGTCACTAGCAAGTACGCTGTCACCATGTCACTGCCGGTGTGTCACTGGCAAGTACACTGTCACCTTGTCGCTGTCAGTGTGTCACTGGCAAGTACACTGTCACCTTGTCACTGTCAGTGTGTCACTGGCAAGTATGCTGTCACCTTGTCGCTGTCAGTGTGTCACTAGCAAGTACACTGTCACCTTGACGCTGTCAGTGTGTCACTAGCAAGTACACTGTCACCTTGTCGCTGTCAGTGTGTCACTAGCAAGTACACTGTCACCTTGTCGCTGTCAGTGTGTCACTAGCAAGTACACTGTCACCTTGTCGCTGTCAGTGTGTCACTAGCAAGTACACTGTCACCTTGTCGCTGTCAGTGTGTCACTAGCAAGTACACTGTCACCTTGTTGCTGTCAGTGTGCCACTAGCAAGTACACTGTCACCTTGTTGCTGTCAGTGTGTCACTAGCAAGTACACTGTCACCTTGTCGCTGTCAGTGTGTCACTAGCAAGTACACTGTCACCTTGTCGCTGTCAGTGTGACACTAGCAAGTACGCTGTCACCTTGTCGATGTCAGTGTGTCACTAGCAAGTACACTGTCACCTTGTTGTTGTCAGTGTGTCGCTACACTGTCAGTGTGTAACAGACAAAAACATAAGAAACCACCCTGATGTACACTTGAATAACTTTAGCGTACCAGAGAAAACTGCACTTGTTTCTGGCATGTTTGTAATGATATTTTGTAAGAAAATAATGTGTGCCCATGTGAAACTTGAGCACTGTGTCATGCTAGTGACACATTAGCCCTGTGTCAGTCTGCAGTAATGTGTTGCTTGGTGCCAGGTTTGAAGAAGGAGGACACGCGCCCCAAGAATGTGATAGTGCAGGAGAGACTTCTACTCACCCTTGAGTCAGCCTACCCCAATGTGATGCCTGTCGACTACCTCACCGAGTAAGTGATCTACACCTCTCGTATATTTATCCCCCATCCCAACCAGAACCACAGTAGCTGCTCAGACGTAACACTATGGGGCATATATTTACACTCACTGGTGTCCATTGCTATGCACTGTGTCCGTGCTGATGTGTGTAATATTCTGCCTGCAGTGTCATAACTAGCAAAAACACTCATCCTGTGGATAGCATTGTATACACACAGACACAGAAGGCACTTTCCTTGAGTATTCACATATGACATTTGCTATGACATAAATTTGAAAACATCCCCAGTTAATTGACCAGTGGTCATTGGATAAATTGCACAAAATGTCACACATTGTTGTGATGACCAATTGATTGACGTGCGTCTAGTGTATGGTACGAATGCTGTCACTGGTAAGAACAATTGACACGTGCTTCTAGTGTATGGTACGAACGCTGTCACTGGTAAGAACAATTGATTGACGTGCGTCTAGTGTATGGTACGAACGCTGTCACTGGTAAGAACAATTGACTGACGTGCGTCTAGTATACGGTACGAACGCTGTCACTGGTAAGAACAATTGATTGAAGTGCCTCAAGTGTATGGTACGAACGTTGTCACTGGTAAGAACAATTGATTGACGTGCGTCTAGTGTATGGTACGAACGCTGTCACTGGTAAGAACAATTGACTGACGTGCGTCTAGTATACGGTACGAACGCTGTCACTGGTAAGAACAATTGATTGAAGTGCCTCAAGTGTATGGTACGAACGTTGTCACTGGTAAGAACAATTGACTGACGTGCGTCTAGTGTATGGTACGAACGCTGTCACTGGTAAGAACAATTGATTGAAGTGCGTCAAGTGTATGGTACGAACGCTGTCACTGGTAAGAACAATTGACTGACGTGTGTCTAGTGTATGGTACGAACGCTGTCACTGGTAAGAACAATTGACTGACGTGTGTCTAGTGTATGGTACGAACGCTGTCACTGGTAAGAACAATTGACTGACGTGTGTCTAGTGTATGGTACGAACGCTGTCACTGGTAAGAACAATTGACTGACGTGTGTCTAGTGTATGGTACGAACGCTGTCACTGGTAAGAACAATTGATTGAAGTGCGTCAAGTGTATGGTACGAACGCTGTCACTGGTAAGAACAATTGATTGAAGTGCGTCAAGTGTATGGTACGAACGCTGTCACTGGTAAGAACAATTGACTGACGTGTGTCTAGTGTATGGTACGAACGCTGTCACTGGTAAGAACAATTGACTGACGTGTGTCTAGTGTATGGTACGAACGCTGTCACTGGTAAGAACAATTGACTGACGTGTGTCTAGTGTATGGTACGAACGCTGTCACTGGTAAGAACAATTGATTGAAGTGCGTCAAGTGTATGGTACGAACGCTGTCACTGGTAAGAACAATTGACTGTCGTGTGTCTAGTGTATGGTACGAACGCTGTCACTGGTAAGAACAATTGATTGAAGTGCGTCAAGTGTATGGTACGAACGCTGTCACCGGTAAGAACAATTGATTGAAGTGCGTCAAGTGTATGGTACGAACGCTGTCACTGGTAAGAACAATTGATTGAAGTGCGTCAAGTGTATGGTACGAACGCTGTCACTGGTAAGAACAATTGATTGAAGTGCGTCAAGTGTATGGTACGAACGCTGTCACTGGTAAGAACAATTGACTGACGTGTGTCTAGTGTATGGTACGAACGCTGTCACTGGTAAGAACAATTGACTGACGTGTGTCTAGTATATGGTACGAACGCTGTCACTGGTAAGAACAATTGACTGACGTGTGTCTAGTGTATGGTACGAACGCTGTCACTGGTAAGAACAATTGATTGAAGTGCGTCAAGTGTATGGTACGAACGCTGTCACTGGTAAGAACAATTGACTGACGTGTGTCTAGTGTATGGTACGAACGCTGTCACTGGTAAGAACAATTGACTGACGTGCGTCTAGTGTATGGTACGAACGCTGTCACTGGTAAGAACAATTGATTGACGTGCGTCTAGTGTATGGTACGAACGCTGTCACTGGTAAGAACAATTGATTGAAGTGCATCAAGTGTATGGTACGAATGCTGTCACCGGTAAGAACAATTGATTGAAGTGCGTCAAGTGTATGGTACGGACGCTGTCACTGGTAAGAACAATTGACTGACGTGCGTCTAGTGTATGGTACGAACGCTGTCACTGGTAAGAACAATTGATTGACGTGCGTCTAGTGTATGGTACGAACGCTGTCACTGGTAAGAACAATTGATTGAAGTGCGTCAAGTGTATGGTACGAACGCTGTCACCGGTAAGAACAATTGATTGAAGTGCGTCAAGTGTATGGTACGAACGCTGTCACCGGTAAGAACAATTGACTGACGTGCGTCAAGTGTATGGTATGAACGCTGTCACTGGTAAGAACAATTGATTGAAGTGCGCCTAGTGTATGGTACGAACGCTGTCACCGGTAAGAACAATTGATTGAAGTGCGCCTAGTGTATGGTACGAACGCTGTCACCGGTAAGAACAAATGATTGAAGTGCGCCTAGTGTATGGTACGAACGCTGTCACCGGTAAGAACAATTGATTGAAGTGCGCCTAGTGTATGGTACGAACGCTGTCACCGGTAAGAACAATTGATTGAAGTGCGCCTAGTGTATGGTACGAACGCTGTCACTGGTAAGAACAATTGATTGAAGTGCGCCTAGTGTATGGTACGAATGGTTAACATATCCCGCCACATGTGCCTACATACACACATAGGTCAGTTATAGTTATAGGCAGCCACTCAAAGGTGATCAAGTGCATGTACTTTAAACAGGTTACTAATCATCAAAATATTTAACAGTTTAATTCACCTCAGCTCAATCATGTCTTCTATCGTCACCATGTGTCCTGTGTGTGAAGTACCTAAGTGACTGACAGCTGTCAGTCAGTATCTTGACCACTGGAATGTGGTTGTAGTCTGACCGCGGCGGAACAGACGATGGTCCAGGAGCAGCTGCAGGTGTTGAAGGGTCGCAACCTCATCCGTGAGATGGAACCCGGCAAGTGGGTGCGCAACGTCAAGGACGACAAGACAGGTAGGTGGCACAGTCACGTCAGTTGTATCAGGAGCTTCAGTCGTGTCACTGGTGTCAGTCACCTCAGTCCTATCAGTCGTGTCAGTTGTCTCAGGAGCCTCAGTCATGTCACTGGTGTCAGTCACCTCAGTCCTATCAGTCATGTCACTGGTGTCAGTCACCTCAGTCCTATCAGTCGTGTTGGTGGAAAATGTCACCTCAGTCCCATTAGTTACATCAGTCACATAGTCCTATCAGTCATGTCAGTGGAATCAGTCCCCATCAGGACCCTCATCTTGTCTGTGTAATAAGTCGGCTCAGTCATGTCAGTGGCCTCAGTCTAATTGGAATCTGTAATGTGCTCATATTATGCCAGTTGTACTGAACTCGTATACAGTTAAACCTCGCTTTACACTCACCTCCGTAATACAGCCACCTCACAATTAAGGTTGTCCTTGGAAAGTCCAGAATTATCTGCAAACCAGTGAAGTATTGGAAATTAGTCCCGTTATTATGACCACCTCGTCATTGAGGTGACTGGCCCAGTCTCAAGGGTGGTCATAATAATGAGGTTTCAATGTACATCCTCAAGGATGATTGTAATAGTGAGGTTCCAATGTACATCCCCAAGGGTGATTGTAATAGTGAGGTTCCAATGTACATCCCCAAGGGTGATTGTAATAGTGAGGTTCCAATGTACATCCCCAAGGGTGATTGTAATAGTGAGGTTCCATTGTATATCCCCAAGGGTGATTGTAATAGTGAGGTTCCAATGTACATCCCCAAGTGTGATTGTAATAGTGAGGTTCCAATGTACATCCCCAAGGGTGATTGTAATAGTGAGGTTCCAATGTACATCCCCAAGGGTGATTGTAATAGTGAGGTTCCAATGTACATCCCCAAGGGTGATTGTAATAGTGAGGTTCCAATGTACATCCCCAAGGGTGATTGTAATAGCGAGGTTCCATTGTATATCCCCAAGGGTGATTGTAATAGTGAGGTTCCAATGTACATCCCCAAGGGTGATTGTAATAGCGAGGTTCCAATGTACATCCCCAAGGGTGATTGTAATAGTGAGGTTCCAATGTACATCCCCAAGGGTGATTGTAATAGTGAGGTTCCAATGTACATCCCCAAGGGTGATTGTAATAGTGAGGTTCCAATGTACATCCCCAAGGGTGATTGTAATAGTGAGATTCGAATGTACATCCCCAAGGGTGATTGTAATAGTGAGGTTCCAATGTACATCCCCAAGGGTGATTGTAATAGTGAGGTTCCAACGTACATCCCCAAGGGTGATCGTAATAATGAGGGTATACTGTACATTCTTTAGTGTTTTGGTAAGAAATCATTTTTCATGTCTTCTGTAACTGCAGCAGCCTCATGGTGACAATAGGAATGTTCACATCACATCACCAACACCTGGGAATTCTTCACCAGTTTATTTGTGGATGTGTAACATATGAATCCATTGCGTTGTCCTTTGACTGTCACATGTGTAATGGCACTGTTGAAAGGCCCTTATACTTACCTAAGACATAACTGTACTCTTGACAACCATCAGCTGTGTCCCTGTTGCCTTGACATAAATGGTTTCATTCATATGTACATGAATTAAGAAGTACTCATAGAACAAATCATCCGTGGTTGTGTGACAGCTGGTTCCAGCTGCCATCGCTGTGGCTACACAACAAACACAAGTAATGAGACATGTATAAAAGATAAGTCCATGTTATTCAGCAGCCACTGTTAAAACGTTTCTACACCACAATTGTACTTTTAATAAAAGCCTGTTCTGCTCAATTTCTTGGGAAAAGCAATTACTTTTTAGGGCAAGTCACTATGTCTGTCTGAATCTTGTACTATTACCATGCAGTAATCTGTTTTAACGTAGCCATTACAGACATAGAAGGTATTGGTGTCTTCACTGTGTTTACCTCTGTAGGGTAATAATGGCTAATAAAAATTAATGTTTTGATTTGGGAGAAGTGTCCTAGATTTATTACTTTGCCTTAAACAAGTGATGTGTCTTCACTGAGGTCAAGGTCGTGATGAGGTGAAGTGTTCTAAAGAGGTGAATATTGAGAGGTGAAGGTAACAATGACCTGTGTGTTCCTACAGAGGTCAAGGTGGTCAAGCAGATGCCCGTCCAGACGGCTGGGTCGCGGCCGACTGTGGCCATCATCACGTCCAAGTACTACGAGAAGCTGGCAGTGGATGCCATGATGACCGAGAAGACAACCTTTGTCAAGTACAAGACGGAGGGTGAGGGTCTGATGGTGTCATAGATAGCAGGGTGTCCAGGCACAGTACATCTTGCCTGTATAATTAACTGACAGGTGACTGCTGCAGTCATTGGACGTTGGAACAATCTTCAGGTGGTGCTGTGGGTAGGAGAGACGGACAGCATTTTCCCGCCATCATTTTGCTGCTATTTAAATGTAGATTTCAATATGAGCCTGTTATAATGGTTACGTCAGAAAATGAAACCTGGACAAGAGTCCCAAGAGAAGCATGGTTTGGTTATGTATTCTGTAGAGCATTTACATAGGACCATAGACTTACTAAGGTACACTTACCATGGCTGTATGCCAGTGAGACTGTTGACACTTGGTGTGTGTTGTTTCAGGAGAGTCCAATGTGTACACCATAGGCTACATTGGCAAACACAAGGTGGTATCGACCAAGCTGCCAGCCATAGGCACACAGATGAGGGAGCAGATCGCTGCCGGCAACACCACCACTCGACTGCTAGGTGAGGCAGCCTGCTTTACAGTAATCACAGAACGTCACATTTTTCAGCAAAGGTGGACATCTTCAAACGATCCCTCTTAGAGCAAGGGACTGCCAGATGTGGAAAGCTATTTCAAACAAATATTTTCGGGTTTTTTGAAAGGTAGCTCTAGTTTCAGATGATTTTTTTAAATGGTGAACTACCAGATTTTAGTTGCAGCAAAAAAGAAAATGCACTTGACCGTGTTATTTTAGGACTAATAAGTAGTTGTGTTATACATTGTCTGAACTGCCTGGAAGTATTTGTGAAATGAGGAGACTGGCTAAATAGGAAGGTTAGTGAAAACACTGTTGTGCACTGCATCATTCTGTGACTTGCTGCATTACTCTATGACTGATTAGTTTGATTACTATTCTGTGACTTGCTGCATCACTCTATGACAGTGATTAGTTTGATTACTATTCAGTCATTCTGTGACTTGCTGCATCACTCTATGACTGATTAGTTTGATTACTATTCAGTCATTCTGTGACTTGCTGCATCACTCTATGACAGTGATTAGTTTGATTACTATTCAGTCATTCTGTGACTTGCTGCATCACTCTATGACTGATTAGCTTGATTACTGTTCAGTCATTCTGTGACTTGTTGCATCACTCTATGACTGATTAGTTTAATTACTATTCAGTCATTCTGTGACTTGCTGCATCACTCTATGACAGTGATTAGTTTGATTACTATTCAATCATTCTGTGACTTGCTGCATCACTATATGACAGTGATTAGTTTGATTACTATTCAGTCATTCTGTGACTTGCTGCATCACTCTATGACTGATTAGTTTGATTACTGTTCAGTCATTCTGTGACTTGTTGCATCACTCTATGACTGATTAATTTGATTACTATTCAGTCATTCTGTGACTTGTTGCATCACTCTATGACTGATTAGTTTGATTACTATTCAGTCATTCTGTGACTTGCTGCATCACTCTATGACTGATTAGTTTGATTACTATTCAGTCATTCTGTGACTTGCTGCATCACTCTATGACTGATTAGTTTGATTACTGTTCAGTCATTCTGTGACTTGTTGCATCACTCTATGACTGATTAATTTGATTACTATTCAGTCATTCTGTGACTTGTTGCATCACTCTATGACTGATTAGTTTGATTACTATTCAGTCATTCTGTAACTTGCTGCATCACTCTATGACTGATTAGTTTGATTACTATTCAGTCATTCTGTGACTTGCTGCATCACTCTATGACAGTGATTAGTTTGATTACTATTAAGTCATTCTGTGACTTGCTGCATCACTTTATGACTGATTAGTTTGATTACTATTCAGTCATTCTGTGACTTGCTGCATCACTCTATGACAGTGATTAGTTTGATTACTATTCAGTCATTCTGTGACTTGCTGCATCACTCTATGACAGTGATTAGTTTGATTACTATTCAGTCATTCTGTGACTTGCTGCATCACTCTATGACAGTGATTAGTTTGATTACTCTACAGTCATTTTGTGACTTGCTGCATCACTCTATGACAGTGATTAGTTTGATTACTCTACAGTCAGTGTGTGACTTGCTGCATCACTCTGTGACAGTGATTAGTTTGATTACTCTACAGTCATTCTGTGACTTGCTGCATCACTCTATGACAGTGATTAGTTTGATTACTCTACAGTCATTCTGTGACTTGCTGCATCACTCTATGACAGTGATTAGTTTTATTACTCTACAATCATTTTGTGACTTGCTGCATCACTCTATGACAGTGATTAGTTTTATTACTATTCAGTCATTCTGTGACTTGCTGCATCACTCTTTGACAGTGATTAGTTTGATTACTATATAGTCATTCTGTGACTTGCTGCATCACTCTATGACAGTGATTAGTTTGATTACTATTCAGTCATTCTGTGACTTGCTGCATCACTCTATGACAGTGATTAGTTTGATTACTATTCAGTCATTCTGTGACTTGCTGCATCACTCTATGACTGATTAGTTTGATTACTATTCAGTCATTCTGTGACTTGCTGCATCACTCTATGACTGATTAGCTTGATTACTGTTCAGTCATTCTGTGACTTGTTGCATCACTCTATGACTGATTAGTTTGATTACTATTCAGTCATTCTGTGACTTGCTGCATCACTCTATGACAGTGATTAGTTTGATTACTATTCAGTCATTCTGTGACTTGCTGCATCACTCTATGACAGTGATTAGTTTGATTACTCTACAGTCATTTTGTGACTTGCTGCATCACTCTATGACAGTGATTAGTTTGATTACTCTACAATCAGTGTGTGACTTGCTGCATCACTCTGTGACAGTGATTAGTTTGATTACTCTACAGTCATTCTGTGACTTGCTGCATCACTCTATGACAGTGATTAGTTTGATTACTCTACAGTCATTCTGTGACTTGCTGCATCACTCTATGACAGTGATTAGTTTTATTACTCTACAGTCATTTTGTAACTTGCTGCATCACTCTATGACAGTGATTAGTTTGATTACTCTACAATCATTTTGTGACTTGCTGCATCACTCTATGACAGTGATTAGTTTGATTACTATTCAGTCATTCTGTGACTTGCTGCATCACTCTATGACTGATTAGTTTGATTACTATTCAGTCATTCTGTGACTTGCTGCATCACTCTATGACAGTGATTAGTTTGATTACTATTCAGTCATTCTGTGACTTGCTGCATCACTATATGACAGTGATTAGTTTGATTACTATTCAGTCATTCTGTGACTTGCTGCATCACTCTATGACAGTGATTAGTTTGATTACTATTCAGTCATTCTGTGACTTGCTGCATCACTCTATGACTGATTAGTTTGATTACTATTCAGTCATTCTGTGACTTGCTGCATCACTCTATGACAGTGATTAGTTTGATTACTATTCAGTCATTCTGTGACTTGCTGCATCACTCTATGACTGATTAGTTTGATTACTATTCAGTCATTATGTGACTTGTTGCATCACTCTATGACAGTGATTAGTTTGATTACTATTCAGTCATTCTGTGACTTGCTGCATCACTCTATGACTGATTAGTTTGATTACTATTCAGTCATTCTGTGACTTGCTGCATCACTCTATGACTGATTAGTTTGATTACTGTTCAGTCATTCTGTGACTTGTTGCATCACTCTATGACTGATTAATTTGATTACTATTCAGTCATTCTGTGACTTGTTGCATCACTCTATGACTGATTAGTTTGATTACTATTCAGTCATTCTGTAACTTGCTGCATCACTCTATGACTGATTAGTTTGATTACTATTCAGTCATTCTGTGACTTGCTGCATCACTCTATGACAGTGATTAGTTTGATTACTATTAAGTCATTCTGTGACTTGCTGCATCACTTTATGACTGATTAGTTTGATTACTATTCAGTCATTCTGTGACTTGCTGCATCACTCTATGACAGTGATTAGTTTGATTACTATTCAGTCATTCTGTGACTTGCTGCATCACTCTATGACAGTGATTAGTTTGATTACTCTACAGTCATTCTGTGACTTGCTGCATCACTCTATGACAGTGATTAGTTTTATTACTCTACAGTCATTTTGTAAGTTGCTGCATCACTCTATGACAGTGATTAGTTTGATTACTCTACAGTCATTTTGTGACTTGCTGCATCACTCTATGACAGTGATTAGTTTGATTACTATTCAGTCATTCTGTGACTTGCTGCATCACTCTTTGACAGTGATTAGTTTGATTACTATATAGTCATTCTGTGACTTGCTGCATCACTCTATGACAGTGATTAGTTTGATTACTATTCAGTCATTCTGTGACTTGCTGCATCATTCTATGATAGTGATTAGTTTGATTATTATTCAGTCATTCTGTGACTTGCTGCATCATTCTATGATAGTGATTAGTTTGATTACTCTACAGTCATTCAGTGACTTGCTGCATCACTCTATGACTGATTAGTTTGATTACAATTCAGTCATTCTGTGACATGCTGCATCATTCTATGACAGTGATTAGTTTGATTACTATTCAGTCATTCTGTGACATGCTGCATCATTCTATGACAATGATTAGTTTGATTACTATTCAGTCTTTATGTGACTTGCTGCATCACTCTATGACAGTGATTAGTTTGATTACTATTCAGTCATTTTGTGACTTGCTGCATCATTCTATGACAGTGATTAGTTTGATTACTATACAGTCATTCTGTGACTTGCTGCATCACTCTATGACAGTGATTAGTTTGATTTCTATACAGTATTATAGCCATTTATAAGTTATGCTCGTAATAAACACCATTACGTTTGTCAGGTATCACTTGAGTTACACTGCAATTTAATTTGTGTTCTTCACAATTATCTGTAATATCTTTGTGCATCCAAATAAATGAATTAATTATAAATAACAATATCTACTAATGCATAGTGATGTTCAACAAATATATTCAATGACGTGAGTTGTGTTGTTGCACAGGTACGTTCAGTCACTTGTTGTTATTCCTCAGGTTCGTTCAGCGACATGTGTTTTATTGCACAGGTACATTCAGTGACATGTGTTTTATTCCCCAGGTACATTCAGTGACATGTGTTTTATTCCCCAGGTACATTCAGTGACGTGGAACACGTGTTCCTGGTTGGTGTGGGTGGCGGCGTGCCTCACTACACTGACTTCTACAAGGACGTGCACCTGGGCGATGTGATTGTGTCGTCCCCCAACGACAAGGGCTACCTGTACGTATACTGCGACAGCGTGGAGCATGACCAAGAGCGAGGCACGCTCCAGTATAAGCTCAAGAGCTGGTCCCCCCAAGACATGATCATCCAGAAGATCGTCGACAAGCTCTGGGAGGCGCACAAGGACAATGTCCAGTTCGCCCCGTGGGAGGACTACATCGTTGACGGTCAGCACCAGCTCCAAGGTCAAGAGGTCGACTTTGTGCGACCGTCATCCGAGACCGATAAGCTGTATATGAACATCGGCGGAAACGACGTGATCGAAGTTGCACACCCTCGCGCCCCAGAGGAGATCAATCATTGGTATCGTGAGGGAACGCCGGTTGTACGACGTGGGGCGATTGCTTCCGGGAAACCCATCATACGCGACGATCATCTCCGTGGAGAGTTTGCAGCACAGCATGGATGCATTGCGTACGATACGGAGTTTGATCAGGTGCTTGAGAGTATCGTTGGAAATCGGAAGGAGAGCTTTGCGTTTATCCGAGGCGTAGTCGATTATTTAGACGGCACAAAAAACAAGGAGTGGCAACCATACTCATCCCTGGTGGCTGCGGCGTTCATGAAGGCCGTCATCGAGAATCTTCCCGCGCCTGACAACGCGTAGAACTCTCCATCCTGATAGGTCCCGTACATGGGCATCGTCTAGGTCTACTAAGCTATGAAAGATAATGTAAGACATTGTTTGAACAGCAGCATGCTTTAGTATAACCCACTCGATTGTCCATAATGATTGCCCTGCACTGCTGGGAGAATTACTGGGCAGTAGGTTTGCAGGACATGTCTGGTGGATACATAAGGTAACCATTGGGTCAGTCTTCATCACTGGTCAACTGAAGGTTGTATGTGTTGACAGTCTGCATAGTTGGTGTTGTCTGGATCTAGTTCAACACACTTGATGCCAGTCATCCAACACGCAACTGTCGTCTACAACACAGTAGACTGCTGTTGTTTTGGTTGAATGTGTTCATGGTTGCTGACATCTGGAAACTTTGTATTTCTGAGTTAGCATCATCATCTGTTGTCCTGTGTCGGCAGTGGTCTTCAATGGTTTGCAGCAATGATCCCAGCTGTTCACATAACTGTGTCGGCAGTGGTCTTCAATGGTTTGCAGCAATGATCCCAGCTGTTCACATAACTGTGTCGGCAGTGGTCTTCAATGGTTTGCAGCAATGATCCCAGCTGTTCACATAACTGTGTCGGCAGTGGTCTTCAATGGTTTGCAGCAATGATCCCAGCTGTTCACATAACTGTGTCGGCAGTGGTCTTCAATGGTTTGCAGCAATGATCCCAGCTGTTCACATAACTGTGTCGGCAGTGGTCTTCAATGGTTTGCAGCAATGATCCCCAGCTGTTCACATAACTGTGTCGGCAGTGGTCTTCAATGGTTTGCAGCAATGATCCCAGCTGTTCACATAACTGTGTCGGCAGTGGTCTTCAATGGTTTGCAGCAATGATCCCAGCTGTTCACATAACTGTGTCGGCAGTGGTCTTCAATGGTTTGCAGCAATGATCCCCAGCTGTTCACATAACTGTGTCGGCAGTGGTCTTCAATGGTTTGCAGCAATGATCCCAACTGTTCACATAACTGTGTCGGCAGTGGTCCTCAATGGTTTGTCAGCAATGATCCCCAGCTGTTCACATAACTGTGTGTCGGCAGTGGTCCTCAATGGTTTGTCAGCAATGATCCCTAGCTGTTCACATAACTGTCGGCAGTGGTCCTCAATGGTTTGTCAGCAATGATCCCTAGCTGTTCACATAACTGTGTCGGCAGTGGTCTTCAATGGTTTGTCAGCAGTGATCCCAGCTGTTCACATAACTGTGTCGGCAGTGGTCCTCAATGGTTTGTCAGCAATGATCACCAGCTGTTCACATAACTGTGTGTCGGCAGTGGTCCTCAATGGTTTGTCAGCAATGATCCCTAGCTGTTCACATAACTGTGTCGGCAGTGGTCTTCAATGGTTTGTCAGCAATGATCCCTAGTTGTTCACATAACTGTGTCAGCAGTGGTCCTCAATGGTTTGTCAGCAATGATCCCCAGCTGTTCACATAACTGTGTCGGCAGTGATCCTCAATGGTTTATCAGCAATGATCCCTAGCTGTTCACATAACTGTGTCGGCAGTGGTCCTCAATGGTTTGTCAGCAACGATCCCAGCTGTTCACATACCTGTGTCGGTAGTGGTCCTCAATGGTTCGTCAGCAATGATCCCAGCTGTTCAGATAGTAGTGTATCAGCAATGGTCCCAGCTGTTCACATAGCAGTGTGTGAGGACATGTGTCCTAGTGTCCTGGTCCATCCTAGCTGTTGTGTCCTGCGTACCAGTAACTGTGGACTCATGTTGTTGGTCTGTCTGAGATTTGCCTGCACAATTTGGCAACCGTCTGTCTACACTTGGTATGTCATAAACGTTAGAGAGGCTGCGGGCCCCAGGGAATATATGAACCCTGCTACCAAAGTGTGGGCAGAAGGTTTGAGATTTTTGTGTGACAATCCAATGTAACAGACACGCGTGTGTTGACATAATGTTGCTTTTGGTGGTAGCATCATGATATAAAACTGTCACTTCTATGATGCCTGTAATATAAATAATGTTTTCTAATGCTTACTCATTGCTGTGATGTGACAGAAAGTTGGAAGCTGTGGAACAGGACATGTTTAAAGCTGGCTGTAATTTAAAGCTGCCAATTGTAAACATTTACAACTTTAATATATTCTTAATTGCGTATTGTTGATAGCAATTTCCAATCATGTGTTGCAGGCTTATTCAGATGTCAGTTGCTTGATTAATTTATAACCATATAAGACAGTCAAATTAAATATACTTTTCCACCGATTTGAAGTATAAATGTCATGATTTACATAGCTATGTCCATACGTGGTACCTCCTTTTTTACAAGGACAAGCTCAAAGTACATTGTCAGGTACAGCACACCAGGTAGAATATAAGAATGATACCTGCAGTAGGTTTGTTCAACATAAGTTTACACATAAGTTATGCTAGTATTTGATATTGATTTCTGGCATCAGTACTTTGGCAAGATTTCTATGTCAGAAGGGAAAGACAATGACATTTTGTATGATATGTTGGGAGAATTTATTTTTCTTTATTGTATGTAGGAATATGTATATGTACAGTTTATAGAGTCATGAAATGCTGTATTATACTAGATATTGGTAATTAATTTACACAAGTTTGATCAGTTGTAGTTGTTATATTGCCTCGCACTGCTGCTGTTCATTTGGCCATCTGAAATAATATTTGTTTGTTTTGACAGACAAGTGGATTTTTGGATGCCTTATTGTTATGTTTTTAAAAGTTATAACCTGTTTGCATCATTTCCATGCTAATTATCTGCACCTGTTGTCAGATGCACCATGGTTGCCATAGAAACTGATCAGTCAACATAGTTCAGACGTTGGCGGATGTATCGAAGGAATTGGCAAAGTACTTCTAATGTCGGAAAGAAGTTGTATTTACATATATGATCATGTATGTTGAGAAGGCATCAGAATGTGTAATAAAGTGACAGAAACAACGCTCCTGTCTTGGCAGTCAGTGTTAGAGTGAACAAGAACAAAGAGAACTAGAATGTTTATTTTGACCCAGGTATACAGTGTGTATAACAATAACAGTTAACGTAAACTATTACCTGGGCATATATATATATTCAATATATACAAGTGCCATGTAATTTGTTTTAAAGGGGTCAGTGGCTCCTCTTAAGACTAACAGTCACTCTCATAGGAGCCACTAAAACAACTCATTTATATGAAAGAAATGCAATGTGCAGAAGAAAGAGCAAAAATAGTGTGCACAGAGTTGCATGCGTACGTTTGGATGGATTAGAGTATTTGTGATAACGTAATAAATTAATGATAGTTGTCGCAAATACACATCAATATACTTGCATGTTCATACATGCGTATATATCTTACACACAATGACTGATTGCAATACCGCTGACACATTACTTTTATCACCCAATTGGGAACACCAAGCTTAAGTAGTTTTGAGAATAGCTTGATGTGGTTCACTCTGTCGAAGGCATTGGATGCATCCAGAACCATGTATTATATAGTACCATATGAGCTCTCTTAGCGAAAATACACACATTTCTGTACCATGTTTCGGTTTAAAACCAAATTGATTGCATGTAATTTACATCCAAGTTTGTATACAAAGTATTCAGCCACCCTGCAATTAATGTGCAGACTATTCACGCACAAATATTCAGCATTTTCTATATACACAGGTACTCATTCACGTAGATAAATGAACTGGAGCAATGTAGAGTGAACGAACTTGCCCAAGGTTTAACAAGGCAACACATGATTCCAACCTGGGTTCTCGAGATCTAGATTAGACACTGCGCTCCAGACCATGCACCATAATTTCTTACAGTAACTAAAATTGCAAATGAAATTGATACATCACTAAATCATATAAATAATCATGTTTTTGTGTAAAACACAAGGTTAAAGAATTATCTTTAAAAAGTTCATTGTCAATATATGCATATATATTATTGTTTACAATTACTACAGACTACACAGTCTACAGTTTACATACTACACTACGTCGACACTGCAGTTGAGCCGAAAGAGAAGGTTTGTTGAAGGGTGTGGGCGTTAGGGGGTTCTCCAAGGTACCTCGGTTACAGATCCAGTGCGGCTGCTCAGACAGAGAGTGATTGACAACATCGCAGAATAGAACAGCTGCCCTGGATTAGATACTGGAGGGCCTAAATGAGTTGTAAACAGCGATTCTCACTGACGATTGACGTGAAGGTAATATAAGTAAGACTCTCCGTTAGATGGCAGCACCATGCGGGTACTTGTACTCCGAAGTATCTGTACGCACGCTAGATGGCGCAACCCTTTACGTTGACCTTCGTGCAGAGTACGATTGGTTTGTGGTGTTTGGACCACGATGGAGTGTAGGGTATGTGGTGTGACCATTGAACCATGACGAAGTGTAGAGTAGATGGTGTGGCCATTGAGCCATCATGGAGTGTAGAGTATGTGATGTGACCATTGAACCATGACGGAGTGTACAGTATGTGGTGTGACCATTGAACCATCATGGAGTGCAGAGTAGGTAGTGTGACCACTGAACCATCATGGAGTGTAGAGTAGGTGGTGCTACCATTGAACCATCATGGAGTGTAGAGTATGTGGTTCTACCATTGAACCACCATGGAGTGTAGAGTAGGTGGTGCTACCATTGAACCATCATGGAGGGTAGAGTAGGATCATGGTGTGTAGAGTAGGTGGTGCTACCATTGAACCATCATTGAGTGTAGAGTAGATGGTGCTACCATTGAACCGTCATGGTGTGTAGAGTATGTGGTTCTACTATTGAACCATCATGGAGTGCAGAGTAGATGGCGCTACCATTGAACCATCATGGAGGGTAGAGTAGTGGTGCTACCATTGAACCATAATGGCGTGCAGAGTAGGTGGTGTGACCATTGAAAAATGATGGAATGTAGAGTATGTGGTGTGACCATTGAACCATCATGGAGTGTAGAGTAGGTGGTGCTACCATTGAACCATAATGGGGTGTAGAGTATGTGGTTCTATCATTGAACCACCATGAAGTGTAAAGTAGGTGGTGCTACCATTGAACCATCATGGAGTGTAGAGTATGTGGTTCTACTATTGAACCATCATGGAGTGCAGAGTAGATGGTGCTACCATTGAACCATCATGGAGGGTAGAGTAGTAGTGCTACCATTGAACCATCATGTAGTGTAGAGTAGGTGGTGTGACCATTGAAAAATGATGGAATGTAGAGTATATGGTGTGACCATTGAACCATCATGGAGTGTAGAGTAGGTGGTACTACCATTGAACCATCATGGAGTGTAGAGTATGTGGTTCTATCATTGAACCACCATGAAGTGTAAAGTAGGTGGTGCTACCATTGAACCATCATGGAGGGTAGAGTATGTGGTTCTACCATTGAACCATCGTGGAGTGTAGAGTAGGTGGTGCTACCATTGAACCATCATGGAGTGTAGAGTAGGTGGTGCTACCATTGAACCATCATGGAGTGCAGAGTAGATGGTGCTACCATTGAACCATCATGGAGGGTAGAGTAGTGGTGCTACCATTGAACCATCATGTAGTGTAGAGTAGGTGGTGTGACCATTCAAAAATGACGGAATGTAGAGTATGTGGTGTGACCGTTGAACCATCATGGAGTGTAGAGTAGGTGGTGCTACCATTGAACCATCATGGAGTGTAGAGTATGTGGTTCTATCATTGAACCACCATGAAGTGTAGAGTAGGTGGTGCTACCATTGAACCATCATGGAGGGTAGAGTATGTGGTTCTACCATTGAACCATCATGGAGTGTAGAGTAGGTGGTGCTACCATTGAACCATCATGGAGTGTAAAGTAGGTGGTGCTACCATTGAACCATCATGGTGTGTAGAGTATGTGTTTCAACCATTGAACCATCATGGAGTGCAGAGTAGGTGGTGCTACCATTGAACCATCATGGAGGGTAGAGTAGGTGGTGTTACCATTGAACCATCATGTAGTGTAGAGTAGGTGGTGCTACCATTGAACCATCATGGAGTGTAGAGTATGTGGTTCTACCATTGAACCACCATGAAGTGTAAAGTAGGTGGTGCTACCATTGAACCATCATGGAGGGTAGAGTATGTGGTTCTACCATTGAACCATCGTGGAGTGTAGAGTTGGTGGTGCTACCAATGAACCATCATGGAGTGTAGAGTAGGTGGTGCTACCATTGAACCGTCATGGTGTGTAGAGTATGTGGTTCTACCATTGAACCATCATGGAGTGTAGAGTATGTGGTTCTATCATTGAACCACCATGAAGTGTAAAGTAAGTGGTGCTACCATTGAACCATCATGGAGGGTAGAGTATGTGGTTATACCATTGAACCATCGTGGAGTGTAGAGTAGGTGGTGCTACCATTGAACCATCATGGAGTGTAGAGTAGGTGGTGCTACCATTGAACCGTCATGGTGTGTAGAGTATGTGGTTCTACTATTGAACCATCATGGAGTGCAGCGTAGATGGTGCTGCCATTGAACCATCATGGAGGGTAGAGTAGTGGTGCTACCATTGAACCATCATGTAGTGTAGAGTAGGTGGTGTGACCATTGAAAAAAGACGGAATGTAGAGTATGTGGTGTGACCATTGAATCATCATGGAGTGTAGAGTAGGTGGTGCTACCATTGAACCATCATGGAGTGTAGAGTATGTGGTTCTATCATTGAACCACCATGAAGTGTAGAGTAGGTGGTGCTACCATTGAACCATCATGGAGGGTAGAGTAGGTGGTGCTACCATTGAACCATCATGGTGTGTAGAGTAGGTGGTGTGACCATTGAAAAATGATGGAATGTAGAGTATGTGGTGTGACCATTGAACCATCATGGAGTGTAGAGTAGGTGGTGCTACCATTGAACCATCATGGAGTGTAGAGTATGTGGTTCTATCATTGAACCACCATGAAGTGTAAAGTAGGTGGTGCTACCATTGAACCATCATGGAGGGTAGATTATGTGGTTATACCATTGAACCATCATGGAGTGTAGAGTAGGTGGTGCTACCATTGAACCATCATGGAGTGTAGAGTAGGTGGTGCTACCATTGAACCGTCATGGTGTGTAGAGTATGTGGTTCTACTATTGAACCATCATGGAGTGCAGAGTAGATGGTGCTACCATTGAACCATTATGGAGGGTACAGTATGTGGTTCTACCATTGAACCATCATGGAGTGTAGAGTAGGTGGTGCTACCATTGAACCATCATGGAGTGTAGAGTAGGTGGTGCTACCATTGAACCATCATGGTGTGTAGAGTAATGGTGCTATCATTGAACCATCATGTAGTGTAGAGTAGGTGGTGTGACCATTGAAAAATGACGGAATGTAGAGTATGTGGTGTGACCATTGAATCAACATGGAGTGTTGAGTAGGTGGTGCTACCATTGAACCATCATGGAGTGTAGAGTATGTGGTTCTATCATTGAACCACCATGAAGTGTAGAGTAGGTGGTGCTACCATTGAACCATCATGGAGGGTACAGTATGTGGTTCTACCATTGAACCATCATGGAGTGTAGAGTAGGTGGTGCTCCCATTGAACCATCATGGAGTGTAGAGTAGGTGGTGCTACCATTGAACCATCATGGTGTGTAGAGTAGGTGGTTCTACCATTGAACCATCATGGAGTGCAGAGTAGGTGGTGCTACCATTGAACCATCATGGAGTGTAGAGTAGGTGGTGCTACCATTGAACCATCATGTAGTGTAGAGTAGGTGGTGTGACCATTGAACCATCATGGAGTGTAGGGTATGTGGTGTGACCATTGAACCATGACGAAGTGTAGAGTATGTGGTTCTACCATGGAACCATCATGGAGTGCAGAGTAGGTGGTGCTACCATTGAACCATCATGTAGGATAGAGTAGGTGGTGCTACCATTGAACCATCTTGGTGTGTAGAATAGGTGGTGTGACCATTGAAAAATTATGGATTGTAGAGTATGTGGTGTGACCATTGAACCATCATGGAGTGTAGAGTAGGTGGTGCTACCATTGAACCATCATGGAGTGTAGAGTATGTGGTTCCATCATTGAACCACCATGAAGTGTAAAGTAGGTGGTGCTACCATTGAACCATCATGGAGGGTAGAGTATGTGGTTCTACCATTGAACCATCGTGGAGTGTAGAGTTGGTGGTGCTACCAATGAACCATCATGGAGTGTAGAGTAGGTGGTGCTACCATTGAACCGTCATGGTGTGTAGAGTATGTGGTTCTACTATTGAACCATCATGGAGTGCAGAGTAGATGGTGCTACCATTGAACCATCATGGAGGGTAGAGTAGGTGGTGCTACCATTGAACCATCATGTAGTGTAGAGTAGGTGGTGTGACCATTGAAAAATGACGGAATGTAGAGTATGTGGTGTGACCATTGAACCATCATGGAGTGTAGAGTAGGTGGTGCTACCATTGAACCATCATGGAGTGTAGAGTATGTGGTTCTATCATTGAACCACCATGAAGTGTAGAGTAGGTGGTGCTACCATTGAACCATCATAGAGGGTAGAGTATGTGGTTCTACCTTTGAACCATCATGGAGTGTAGAGTAGGTGGTGCTACCATTGAACCATCATGGAGTGTAGAGTAGGTGGTGCTACCATTGAACCATCATGGTGTGTAGAGTATGTGGTGTGACCATTGAACCGTCATGGAGTGTAGGGTATGTGGTATGACCATTGAACCATGACGAAGTGTAGAGGATGTGGTGTGACCATTGAACCATCATGGAGTGCAGAGTATGTGGTGTGACCACTGAACCATCATGGAGTGTATAGTAGGTGGTGTGGCCATTGAACCTTGACGAAGTGTAGAGTATGCGATGTGACCATTGAACCATGACGGAATGTACAGTATGTGATGTGACCATTGAACCATGATGAAGTGTAGAGTATGTGGTCTGCCCATTGAGCCATCATGGAGTGTAGAGTATGTGATGTGACCATTTAACCATGACGGAGTGTAGAGTATGTGGTGTGACCATTGAATCATGACGAAGTGTAGAGTATGTGGTGTGACCATTGAATCATGACGAAGTGTAGAGTATGTGGTGTGATCATTGAACCAAGACGGAGTGTAGAGGATATGATGTGACCATTGAACCATGACGAAGTGTAGAGTAGGTGGTCCTACAATTGAACCACAGTGGAGTGTAGAGTAGGTGGTGCTACCATTGAACCAAGACGGAGGTGCAGATCGAGTATGTGATGTGGCCATTGAACCATGACGTATTCTAGGGTTTGTGATATAACATTTGGACGATGACAGATTATTGAGTATATGGTGTGACCATTGAACCATTACGAAGTGTAGAGTATGTGGTACGTAGAAAATGAGTTCCGCTCGATATAAAAAGGGGTGCAATTGGAGGTTGTTGAGGATTATCAGGGGAATGTGTAGTTGGAGGTGTCGAGGGGGACAATTAGAGGTTTTATGGGAGCCTGTCGAAAAACGCACCACCAAAATATCAACCCGTTAGCGCAAGGTCTGTAGGGTTGCTTCAAACGTCCGCATGAAAGCACTACGTCGTGTACTGAGATGTGTGTGCATGTCATTCTGATTACGGCACTACACGTACGTCACACAGGGAGCTACTGTTATATATGTCGTCGGCAGTTTACTCGTGAATATAATATGCAATGACTGTCATACGTAGAACGTTAACTTGTAGACATGTACACGTACGGCTATATTTCGGTGCATGTGGCTTAGGCCTACTAATGAACATTAGGCTTAATGGTAATTTAATTTTAATTCACGTCCGGCTGCCTTTTAGAATTGTTAAAACGTGAGTACAAGCATATTGGAACTGGCGTATACTTAGCTGACTAGTGCAACATCCCTGCTGCGTCTCGACTCTCGACATCAGCAGTTTCGGGCTCAAAAGGTAACGTGATGTTGGTGTTTTGTTGTTTCCCAGACTACCAGTCAGACGCATGACGTCGAAGTGAGTGGACATGCTTGTCTCATTACACCACTCATCGGACGTGACGTACAACTTCAAGATCTGGACAACATCACGACCAGAAGGAAGGATTCTTCGCTAACTGTTTTTAATAGAAATGGACGATCCTTCGGATACTTTCAAGTTGAAGAGACTGCGCCTTTCCGGAGTGTGACAGTATTCATAATTATTGGACGTTAACATAAAGGAATTAAGGTGCTAATAAGTTTGGACCACTGTAATTTATTTTAGGTAACCATGATTCGAAGGAGAGTAAATTAATTTCGCTGTTTCTGTCTTAGCCCCCAATATTTGGTGAATTTTGTAGGTTTTTTGTTTGGTGAGTGTCACCCGAGGCGCAACATCAGGGCTGAAACTGAATCACTTCGCGGTTGATTACTGACAATCTTAAACAACATCCCTCTCCCGTCTTGCTATGTCCGACAGCATCTAAGTGCATGGTGAGTGAGCAAGATTCCGGCAATGTGGAACGTCACCACACAAAATGTTCAAAACCACATTCTCTCTCCCTCCTCCCTCCCACTCCTCCCTCCCATCCATCCCTCCCATTCATCCCTCCCCTCCTTCCTCCCCCTCCTCCCTCCCACACCTCCTTCCTTCCTCCCCCTCCTCCCTCCCACACCTCCCTCCCACACCTCCCTCCCTCTCCTCCTTCCTACTCCTCCCCCTCCTCTCTCCCACTCCTCCTCCTTCCTCCCCTCCTCCTCCACTCCTCCCTCCCCTCCTCCCTCCCACTCATCCTTCCTCCCCCTCCTCCCTCCCACCTCTCCTTCCTTCCTCCCCCTCCTCCCTCCCATCCACTCCTCCTTCCTACTCCTCCCTTCCACTCCTCCCCATCTCCTCCCTCCCCCTCCCTCCCTCCCACTCCTCCTTCATCCCACTCCTCCCTTCTACCTCCCACCCACTCCTCCCCCTCTCCTTCCTCCCCCTCCTCCCTCCCACTTCTCTTCCTACCCTCCTCCCCCACTCCTCCCTCCCCTCCTCCCACCCACTACTCCCTCTCTCCTTCCTCACACTCATCCCTCCTACTCCCCCTCCTTCCTCCCTCTCCTCCTCCACTCCCCCTCTCCCCTCCCACTCCTCTTCCCTCCTCCCTCCCACTCCTCTCCCCTCCTTCCTCCCTCCCACTCCTCTGCCCTCCTTCCTCCCCCTCCTCCCCCACTCCCCATCCCACTCCTCCTCCCCTCCTCTGTCTTCCAGTGCCATGTCCGACACCATCGGAATGCTGAAGCTCCAATATTCATCTCGTTCCGACGCCTATGAGGATTATCACAAAATGGAAAACTAAGAACGGGTGTGAAAGCGGTAGGTGCTCGGAAGGTCCGACAGCAAGAGAGAGTCACTAGCTACTCCTGATGCAAGGGTAATTATTCTTAGTGGGGGTTGCAAGCTTTAATGCGCAACGACCTGGCCCTGCTAAATTATTTAATCGAAATTTAAACGCAAACAGTTATTACTCTGGCCAAGCGTCCATCTTCAAGTGAATTAGGATAGAAGATGAAACCAGACAGATGTGGGTGGGACACGAGCTAAACATCTCTTCCCAAAAATATGAAAGCTTGTCGAGAACTTATGCGTTGCAACTGCAAGAAGGGTTGCTGTGAGAACGCAAATCATTCAAGGTGTGAAGACACCCATCCTAGGTGGCTGTGGTTTTAACATTACATTGTGCTATTATTATTATGATTGTTAAGAAAATAAAAAATACAATTAAATCAACTTATGATGGCAAAACTCGTGCTGTCGTGATTCATAATAAATAAACTATAAATCAATAAACTTCGCATAAGATTGGATTGCGGCAATTTGTTGAAATGGCGACAATTTCACTTGTGAAAGTCGGCGATGGTCGCAGGGGAGCCTGAGGCAATACGATACTTAAGGATGTTTGGCTCCTGCATATAGCGACAATACCGGATATGACAAATGATTGTAAAATTAGCTATGTTGGGTGATAACCTAGCTCTACATAAAATGTCATCAAGTTGCTGCAATTAATTAATGAGATAATAAGAGTGTCCCATATTGTCGTATTATATTAGCGTATATAATTATGTTGTGTACATTATGCAACATAATTATATACGCTAATAATAACAAAGACAAAAAATTATGTAATTGTTTCTTTTGCCAATTAAAATTTATTTAAATAAGGCTTTATTAAGTTTCAATGCCTTTGAACACGAGATAATAATAATAAAGGTTCTTTTACCGCGCGATCTCTAACTAATAGTTAATCAGTGTGCTCACAATATAGAAACATTATAAAAACAATTAAAATAATATATAAATTAGTTATAAATTAATTAATTGAGATCGGTTTTGTTTAATAGCCATTCATGTTTGGCTAGAAAGCGTTAAAAAAAAACATATTTAACAATTATATTATACTTAATAAAGCTTATTTTTTACTACTATATTAACCTAAATTATTTAATCAAATGTAATTTATTTAATAATTTTCTATATGGAAACTTATATTATAATCATAACGTCATTTATTTTATATAGAGCGAATTCTAAACAAAGACTAATAATAATAATAATGGCAACAGTAATTGGGAAAACTACAAGTGAAGTAAGATGAACTCCTCTTCAACTTCACACAGACACTACTGGACGCCTAGCTCACACATGAAATGTGAAACATCTGCGCCAACACCCGCACATTTTACATCGGCCCATACGTTGCAGACTTCGCAGCTGATCCACGCCTCATTGGAACTAAGATATCTTTGCCCACAATACCGGCACACAGGATTCTCGTTATTAAAAGGATTCTCATTAGGATCGTCCTTGTAGCTATTTTAGTCGGTGCAGTTCTTTTCTTGGCTTTCTTCGGCGCAGCTGCATTCTCTTCTATTCTTGCAGTTTGTTGTTCCTGTTGTCTTACAACAGCAGCAGGGCTTTTCTTGTTCAGTTTCGATCCAGCCTCTTCTCTACGTTTCAACAGTTCCGCCTTGTGGAGACTCGATGTTATCTCAGCCGCATATCCCTGGACATGGACACAACCATTGACAGCCTTTTGCCACGTCAGCAGCGGGAGGCTGTCCATTGACCACGTCAGCAGCGGGAGGCTGTCCATTGACCACGTCAGCAGCGGGAGGCTGTCCATTGGCCACGTCAGCAGTTGGAGGCTGTCCATTGGCCACGTCAGCAGCGGGAGGCTGTCCATTGGCCACGTCAGCAGTTGGAGGCTGTCCATTGGCCACGTCAGCAGCGGGAGGCTGTCCATTGGCCACGTCAGCAGTTGGAGGCTGTCCATTGGCCACGTCAGCAGTTAGAGGCTGGGGCTACCAATATCCCATATTACCCCAGGTTGTATTCCATATTGCCGCAATCCACTTGACCCAAGGTCAAGGTGGACTTCTCAATTATCGCTCAAACAGCCCAAACGATCTCGCCATTAATATTAGGTAAAATGCTTGTGAATTCATAGAACACATAACAAGCAATGTCAAGATAATCACATAATCTTAATGCGCAGTTGAATGATTGTTGAAAATTAGATTAAAGCAATAAGTTTAAATCTTCATGTGAGCTTGTAATGATTTGTTCGCTGCAGACGATCGTTCCCTCGTCTCCTCGTCTCCCTATCTCCGTCTCTCACTCCCTCTAATTCTGTATGTCCATCTCTCATCTCCCTATCTCTGTCTCACACTCCCTCTAATTATGTATGTCCATCTCTCCGTCTGTGTGTGTCTGTCTGTATGTCCCCCTGTCTCTCTGTCTGTATGTCTCTCTGTTTCTCGCACTTCGCACCGCGTCGCGTTGCGTCACGTGTAGGCGTACAATAGGGGAAGACAGTGTTAATTGAGTCACTGGATTAGTCGATCCACCCATGTTTCCCAAAAAACTACAGCAGCGACTGTTGTCTTGAACCACCTAAAGGCGGACAAGTTATTAGACCATGATTGATGTACACTATATGACAATCGTCACAATAGACCGAAATATGAGCTACAAGTATGTGTTTTGATGTTTAACGAAACTCTTAATGTTTGTGATTAAGGTCTGCTAGCGTGTAAATTGTCATTACATCCTACAATATACTTTAATTATTGTCCTTGCAGTTACAAACGGTTTAACGATTTGTTTATAAGTAAAGGGGGTTGGTTGAGCCATACGGGGGTGGGAGTAGTTGAGGATGAGTTAAACTTTAAAGAATGAAAATGTGTGATGCTTTACCGGAAAATACATCATAAAGTTAATTTGCTCGTGAAAATTAGCACATTTTGATATCAGATAATTACATGGCTTCATAAATGCAGTTCGTTACACTGTGGTTGCTACATGGGCCTTTAGCATCACAATCGTGTTTATTGATTTATTATGGGTATGAGTTTGTCAACGACGCTTAAAATAAATGGTGTACCATTGGATATAGATCGATATCTTGATTGTGTTGGCTGAGGTATTATGAAGTTTTAATATTTAGCCTTTGAACACTAAATAAATTGCCCACTGTGGCTCAACTTATTCCGCACTGTGGCTCAACTTACTCCGCACTGTGGCTAAACTTACTCCGCACTGTGGCTAAACTTACTCCGCACTGTGGCTCAACTTACTCCGTACTGTGGCACAACATAACCCAGACAAAGTGCTAGTTGAGCCAATTGACCAGTCCTCTTTGAATTATAGCTTTACATATCATTATCTATTCGTGTTAGATATATACTTTATTTGTCACAAAAAAATCTATAAATAATCATAGCTTATGTAAATAAACATAATTTTGACATAAGAACGTAATTTTGTTGTAGATATTAAAGATAATAAAAAATGGCTCAAATAATTTCGCACTACCTTCCCCTATTATATTGTTTATAGTATTAATTCAATATATATTTTATTCTAATTGGTTTATTCCAATCACATTAAATTAACATACGTTTGTATAGATTTAAGCTTTGTGTCCGCATCAGCTCAATAAATTGAACGAAGTGAACCATTCATAAATAATATTAATAATATTTATTAATTATTATATCTAACGCCTCGTTAGATATAATAATATTTATTAATTATTATATCTAACCCCTCTAATGGTCCAGCAAGGCAGTGCGCGTCTTCAACTACACTCACCACAACGCCATCCAGGTCCGTGTATATGCCGTCTTTTCTTTTTCTGTTTTGAAATTTGCGAACGAAAAAGGAAAAATGCAAACAATGTTCGTTTTTGTTTTCTTATTTGAAGTACGAAAAACGAATACAATTCGCGGCAATTCTAATACATGTTAGAAAAACAAAATAACGATAAAACAAACCGTTTTTCATTTTCACTGCATCAGAACGGAAAACGAAATACGTCTGCAGCGCCAGTCGTTTTTGCATTTAGTAAGCTTCGGTTACATGAAGTTGAGGAAAGTTTAACTCCATGTAACCGAAGCTTCCTAAGTCCAAAAACGAGTGGCGCTTCAGTTGTATTTCGTTTTCCGTATATATATATATATGTGTATATATATATATATAACAGTGTAGTTTGCGTTTCTCGACTGCCCTGCAGTTGTATTTCGTTTTGCGTATATATTATATAGATACTATTGACTTACTTCAGTTGTCACTGCCCTGCAGTTGTATTTCGTATATATATATATATATATATACAGTCATATTTCTGCGTTGTATAGTTTGCATTTTTCAGTCGTATTTCGTTTTCCATATATATATATTATATATATATCTATATATATATAATATATATATATATATACGGAAAACGAAATACGACTGAAAATCGCAAACTACACAATGCAGAAATATGACTGTATATATATATATATATGTATATATATAGTTATATTTCGTTTTCCTTTTTGATGCAGTGAAAACGAAAAACGGTTTGTTTCATCGTTATTTTGTTTTTCTAACATGTATTAGAAATACCGCGAATAATAGATAGTATTCGTTTTTCGTACTTCAAATACGTAAACAAAAACGAATATTGTTTGTTTTTTCCTTTTTCGTTCGCAAATTTCAAAACGAAAAATGAAAAGACGGTATATACACGGACCCGTCGGTCTCAGTAGGCCACCTTATTAACATAATGGCTCGTGCACTATATTTGGTAGTATTACGCGCAGCGTAAACACGGATTCGTTTATAAATATAAGTAACTTTCAATATCGTAAATAATGCCGTATTACTGCCTTGTAAGCACAGAACCAAAATATAACATTTACATATTCAGATGTTTCTTGCATGTTGCGTTTAACGGGTGCAATCTGCGTGATTGGCACTACATTGGCGGAAGGAGACCAAAATAGCACCCTATATATAAGCATAGGCGGCGGCGTGTAGCAATAGTGTTGGTGAATGTGTTCAAATGTTGGTTTGTGTAGTTTGCGTTTCTCGACTCCAGGCGTCGCTCTCGAATCGAGGTTGTGTTTATCGTAGCGTGGCGAGATTGAAGAGGTGACAACACTGCTAGATGACTGACACGGACAACGTTGTGAAAGTCGAGTCCCCCATTGGCGCACAGAAGGTGTTGTGCATCACTGTCGCGGATGGGGGCGGTGGTGCGAAATCTCCCGATCCCGGGGGTCGGGGTGAATTAGGCCCGAGGGACGGGCTCGAAAAAGATCGCGTCGACAACAACAAGTCTCCCGTGGTTTGTCAGCCTTCTGTCGTGACGCAGGAGAACCAAGCCCAAGGGAACGACTCGTCGGTGAACGGCAAACGTAAGCGACACCGACGCAAGGCGAAGGGCGGGCGTCATCACCGCAAGAAGTGGAAGCCATACAACAAGCTGACGTGGGATGAACGCAAGGAGTTGGACGAACGCGAGGAGCGACGGGCTTGCATGAGGCGGGAAGAACGGTTCGCATCGGGCCAGCCGATGGCCCCGTACAACACGACACAGTTCCTGATGGAGCAACACGACACGTCAGGACCGATCATCGAATCTCACGCGCGACACCGCAGTAGTCGCGACCGGGACGGCTCGTTGAGCTTCGAATCGGGTTCTGACGACGGCGACTCTTCCTTCGACGACGAGGAAACGTTTCTGGAGCGCGAGTTTACGGAAGCATACGAAAGCGAGCACGCCGAACGTTTGCAGCGCATGACAAAAGAGGAACTCGTGCGTGAGTATCTCGAACTAGAAACAAAAAATGAGAAGTTGGAGAAGAGCTTGCGGAAAGTGAACGAGTTGGCAGTCGGTGCCAACAGTAACGTCGCGCGAATGTCGGTGCTTGAGACCGAGGTTCTCCGACTGAAACAAGAGAACAGTAACTTGCTTGCCGAAAACGACGGACTGAAAAGGGGAATGACAGTTGACAACCCTGGTGCAGCGTCCGCTTAGTATACGCGGCGTTGTCATTATTGTCATTCACATTGTTTGTGTTTGTATTGTTGACATTGTCATTGAAATCGTTTGTTGATTGTCAGCGCCGTTGTTCAGCTCAAAGCGTGCGCCGTTTTGTGGTTTTTAACTAAATCAGCCGCTGGAATTGACCGAACGGTCCACTTTAAATTCCAGGGGTGAGTCGGTCGGACATTTACTTTCGAATGTTATTAATTTGGGCGTTTGTTGTTTCAATATTTTACATTTTGGTATGGCATGTACTGAAAAGTGGCTTTAAATGCCTAATTACCCGATCAAGCCATTATTAGTTTAGTTGAGAAAATAGCCAGTTGTTTCGCCTTGTCTACATATAAATGTACCATTTCCACATAATTGGTTTTTATATTATGCCTCTAATATGGGCTACATTCACTATCTTTATTATTAAACATTTAGTTGAAACAGTATTGGTTATGCGACTTTGAATCTATTTTAATATTGACCCATTTAGCTGAGTGCAAATACTTTTGTATTTTGTGACTTTCTGTACATCGTATCGAATATGTCTATTTTGCCTCCGGTGCTGTAAATTCGTTTTATTAATGTTTATATTCGTGACTGTAGACTGCGTGTGGTGTGTATGCAACCTTACCACCCCGGCTAAGGTGGACTAGGTCAAGCGGCAGATCTAGGTCACTGGTGTATGCAGCCATTTAGGTAGGCGACGTCATCATATAGCGTGCTGGCGGTGGGAGGCCAAGCTGCTATAGCCTTTCACATAGAGTCTGTCGTCGCGTGATTGTTCCATGCGTGGAAGACGCGATGGTTAGTTACTGCATGTTCGGGGTTATTTATTTTCTACTACTTCATGTAAACTGAGCATTATAGGTTGGATTTCATTTTTGTTTTGTTTATTAGCTGTCCAGGTCGGTACATGCCCAACTTGTAATTCGGCTAAAATGCTCTAAATTGTTTGTTTGGGTTTTCATAGAAGGTTCCAGTTCGTCTGTATTTTAGAACAGGTGTGAGCAAGACAGTATCTCTATAATAACTAAATTCTTTTTTGTTCTTGAACCTAGTTAATATACTTTAGTTCATTTGATCTATTTTGAAAACAAATGATGGGAAACGAAGCAATGAAACATGTCAATTGAGGAATTATTTTCATTAATGGTTAATACATGTTGGATCCATAGACTCTTGGGGGACCAGTGTGTATGCTGGACAGAAGGAATCAATAACTCGACTGCAAGTCTACATCGTCCTCTGGAAAGATGAAACGGTTTCCTTGGTGTATGTCTTATAACGCCTTTTATCATAAATGGTTGACTTCTAAAATTATTAGCTATGTTAATTATTGCAAAATTTTTCTTATACGTTATACTAGGTACATTCATGGGTAAGAAAGTTTACCAGCAACATTATTTCACAGTTTAAATTATTGCATTTAGTTGCTTCATGGATTATTTCAAAACTGCTGCTACATACAACTAGTTCTTTGGTGGTTGTATGCGTGTTTGATTAAGTTCCTGAATTGGGTAGCATATATCAGAGCCTATGATGTTGAAACATTTAAAGGTACAAAGTTTGATAATTTTATCATAAAGATTTGTATAAAAAGTGATCCAGTATAAACCGAATATATTCTAATGTTTTGATAACCCGAGTCCGTTAATGAATCGCAATTAAAAATATAGATTGTTATCTGTTAAATTGGCATGTTTTGCCTTAAATATCATGTTTACTGTCGATAGTCGTAACCAATTTAAATTATTTTTTATTTGCTGTTCATAAAACACCCTTGAGCAGTCAAGGTGTTTTCATATATTTATTACTTTATGATTACAATAATAATCCATATAAATCTCTCATAAGACAAACTTGGCTGTTTCATTTCTTGACGTTAGTTTCCTAAATGACATTTTGCAAAACAGTTTTCAGCAGAGCTCTGTTCATATGTTATTCATGAGATCGTTTGTTTCATTTACACGTGCCAGTTTACTGAGTTGTGTTGTAAACTGCTACCAGTACTGCCAGATCATGTATATGTAATGTTATGTCTACCGCCCAGGATAGGGTAGAAGGTTGTTGAATTGGAAAGGGAAAGAACGATAAAGTGCAGCGAATATTGTGGCATTCTCAAAGAATGCCACACATGTTAATAATGTCTGTTTTTGAAAAATTTACAATTTTGTATTTTTTTGTTATATTTTTATCTAATATACAGAACTATGTGTTGTATATGTTATATATATATATATAATATTATATATTTGCCTATCATTTATGGATTCTTTCCTTTTTCAATAAAACACCTATGATCTATTAATGTTTAAAAATGGCAATGGCAGCAACCTCCCAGTTGCAATGTGTAGAATTCACCAAATGACAGTAATGCTATACCACTACTTTGCACAGTCCATTGCCAAAGTACAATATTTTGTGAGACCTATTACCTGGTCATAAGGCAGTGATAGTGGGGAGGTCTTGTAATTAGTTGTTCTCATAAATTGAGTTTTCTTTGTTATATCCAGTATCTGTTATGCCTTACGGTGTTCTTACATGTGAATGTGGAGTCTGGTTTCTTACACCAGACTCCAGCGGTACTGTTGTTACTGCATCAGTCAAGTATGTGGGTTTTGTGGCAGGATCATAAATTCATGAGGTTTAAAATGAAGTACAGTTTTGCTTAAGACATCCTATGTTTGGACACCTTAAACTTCATCCCAACGGACAGGTGGCTGTAGGAACCACTTCACCAAGCTAATGAGTTCACAAGGAAACTCCACAGTTAAAAAGAATCTGCTGTTATATTTAGAGCTTTTTAAAGTGCAAAAAGCTGCCACCGTGTCACTATTTCCATGACACAATAGCTAAAGTGTGCTGGTGACGCAACCTGGTGTCAACTGTTGATATACAAGATGACTGTTAAGGAGTGAGATTTTAAAGTGGTCTTAGTATCGTGCTAAACTTTTTTGTTCATTGGGACTGGCTGCGGCTACTAAGCTGCATGTCGCATGTCGACACATTCTAAATATGCACAAAACCCAGAGACTTGCTGATGCATTTGAGGTAGAATGATCAGTAGAACTGTTTGCATGTGTACTTATGTGATATTGACATATAATCCCTGTTGTAAATAGTTGTTGTGGTTAAAGTTGATAACAATGACAGGCGTGTTCTCACTGATATTGTTCATGTTTGTATTCGTACACACTTATCTTGTGATACTGATATCTTCTGGTGCCATCTTATTGTCGTTCAGTTGTCAACTGATGTGTAGCAATTGCAGTTTGACAAGATCATTTGAGAATTGTAATGACAGATGGTTTGACTGAGATTTCGAACACTGAGCAAGTTCAGTCTGGAGAGATGTCACCATAATGACACCAGCAGACGTCAATGACACTGTTTGAGTGGACCTTAGACAATGCTCATTGCAAGTACAGTGCATCATAATGATGATTGTTGAAGACTACAGACTACTTATTTACAACAGGGATACATATTGTTACTTTCTAATTAAACAAAATGACACTGCAGTTGTTGATTCATTGTGATTTATCTTCTGTGGGATATGGAAACCAAAGATGTGATTTATTTAACCAGATTGCCAGTGAAAGAAGTGTGCTAATAAGACCTTGCATTTCTTGTTTAAAACTTTCACAGAGGCTTGATGCTATAGGCATGCATGGTCCACATAGTTTCGGTCAACATATGTTCTCTTCAATCCTATGTCCAAGAACTATTTCATTCCCACTAGGCTTTTAACTATTTTTATATTTAAGTACCAAAAAGATGGCCTAAACCAAACTGACAGAACAATTATTAATTCATAATGCTCCAAGGTAGATAGGTTTCTTTTAGTTTACTGAATGAGCAGATCCTGACAGAAGGCAAAGTCTCGCTGGAACAGAATGCTCATTGTAGTCTTCAAAGATTGTAGGTTTGTGAATTGGGAGAGGGCAATTAATGAGATTTCTTGGCCATGGTTAGTAGGCCAGTAGGAGATACTCATGGAGGAAGGCTGTGTGTTTTGTGCGTGTGTGTACGTGTCTGTTGTGTGCATGCGTGTGTGTGTATGTCTGGTGTGTTCATACATGCGAGTGTTGTGCATTTGATAGTGTGTGGTGTGCGTGATCAAAAATAGATACGCGAGTGAAAAATGAACAACTCGAAATACGTCCAAAACATGACATTCTACGGTCGCTAGCAACCTCACTGATCGTCCGATCCCAATGATCTTGGTAACATTTGAAAGGATGCACTTTCTTTTATTCTAGCGTCATCCCGGTAACCGTTTATAGAACTCCTCTAAACGGAACTACAATCATGCCGGTTTCGGTGTTCTGTACGGTTCCGAACGTTGTTGGCGGCGGGTATTCAGCACTCTTATCTTCCGATTACGGCGCTGATTTCCTCATTTGCGTTGGTTCAGACATGCGCATTTCGCAATTTCTTGATTACATGTTGTAAGTTCCACCCACTTTTAAACGGCGGCGATACTGGCGTGCTTTGACGGCAGCGAAGCCGATATATATTTACGTCGGCGTGACGTCACAATACAACCAACGGCAACAAAGGGAAAATTCGTTGCGTTGTTTGGTTAATATACATGATTGTGACGTCACGCCTATTTCGAATATGCCAGTTTAAAAATGGGTGGAACTTATAGCATGAAATCAGATACTGGTGCCTCAATAATCGGTAGATTGGTGAACTGTGTCAACGAACCAACATCGTTTACAGTGTTTAAGACACCGGAAACGGCACGGTTGTAGGTCCGTTTATAGTTGATTTAGGAATGATTACCAGGAAACCAGTCATATGGCTGAATAACAGAAAGCGTAAGCTTTCAAACGATATCAAGATCGTTGGGATCGTACGAACTGTAATGGTACTAGCAATCGTTCAAAAAGGCGTTTTGGACGTGTGTTCAGTTGTTCATTTTTCGCTCGCTTATTTATTTTTGGTATGGTGCATGTTTTTAGTTGATTTACGAGACAATAGTGTATGCATGCATGTCATCCACACTGGGTTGCGATGACATACGATACTGTGGTGCTGCACCAGATGCCTGGTGATGTGACACGTGGAGATATTGTTTTCTGTGAGTTGGGCTGTGGTTGACATTTACCTGCCATTGCATGTGTCGGGGGTTGCTGCAAAGTGATTACTTAACTGCTATTTTGGGCATGGTTCGTGGCTTTGATGAAAAACTAGTTTTTATTTTTGTGTAGCACCTCAGTGTAGCAAGAAATGACACTGTGTGTTTGATATATTCTGCACGCCTCGTGGATTTTATGAAAACATATTTTATTTTTGTGTAGCACCTCATTATGACATGAAATGACACTGTGTGTTTGTAGCACCTCGTTATGACATGAAATGACACTGTGTTTGTAGTACCTCATTATGACATGAAATGACACTGTGTTTGTAGCACCTCATTATGACATGAAATGACACTGTGTTTGTAGCACCTCGTTATGACATGAAATGACACTGTGTTTGTAGCACCTCATTATGACATGAAATGACACTGTGTTTGTAGCACCTCATTATGACATGAAAAGACACTGTGTTTGTAGCACCTCATTATGACATGGAATGACACTGTGTGTTTATAGCACCTCATTATGACATGAAATGACACTGTGTTTGTAGCACCTCATTATGACATGAAATGACACTGTGTTTGTAGCACCTCATTATGATATGAAATGACACTGTGTTTGTAGCATCTCATTATGACATGGAATGACACTGTGTGTTTGTAGCACCTCATTATAACATGAAATGACACTGTGTGTTTAGTAGCACCTCATTATAACATGAAATGACACTGTGTGTTTAGTAGCACCTCATTATGACATGGAATGACACTGTGTGTTTATAGCACCTCATTATGACATGAAATGACACTGTGTTTGTAGCACCTCGTTATGACATGAAAAGACACTGTGTTTGTAGCACCTCATTATGACATGAAATGACACTGTGTTTGTAGCACCTCATTATGACATGAAAAGACACTGTGTGTTTGTAGCACCTCATTATGACATGGAATGACACTGTGTGTTTATAGCACCTCATTATGACATGAAATGACATTGTGTTTGTAGCACCTTATTATGACATGAAATGACACTGTGTTTGTAGCACCTCATTATGATATGAAATGACACTGTGTTTGTAGCATCTCATTATGACATGGAATGACACTGTGTGTTTGTAGCACCTCATTATAACATGAAATGACACTGTGTGTTTAGTAGCACCTCATTATAACATGAAATGACACTGTGTGTTTAGTAGCACCTCATTATGACATGACATGACATGACACTGTGTTTGATCTTGTTTTGACATCTGATGTTATTTGGGTGTCATTTACAATTGACATTTGTAAGGAAGGGAAGTAAAGGTATGTTCTAACTAAGACATACCTAGGTATATTCTATAGCGCCTGTATCCAGTTCTTAGGAATACTCAAAGCACACCCTGGCAGACGTGTGCACTCGAACACCATCTCAACTTCCTGGGAAGCATTCAGCTACAGTGCAGTGAATGCACAAATACTATTCATACACAAATATTCACCACTATCTGTAGCCAGGTCATTCATACAGCTGAGTGAACTGGAGCAACGTAGAGGGAACGAACTTGTCCAATGTTCGAACCAACAGCAAGAGGATTCAAACGATCTAAGTTACTACATATATGCTAGTCAGGATTACTGCATTAGAGAAAGATGGGAGCAAAACATCATCGATACTGGGTAGGGGAGGTGTGGGGATCATCCCTTATGCCTACAGGAGAGGTTGTAAATTCCCCCCCATGTTATGCTTACAAAGAAGTGTTGATTTTAATTACACGTTAATGAGGTAGTTGTGCTTCAAAACGTGCATCACCATTATGTCTAAGATATGGAAGGTTAGCAGCAGAGTATTAAAAAAGTGCCCATTAATGATATATATATATATATATATATAATATTATATATATATATATATATGTCGGGGACAGGCCTCAAGTGTAACCTTAATTTACTCTTGATTTAAGCACTCTTGATTTAGGCAAACAGGTGGCTGTCATCATCTGAGGCCAGCTTAGGGCACTCGGGTGTGAATACGAGAGTGATTGTTTCAGTGTGAAGACGTTCGAGTCCCGTGTAAACATAGCGGACAAGGTGGTTGACCATAGGAGTGATAGCGGATTTCTAGGACAGTTCACCGCCGTGAAACCTTGTCCTGGTTTTAAGAGTTTTCCAGAAGCCTGTAATTATGCAAATGTATGCCAACTCCCATCTCCACAGTATGACACGCGCCAGGCTGGTTTTGTTTAAAAGGGGACTGTTTTGGGAGCTTGGAGGAAAGCGGCACGTGTTGTACGGAAGGAAAGGCTTTGATGCTCTCAGTACTGTTGGGTACACTGTGAGTTGAGTGTTTTTTTTTACCAGTTTTGATTTGGGTGACCAATTGTATTGTGGTCATGCGAGCGGCTGCCCAGTGTGAGAGACTCCAGAAGGACGCACTGTTTGTCCACTTGGTTTTTATTCTTTTGTAGTTATATGTCTGAATAAATTAGTTACATCGTCCCGATATGGCGTTGTCATAAATACCAGAACCCGAAGCTTGTCACGGAAGCCAGTGGGAGAGGGTGTCTTGTGACAACTGATATCGGGATCGGTCAGAAATTCAGGATGATCATGATCGGTCAGACATTCGGGAGCATCGGGATCGGTCAGAAGTTTGGGACTTCAGGATCGTTGATGGCAAGAAAGAAAACCCTGGGGCTCAGCTTGTCACAGGTAGTGACATGAACATTTGTGATGTGTCTGTCGACTTACCAAGGTGTTGCACCTGTACGTGAATGTTGCTCTTAGCACGACTGCATGTGGTAGATGTGAATGTACAATCGTTTAGGGATTCATGTATGATCTCCTGGTTACTGAATATTGTTGTTTGAGTTTAGAAAACAATATAATGATATGTAGAATTATTTACATACTTCTTTTTGTATTAACTTGGAACCATCAATTACATTTACCACACTACCAGTCGATGTTTTGCTTATGTAAACAAAGTATTTACAGTATATCGTTGCCCGGGCGGGCATAAGTGATGATACGGTAACAGCGTGCGCCTGTTTTGAAACGACCTTTGACCTAGTAATATTATGTCATCCGGGTCGTTATTTATATTGTAGGCAAATGTAGCATAGAAGCCACAACAATTTGTAGTGCAGTGTATACTATATTGCACTTATTCGGCAAACTTATTTTTACGTGACCATGTGTCTGTGTCATGATTATAGAAAACAAAATAATAGCGCACTGACATGTTGGTGCATGAATTGGGTTTTTGTCGGCTAGCGTTGCCACTTTCTAGGTCACGTTTAAACTTTAAACCGACCGCCGGCGCCGGATTTTTTTCTGATTTTGTTTGTATAATTAATGGAAAAATGTAGATTAAGATCTTAATTGTTTTTCCGCAACGGTGACCGCGAGCTGAATTAAAGTCTGACGGCATGCACCGATCGACGTTTGTCCATTTTTGTTGTCAACCAAAGCTTGTCAATCACTCCGTTTGACTAGTTGGGGTAAGACCACATTAAGGATTCGTCCGCCATTAGCCACCGAAAGAGTGCCCTTGAAAATACCGTTTTGGTGGCATGTGTGAATTTTGTTCGAGCACTTTGGCATGGCACATGTCAGTCCAGTGAATACTAAATGTACTACTACATTAGATCTTTCACGAGGTAGCAATAAACATACGCTAGTCGCTCGCGTATTCGCACAGTGGCTATTTTGCAGAACGCACCAATATTTCAAAATCCGTCACCAGATTGGGGCGAAATTGAGGGGTGTCAGGTTTGGGTGGATTTTTCTGAAAACTGAGGTATGAGAATTTTACGAGTTTTCCCCAGCACTTGTGTCAATGGAGGTTAAATATGCTGTGAAATTTTCAAGAAAATTGTTCGTCAAATTTAGCAGGAAATGAAGGAAACGTTATAATGGCCGCCTATGTAAAATTTAAATGTGGTCTTACCCCAAATTAGAAATACGCCCGTTTTATCACAAAAACTGCCAAAATGTGATTTGAGCGACGGGTGATGGTTTTTCGGCTGTATTTGGAAGCTGGTGTAGACCAGAATATCGTGCAGCTATTGCATACTGTTAGTATTACATCTAAAAGAAGTTTTAAAAGTAATTAATAAGCCAGTTATTATGTGATGTGCATGGAAAATAAAGTGATAATTTTGGTGGCGTGAAAGTTAAAAAGTACATTCCAAGCATGTTCTATGATACTGAGTACCACGAAAGCTTGTGTAAAAAGTGTATATGTGTCAGGATGTGGAGTTTCTTTTAAATCTACATCATGTGCAACAATATTGACATATTTCCAGTAGGATGAATTTCGCCTTAGTTATATCATTTATATTTTTGTAAGCGACATCTATAAATGCGTGTTTCATAACCCCAATACTAACGTGGGTGTTTCTGCTGTTCCAACTTGTCCTTCCTAATTATATGGCACTTATATATATCATACTTGGATCGCACAATAAGCAATAATGGGCAAGCAGGCAACATTTTGATTCCACCTCCCCCTAACGCGGCCCTAATTTTAGTGAAATGTTGGCCACCATAGGAAGCAAGTTGTCCACACACTTCTACTAATCAGGCATCTAGCACCTATTTTTTTATAGCAACATCCATACACTAACTGAGACAAGAAGAACAATTGAGAATCTACATAAATATACCACGAATGTAACAGAGAATATCATAACAGTGTGTGACTCTCCAAATGTGCAGCGACCGCAATGATCCAAATTAGTTCATTTTTAGCCATACAAATTAAAACTGGTCAACTAAGAGAAGGGTCATATGTTGAAATTGTGTACATGGACTGGCATGCTATCATTTTCAACGATCATGTGCTTTTCAGCTGTAATATAACCGAATCATACCGAAGTTTGCACAAGGCAAGGCAGCTTAAACTAATTGTAGGCTGACGTCAACTACTCTGACAAGAAGCTGTTTTTACCACTGGTATTTTGTACGTTATATCCGTATATTTAACATCAGAAATGTTTGTTAGTACCCTTGTAAGAATTTGGCGATGTTTGAATAAAATATGATTAGGACAATGGACTCGTTGATGTACTTGAAGAGATACTGGGTGCCACAACTGTCAACAACCTTTATCACGTGTCTTGGATGTCCTTGTCAAACGTTTGTTTCTTTCTGAAATTAACTATTTTGCCAGTAGTATCTCTTGTTTCCAATAATGTGTGTACATCAGCGAAATATATAGTGGCCAAGTAATTGACGTGTGGCGATGTTTGGACACTCTGTATCAAGCAGAGATCTGCGCCTGTGTAAAAGTATGGTTATTTTAAGGGGGGTTAGGACAACAATTTGTGTGACGCAAGATACACGTTCCACTGGGCATCTCAGTTTTGGTTTCATAATGTACTATGTATATACCTCAATTTACACCCAGCATTTTAGCCCGTTATCTACAATATAATTGTAGTTACCATCAAAAGACGCCTCTGTGCCTTTCAATATTGTGAATATTGTTGAAATGCCTGGCTTGTGCTTTTGACACCTACTGGTGTCGTACACGAGTGACATATAGTTCATGATTGCATCAGATTATTTAGCATAGTTTGCGGGCATTACATAATAAAAAAAATCGTGAAGATTTGCAAAGTGCATGTCCAATAAAATGCTGCTTAAAATAATGATTTTGTGTATTTTTTTGCAAAAGGATACAACATTTTATGAAAAATTACTAAAAAATTGATTTCGTTAATATTCTATATATTTTATTCCCATATCGGTAAGATACTGTGTTGGCCTGTATGCTGTGCTCAGTACCATTCATACCAGGCAAACGTCGTATGTAATATAAAGTACCGAATAAGCATGTTTAAACCAACTCAAGGCGCTGTTTAGCTTGGAGGTGTGCACAGTTTGATGACGCATATTTTAATTGTTACTGAGACAGTGTAAATTTCCCTTTGTGGTTAATCTAGTTATATGTATAGCTTGATATAAATCTAACTTTCGTGAAGATTTGCAAGATTCAGGAGATCTATTTGGGGTAAGACCACATTAAGGATTCGTCCGCCATTAGCCACCGAAAGAGTGCCCTTGAAAATACCGTTTTGGTGGCATGTGTGAATTTTGTTCGAGCACTTTGGCATGGCACATGTCAGTCCAGTGAATACTAAATGTACTACTACATTAGATCTTTCACGAGGTAGCAATAAACATACGCTAGTCGCTCGCGTATTCGCACAGTGGCTATTTTGCAGAACGCACCAATATTTCAAAATCCGTCACCAGATTGGGGCGAAATTGAGGGGTGTCAGGTTGGGGTGGATTTTTCTGAAAACTGAGGTATGAGAATTTTACGAGTTTTCCCCAGCACTTGTGTCAATGGAGGTTAAATATGCTGTGAAATTTTCAAGAAAATTGTTCGTCAAATTTAGCAGGAAATGAAGGAAACGTTATAATGGCCGCCTATGTAAAATTTAAATGTGGTCTTACCTCAGTTCATTTCCTATCCAACGTTCGTGTTAGCGTAGTTGCTGATACGCGTACATACAGTGATACATGCGTTCTGTTTGCATTACGCCAGCCTAGGTGTATTGACTACCTGGTAATTCCAAAATAAGTTGGTACGTTATGTTTTGGTCGTGCAATATTTAAAGCTGATATAATAATTTTGATCTGTTAAGTTGAACACTACCTCAACTTCGCTGGAAAGCATTCAGCCACGCTACGCTAATCTACCATTGTCTGTAGCCATGCTGGAACTCACTTATTCAGCCGAGTAGAATGGAACAACACAGAGAGAACGAGCCCAAAGTTTGAAACAGCAGCAAGATAATTTTAACCCCAAATCTCCAAGTTGATAATTCGATGCTCCAACAACAATGCTACAGTACAGGCATTAAATACTAAGTTAACTAAAAAATATTACATTAAATAGCACAGTAATACACATTACAGAAATAACAATAACACATGGAAGTGCACTTGTTTCCATTGAGGTCTTTCGCTAGCTGGATAATAATATAATTAGTGACGAGCGCAGTTGTGCAGTGGCTAGAGCTTCAAAGTCTCGGCCGAGAGAACCTGGGTCCGAATCCTGTGGTGCAGTGTCGAACCTTGGGCAAGTTCGTTCACTCTATATTGCTCCAGTTCACTTGAACAGATCTGCCCGGGAGTAAAGTGTAAAGCGCTTCGAGCAGTTCCGAGGACTGGATACTGTGCTATTATAAGAACTTACCTTTTAATTATTATAATAAGAGTAGGCCTAACAATGACTAAAACAATACTAATTAAAACTTACAATGCTTGGTGTAGGAAATTGTTTAGTATGTATTTGCCTGGCTAAATTGGCAAACATTAGACACATGAGGACAACATATAGTTATAATGAAGTTACTGGTAGCATTTTTTTTCTTGTACTAATGGCTGTTGTTTGCAGTATTGACTCTCACTGTATTTAAGAATGTTGTAAATGTCACTGTTTTATTTCTACTGCAATAGAAACCACCAGATGCAAATTTAGCTGCCCTATTTATCATGGAGAAACGCAATCATGCTAATTTGTAGAATATCGGCTGATGGCAGACTAATGATATTCTATTGCAATACATTCACTAATAGTTCCATTCATACTAAACTCTCGCAATGAGAACTGTGTCAGAACTTGCCCAAACTGTCCCATGCATCCACAGGCATATCACAATGCAGACCAGAACAGAGAAAGTTGTTGTTAAGCAGATGTACCTGATGTTACAAATCATTGTAAGGAGAGGCCATAATAATTTATTTTCTTACCTTACCTGCATTTTATGCAATTTCTGAAACTTTCACCAATCAACAGTTGCTGGTACATTATTACTGCGACTATATTTAGTCCAAGTAGGAGCCTCCTGACTCTTATTATGACAATCTTTTATTTTTCAACCATCCATTATATTTACCACTTTTGTTTTCATGTCAACTTGCTTACAACATATTGTATGTTTTCTGTTTATTTTGTAAGAATTATTCTATTTTATTGTGTAATTTGGGACAAATAAATATTGTTGTCGTTTCCTGTTAATGCACCCTAACCTATAATGTCGTGACCCGGCCCATGCTGACAGGGTCATATCTAAGACCCCAGAGTAAGGGAAAAGGAGGCCTAGCTTAGTTTTATATTTGGTAACATGTACAAGTTATAATTATAGGAAAATTTGAGGTTGCTAGTGTAATGAAGTTTTTTGTTATTAACTATGTCCTATTTAACTCTGTACATACTATAAAATGTAAACAAATATTTTGGTTAGGGAAAATGTTGCCGAGATTGAATGTTTATTTCAGGACAAGTTTCAGCATTTGTTTGTTTCCTCTAAAGGTATTTTGATCATTTTTTATCTTACCAAAATGTGAAAAACATCTATAATTAATTAGTAATCTGTAGATGTTAATGAAAGGTTTCTGTTTTGTAACCTGGACTAAGTAAACGCTGGTAATTATTAGCAGGAAGTTAGCTGAATCAGTTGTTCTGAATGTAAGAACCACAGGAACATGCCAAACATTCAAGGGCTTTGCAGTTAAAGGATCATCTCAGAACGTTGATGTCCGATATCGAACTAAATTACATTCATCTGTCCTCAACCCCCCACAACCTTCTCAGATGAAAGTTTGTCAACATTGATATGACGGTATCAATATACCAACAGTATCGGTTTGAAGCATAGAATATCAATGTCCGACAAAACTGCCTCTGACCCTCCCACAAAAGAAGGTAATTTAGTCTGATATTGGACATAAACGTTCTGAGATGAACCCTAACCCAGCCCGTCACCATAATGTTGCCAATAGAGCCTGTTTACAACCTGAATGTTTTGTTTACAATTTGAGTATTTTACAATAAAAGTATTCATATTACAAATACTCTTTCAGGTTTATTATTAAACACAATCTGGCTGGCAGTACACCTTCAACATATATATATAATTTTATAGATATATATACACATTCTTGTACTAAGAACGTTACAAGGTAGGTTTAACAACTGAATTGCCTTGATAAGAGCAGGGAAGGAAGGCGATACCTTAAGAAGGGAAGGAAGGCAATACTGTAAGAAGGGAAGGAAGGCGATACTATAAGAAGGGAAGGAAGGCGATGCTGTAAGAAGGGAAGGAAGGCGATGCTGTAAGAAGGGAAGGAAGGCGATACTGTAAGAAGGGAAGGAAGGCGATACTGTAAGAAGGGCTACGCTGTATTTACTGTAAACTGAACTCGCTGTAAAACGTGATCAATACTATATGAACTCAATCATTTCTGCTGTTGATACCGGAACCAGTGCTGTTGATACCGGAACCAGTGCTGTTGATACCGGGACCAGTGCTATTGATACCGGGACCAGTGCTATTGATACCGGGACCAGTGTTGTTGATACCGGGACCAGTGCTATTGATACCGGGACCAGTGCTATTCAGCAACCTAAAAGCCGACACTTGCATAATCAGGATGAACATACGTATATCACGTAATCCATCAACGTAACTTATTCTCATATCATGATTTATTGTTATTGTGAAGACCACCTGAAATGAAGGCACACTATGCAAATGAACATTGATTTATAACTAAATCTTGGTATTGCATGTTAAGTTAATTAAGTGTTAATAGTAACTTGTGTAGGTAAAGGAAATAATGTTATTTAAATATATGATGCAAATAGCAAGATACGCGCATAACCATAATATGTACCCTGTATGTATGTGCATAACCATGTGTACACTACATGCATAACATTAATGTGTACACTATATGTATGTGCATAACCATAATGTGTACACTATATGTTATGTGCATAACATTAATGTGTGCACTATATGTATGTGCATAACATTAATGTGTACACTATATGTATGTTCATAACATTAATCTGTACATTAGATGTATGTGCATAACATTAATGTGTACACTATATGTATGTGCATAACATTAATGTGTACACTACATGTATGTGCATAACATTAATGTGTACACTACATGTATGTGCATAACATTAATGTATACACTATATACATTAATGTGTACACTACATGTATGTGCATAACATTAATGTGTGTGTACACTACATGTATGTGCAGAATATTAATGTGTACACCACATGTATGTGCATAACATTAATGTGTACACTATATGTATGTGCATAACATTAATGTGTACACTATATGTATGTGCATAACATTAATGTGTACACTATATGTAGGCATGCCATGAGTACAAGTCTAGTGGCCATTTATATTGCGTTCAACTGGGTACAATTAGTAAAACAATGTTTATTATTAATATCAACATATTTAAATGTTGAACAACTCCAAGCAAGAATACACACATGTAACTGTTAAAGTATGTTCTTTTAAATCAGCTTAACATCAGGCAAACAAAAGTATGTACACAAGTTAACAGTTGATACAGTGCTGACCTCTCATGGTTGTAACGCACACTAACAAACAACTGCAGGTGCACAGTATTTCTACATAGTTGAATAAATATGTTGCTTTATCTGGAATAATTCCCTCATAAATTTGACAAGAGTAATACAAACACGTAACATTGAAACCGTAGCATAAAGAACAAGCATTTGGTTTGCACATAATTTATAATTCTTATGACAAGATATACAGCTTTAATTGTTTTGCACTTTTATTGTGGCACATATATATTTTGAGGAGAAACAACTGCCCTGATGATGCTATGTTGACCATATGGAGAATGTTGACACACTGGCTGACAATAACAATGCAGGTATGTAGGCTTTATAGTTTGGGGCAACACTAATGGCTGTGAGCATATTGGTGGACAAGTATATTGTTCCGGTCACTCAGATTATAATGGTTATCATTAATCAGTTGCCTATGGAAATGTCATGATATACAACGTTACAAAACAAGTTTATTAACTTGCACATTAGTTAGAAATGCAAGGCACACCCGTTTGGGTACAGACTGGGGACTAAATGAAACCCACATAATCTAATTACATAGTATACATTTTATAACTTCATAGCTTCATGCAAATACAAAGTGACAATAACAGAGTAACTACTTTTACACATAGTTTGCACTAACAGTAAAAGTTTTTCAACATTTGGATTAAAAAGTTCCAACACAAACATTATATTTATTATATAAACGACAGTTTTAGATATATACATAGGTACCTACCTTATGTATAGGTACACACATGTACCTATACATGTACCTATATAGGTACACACATGTACCTATATAGGTACACACATGTACCTACACAGGTACACGCATGTACATATATAAGTACACATGTACCTATATAGGTACACACATGTACCTATATATGTACACACATGTACCTATATAGGTACACACACACATGTACCTATATAGGTACATGTACAAAACGTGTGGACAAAGCAGACTGTAATGCGCCACAATTGTTTTGAACTATATGAAACCCCTCACCAGACAGATGCAACAGTATCATTTATGTTATCGTAATGACAGATCAACTCCGCTAATATGTAAAGTAGAACCTTGCTTTACTGTCACCATGTAATACAACCACCTCACAATTAAGGTCACCATGAGAGTCAAAAATTACTTTATTAGTCCCGCTAATATGGTCACCTCACTACTCAGGTCACTTTTGGCCAGTCCCGACGGCGACCTTAATAGAGAGGTTCCAAATGTACATAAGTTGGCAACTATTTCACAACATTGTCACTTGGCAGCCAGTGTTTGTGATGTCAACAATCTGGCAAACTTCGATGGAAACAATTATTATCGTGACAAGTCCAGCATTTCATGACATAACGTGGAGGGATGAAATGCAGACCGATTAACTGTACGAAAGAAAAAACTATGCATGAGTTAATTAGAATGAAGATGCTTAAAAAACGTGCCGAATGACAAATTGCTAGAATTAACACTGTCGAACACACTGCCACAAAGTGTCACCAAAACAGGTTACCTACTTGCGAATACACCGTGTTGAAGTACCAGTACCACTACTAATGACAAACATATGATCAATATTCTAGTACAGCAATCTGTTTGAAAACATAATATATTAAGTTCCATAATTTTTAAAATACAAAGTAGCTGTAGATACAATTACAGACTGATTCAACAATTTGTCATAACATATTTGTTAATCTTTTCCAGCTTTAAAATAACAGTTTAAATATGTAGAAACATTCTATGAAAGTGTTTTTGTCATGCAACATGCCTAGACTTGATCATATTTAAGCAGGTTGTTTCCAGGCATTTACAATGTTTTGGGGGATGTACATGAAGCCTTCAAAATGCAATTATCTTAAATTAATCAACTACATGAATCAATTACCTTCTAAAGCTCAAATCTACTTGTACCCAACTCCCAATCACAGATATGTGAACACAATTCTGCCAACTATTTTGTTAAAACAGCCATCACAAACTCAGTATTTTAACAATTTGATTAACATATGTTTTGGTAAACTAACAAATAAATGTTTATGTCTTACACAGCTGTACACATTTGCTAATCTTAACTATACACCAGATGGCACCACCGTGTAGTAGAGTTCAGTGGCGATATGGCGCGAATGAAAGCACGACATCAATGTATAAATATTGACCCAGCTGCGTAGATTAAACATGTAAGAAAAGCCTGAAGATAACAAAGATGATTATCTTGATGTAAGCATGTAACCGGTGTTTCATCTCTCTGTCATTTGCAGTCTCTCATCGTGAATATTCTGGATGTCTCTCCATCACCAGTGCTGTTGGGGGTACTGCTGGTAGGGCGGTTGTTGCTGTGGGGTCGAATACTGGGGCATCTGTGGCTGGCCTTGTTGGGGGTAGCCGTACTGGGCGTAGGGGTTGTAGCCCTGGGGCATCGATGGGGGCACGTAGTTGGCTGGAGGATAGACGGGGTAGGGCATGGCTGCGCCGTACACAGGGTAGGGGAGAGGCTGCTGACTGGAGCCTGAAACATGACATACAGTAGGAGTGAGTGCCATCGGGGTCAACACAGTTGCCATTTTTTAAATTTGAATGCATTTTTAATATTATCTTATGTTAAAATTTTTTTAAACAATCAAACAAATCAATTTTTTACCAATAGTTTTACTCTTTATTCAGCCAAACTACTTCATTGCACAACTTAATATACTATTTGTTAGAATAAATTACACAAACACACAAATTCATTTTCCATGGGATTTTCCACAAAACCTCTGTCAGAATGTTAAAGAATGATCTGGCTACCACGGTTACCATTATGCAAACTGATTATTATTTAATATTTGACCTACTTTTCACACATTCTTAATACACTACAAAATTGGTCAAGATAGAACACCTAATTTTAAAGATACGACAGTAAATGAAAACATGACATTTCACAAGGAGTGTGAACACTTACTGTGAAAATCTTTCAAAATAATGTCACGTGAAACATCATTTATGAATATGTGACCCATCTTAACGAAATGAGTCGGATGTCGGCAAAACTGATTTTCCGTAAATGCCGTTTATGTGAAACAATCGCGAATCCATCAATTTTGAGATTTCCCCTGAAAATTATTCTTTGGTATTCGTTTTATCAATTGCTACTGTAGTTACCCTCTAATTAACTATGTTCTGTGTATTTTAAAGCGGTTTTTGTAGAGCTGTGCAAAGTGTTCCGCTGAATCAGTTGTTCTGAATGTAAGAACCACAGGAACATGCCAAACATTCAAGGGCTTTGCAGTTAAAGGATCATCTCAGAACGTTGATGTCCGATATCAAACTAAATTACATTCATCTGTCCTCAACCCCCCACAACCCTCTCAGATGAAAGTTTGTCAACATTGATATGACGGTATCAATATACTAACAGTATCGGTTTGAAGCATAGAATATCAATGTCCGACAAAACTGCCTCTGACCCTCCCACAAAAGAAGGTAATTTAGTCTGATATTGGACATCAACGTTCTGAGATGAACCCTAACCCAGCCCGTCACCATAATGTTGCCAACAGAGCCTGTTTACAACCTGAATGTTTTGTTTACAATTTGAGTATTTTACAATAAAAGTATTCAAATTACAAACACTCTTTCAGGCTTATTATTAAACACAATCTGGCTGGCAGTACACCTTCAACATATAAATAATTTTATAGATATATATATATACACATTCTTGTACTAAGAACGTTACAAGGTTGGTTTAACAACTGAATTGCCTTGATAAGAGCAGGGAAGGAAGGCGATACTGTAAGAAGGGAAGGAAGGGGATGCTGTAAAAGGGAAGGAAGACGATACTGTAAGAAGGGAAGGAAGGCGATACTGTAAGAAGGGAAGGAAGGCGATACTGTAAGAAGGGAAGGAAGGCGATACTGTAAGAAGGGAAGGAAGGCGATACTGTAAGAAGGGAAGGAAGGGGATGCTGTAAAAGGGAAGGAAGACGATACTGTAAGAAGGGAAGGAAGGGAATGCTGTAAAAGGGAAGGAAGACGATACTGTAAGAAGGGAAGGAAGGCGATACTGTAAGAAGGGAAGGAAGGGGATGCTGTAAAAGGGAAGGAAGACGATACTGTAAGAAGGGAAGGAAGGCGATACTGTAAGAAGGGAAGGAAGGCGATACTGTAAGAAGGGAAGGAAGGCGATACTGTAAGAAGGGAAGGAAGACGATACTGTAAGAAGGGAAGGAAGGCGATACTGTAAGAAGGGAAGGAAGGCGATACTGTAAGAAGGGAAGGAAGGCGATACTGTTAGAAGGGAAGGAAGGCGATACTGTAAGAAGGGAAGGAAGACGATACTCTAAGAAGGGAAGGAAGGGGATGCTGTAAAAGGGAAGGAAGGGGATGCTGTAAAAGGGAAGGAAGACGATACTGTAAGAAAGGAAGGAAGGGGATGCTGTAAGAAGGGAAGGAAGGCGATACTGTAAGAAGGGAAGGAAGGCGATGCTGTAAGAAGGGAAGGAAGGCGATGCTGTAAGAAGGGAAGGAAGGCGATACTGTAAGAAGGGAAGGAAGGCGATACTGTAAGAAGGGAAGGAAGGCGATACTGTAAGATCTTGTTTCCCAATTAACAGAATATCATGAGAATGTCACTGTCTTCAAGTTGTCAAAATGTCAGCCAGATATGTCCATGCCAACTAAGGTATAACGGTGGCGCAGGTTTTTGTTTTTGTTAACAATGGCGGTAATTACATATGCAATTAATGTTATTGCTAATTATTTCTAACAAAGATTTGTTTTCATAGTAATTGAATGTCACGAGAGTGCCATTATCTTCAAGTGTTCCAAAACCAGCCAGATATGTCCATGCTAACTAAGGTATAATAGTGCTGCAGGTTTTCGCTTTTCATAACAAGGGTGGTAATTACATAGGAAATTAATTGTATTGTTAATTATTTCTAAAAAAGATTTTGCTTTCATATTAATAGGATATCACGAGGATGCCATTATCTGCGAGTTACCAAAATTTTAGCCAGATGTGCCTTTGCTAACCAAGGTATCATAGTAGTGCAGGTTTTCGCTTTTCTTACAAAATGGTGGTAGAAAAAAGCTTGTCTTGAGAATAACATTATCTTCAAGTATTCCAACTTTTAGGAAGATCTGTACAGGGTAACTAAGGTACATTTCATGAAACATAACGAATATTTTGCATCAACTTTGACGGCTATTTTCTGGGTTTGAAGGTTTTTACACCACATGTGTTTCTTAAGGCATAACTTCAGTTAGAATTAAGATATCGTCTTACATTACACATCATGCGAATGCAGAGATTCCGATCTTTCCAATGCTACTAATAATTAAATATAAAAAATTTCCGACATGCGACTCATTTTGTTAAGATGGGTCACATATAGTGGGAAACCATCTTCTGCATATTTGTGTATGTAGCGCCATCTGGAGCACGGACAGTTTGCTAATATGAAGAGATGACCTCCACGTGAACTACGACCTACTTACCATAGACTGGCTGTGGCATTGCGGACTGTGGTGCTGTAGGTGGTGGTGCTTGCTGCGGTGGTGTGTACACTGACGCTGAGGGTGTGGGGGATGGGGTGGTGGCTACAAGCAGACAGCAGGACATGGTTTATGCAGGAAGAAACCAACCCACTAACAGTCAGACTGTTCCACTATTACTACAGTCAATACATTCATAGGTCTACTCACGTCCATAAGATGCTCCAAACAGATCAACTTATTGGCTCTCTACAACCTTGTTATAACCAGCGAGACATTTCTGGGTCATGGAGTTTTATGCATTATTATGGTGGTTCCGGTGGCCAAGACATGCTTGTTTTAAATTAATCATTTCTAATAAATGTTTTGAAGATAGACTAACAACTGTTTTCTCGGACTGCCTAAGACATCAAGCAATACTCTAGTCTAAAAAGAATTCAGTTTCTAGGTTGTTTAGAGACATTTCCATGCTTTTAAAGACAATTAAAAAATATGTCAAAAAATCACCTAAAAATGGCATTTTATTTCATTTTGAGAAATACCCTGAAAGAAAAATTGCATGTTTGTAAGCACAAATATATTATTGACATTCGGATGGGTGTTTTGTGAAAAAAATGCATATTAAGTGTGCTACAGCTTCATAAAAATGTTACATAAATGTTGAAAGACAGCCAAAAGTTGAAGTGTATTTTTGGCACAACCCCTTCATCGATCGTAAAACAATTCACTGCAATTTGGCGCACATAAGGCCAGTTTGCATGTCAAGTTATAGCTTCGTAACTATTGCAGTTTAACATTTTTTTAATTAAGCAATGCTTCCTGGTTGTCATTGATATCAGACATGTCACCAGATAGGCTGGTTTGCAATGTGAAGTTTTTTCATTGGCAAGCAGTTTATTTTTAATACAAATGTCAAACGACCTCATGTTTATGACTGGCCTACGGCCCCACATGCTAGCCTGTGTTTTTGTCAGGAGTTATCAACCCCGGGTTACTGACAAATGGTGGCGTTGTTGAGCGTCGAATTGCGTTCGGTCGCAAAACAAGAAGACTACGCAAAACAAGAAGACTACCGCCAGCATTGGTTATTTATGTAATCTTCACGAAACAGGATACTGGTATCAGAATAACCAGACGATAAATTATGATATGCGTTCACGGCGAGCGAATTTACATTCGCGGACATCTGCGCTGGCATGAAACTGACATCATCGTTTCTACGGAAATAAGTAGCAGTTTTTAAATGACGGACTGGTGACATATGGCACTAATGCCATGTTTTCTTTTGTAGTACCGGGTACATATGTTCATACCAACACCTACTAATGTTCTATGAAGAAAAAAGTAAAGAAATCAACTGACACAATAACCACCGCTCAAGCCTTAAAGTAACAGTTCACTATTTAAATTACATTCAGCGAAGGTAATTTAAATGTACACGGTACATCATGAACAAGAATAGCTGTATCTAATAGAAATAAGCATGCAGTGAGAATACAATAATTATAATGTCGCTTCTCGTCTGTCATTGTACGATGACATGAATTGAGAACACATATTTAATGTTTACATCAAAATAATACTTTAAAAATATTTCTGCAATTAATGTAAAAAGAACTGGTATTCATTATTTATAAGAAAATCATGCATAAAAACGAAGTTTACTCATTTCACATTCCATTGCTATCACAATTCTTAGGGAAATAAGCATGTCTAAAAGTTTCAATTATGGTTAAACCATAACAGAAACATAGAAAATGTAATCGCAATCAAATTAACACAGTTGTGCAGTGGTCAGTGCAGTGGTCAGTGCAGATTACAACCAATGAGAGGGGTACTGAGCGTGGGAAATAGACGGAGGTAATCAGTGCTATGCATCACAAATGATGCCATTAATATGAAGACTAACAAGCGAACAAATTTGGTGGATGAAATATATGAATTGACAGCAGATCTTGTCTACAGTGAATGCAGAGCATCAAGTGTGTACCTGCGGGGGCGCTGGGTGCCTTGGAGGGAGGCGGGGGACGCCGAGGAGGGGCCTTTTTAGTCCTTGGTGCCGCGGTTGGCTTCCCACTAGTACTAGCCTCTGGAGCGGACGGCACTGGGGAGAAATGTATGGGCAGAGTGTGCAAACAAGACATCACATCACTGGGAGAACACATTCTACAAGAAGGATAAATGATGAGGTCTTCTATTAAGCATGCTGCATTTGTGGTTAAACTACTGGTCTGAAAGGGGCTGTTCTACTAGTCTTAACATCATGTTATATTTAATGCAACGACAACAGCAATAACAACAACACTAACAACAACTACTTAGTAACAACAGAACACAACAAATGCAAGTTGACCTCAATGAAGCACTAACAGGTGGGTCAATGTTATCGTGATGTAGAGAACGTCTAAGTTGGTGGCTATTTAGGTCGACAGAAACTTGTTAAAATATCAAGAAAATTACGAAATTAGAAGCCACTCATAGGGATACCTGATACGGTCCATCTGTACTTAAGCTGAAAAGTTGGTGGTCAGCAGGACCTTAAACTTTGTAAGGTTGGTGGTCAGCACAAAATATAAACAGCGTTTACATTGTCAGCTTTACAAGTATAACTTTTTATATTTCCCTTAAAGATTGAAGTCCTGGAGGCCGGGCCTTTTTGAGAGTTGCCAGGCAAGTGAAAAGTTTACCATTTAAGGCCTGTGGACTGGTAGTCACTTTGACCATTGGTCACTGTCCATCATTTTTCTGTGCCCACTAAAATATGTTTATAACATGTTTCTTATCTATTTATAAATTCAACAAACAATTGTTACTTTCAAAATTCAACCCAACATTAAAATATGCGGTGAAGACTGAAAGTTTGATGTGCAAAGGAGGAATCATTCTTTACCCCCCTCTTCTGCCTCAATATTTGCTCCAGAACTCATTTGTTTGAGTCAAACTTTGAGCCAACATGCTGAACAGCAACATAACTGTTTAGTGAGCAGCTAAACCAACACTACCTCTCTGATATGTTGGCTCCCAGAATGGTGAATTAGATCTAACAGGCTGTTGGCCCGCAATGTCCAGTGATTGGGGAGAAGCCGTTTGCAATGGGGGTTGTTGGCCCACAAAGTTCCTCAGTGGAGGTGTCACCATAACCGATGACAGCGGAGGTGTCACCATACCCAGTGACAGTGGATGTATCACCCTACCTGATGATGGCTGTGTCATTCTACCTGTTGTGACATCATTACAGTAGTGACAACCCAACCTGACACTGACATTATCTAATGTCGACATATCTACATTAGATTTTAGTTCACACCAACATTGGTTGACAGTGACATGGGTAGACAGTGTTACTGCCACGTGACATAATTACAATCGTTCTCAGTGACACATGATTGATACTGTCAGTGTCACTTGACACAGAATGACCCAGGTGCAGTGACATTACTGGCGTCATAATAAGTATTTCTTTGTCCATTTCACAGAATAATCTCAACAGATAATAATCTTATTCCAACTGCTGAAAACTTATTGTTTATGTCGGCCATCACACAGTGTTATTCTTTTGCACAAATAACCTAGTCTATAGAAATTGTGCTGAACTCGTGCATATTGTACACTGGCATTATTGGCTTGTAGCTGTATTTACTGTCTATTGGCCAGTGTTATCAGTGATACACGTCTTCTCGCCCATTTCAACATCGATTTGTGGTTTATAATTGTATATTTGGCAAATTCTGTGTTGTTATTGTTGTTGTTGAAATAAACTGTATTCTACGACTCGTAATACAGCAGTGAGAGGCAAACTGTATTCTACGACTCGTAATACAGCAGTGAGAGGCAAACTGTATTCTACGACTCGTAATACAGCAGTGAGAGGCAAACTTTATTCTACGACTCGTAATACAGCAGTGAGAGGCAAACTGTATTCTACGACTCGTAATACAGCAGTGAGAGGCAAACTGTATTCTACGACTCGTAATACAGCAGTGAGAGGCAAACTGTATTCTACGACTCCTAATACAGCAGTGAGAGGCAAACTGTATTCTACGACTCATAATACAGCAGTGAGAGGCAAACTTTATTCTACGACTCATAATACAGCAGTGAGAGGCAAACTTTATTCTACGACTCATAATACAGCAGTGAGAGGCAAACTGTATTCTACGACTCATAATACAGCAGTGAGAGGCAAACTTTATTCTACGACTCATAATACAGCAGTGAGAGGCAAACTGTATTCTACGACTCGTAATACAGCAGTGAGAGGCAAACTTACGTCATCACTGATACTTGAAGGAATATTTATTAATAATCTGTCTCAGTTACTATTTGGGAAATAGTGACAAGATCATTTGATGCCAGTGACGTATAAACAGTACTCTCATCATGGCTAATACCAGAGAGGTGAATACACAAGCTTTTGACAAGAACAACATATCAGTCCCTGGCAGTTCACACACAGGATGTAGAGCTAAATAATGGGCCACGAGGACTTCAACACAATGTTTAAATGATAATAAGAGACTGGATACAACAGTAGGGGGCAGTGACACTATCAATGCATGCACACACACACACACACACACACGCACACACACACACACACACAACATCATAAGAAATTGGCGCACTCTCAGAGTGCATAACGTAGGCGGCCATTTTACCTGTTGGTTGTTGATAGGAGGGGGCGGCAGGCGGGGTGGCTGCTGGGCGCTGGGCGATTGTATTCTGCAGATCCTTCATCAGCTCTTCCTTCTCCGTGCGACGGGCAAAACATAGGTCACTGACCTTTGACTGGAACTTGACCAGTAGCTCTGTGAGGTCATTGTAGAACTGTGGACAGGAAGACAATGTAAACAACTGCTCTGTGAGGTCATTGTAGAACTGTGGACAGGAAGACAATGCAAACAACAGCTCTGTGAGGTCATTGTAGAACTGTGGACGGCAAGACAATGCAAACAACAGCTCTGTGAGGTCACTGTAGAAGGCAAGACAACGTAAACAACTGCTCTGTGAAGTCACTGTAGAACTGTGGACAGGAAGGCAATGCAAACAACAGCTCGGTGAAGTCATTGTAGAACTGTGGACAGGAAGACAATGCAAATAACAGCTCTGTGAGGTCATTGTAGAACTGTGGACGGCAAGACAACATAAACAACTGCTCTGTGAGGTCACTGTAGAACTGTGGACAGGAAGACAGCGTAAGCAACAGCTCTGTGAGGTCATTGTAGAAATGTGGACGGGAAGACAATGTAAACAACAGCTCTGTGAGGTCATTGTAGAACTGTGGACAACAAGACAATGCAAACAACAGCTCTCTGAGGTCATTGTAGAACTGTGGACGACAAGACAACGTAAACAACTGCTCTGTGAGGTCACTGTATAAATGTGGACAGGAAGACAATGTAAACAACAGCTCTGTGAGGTCATTGTAGATCTGTGGACGGGAAGACAACGTAAACAACAGCTCTGTCAGGTTATTGTAGAACTGTTGATGGGAAAACAACATAAACAACAGCTCTGTGAGGTCACTGTAGGACTGTGGACGGGAAGACAACGTAAATAACAGCTCTGTGAGGTCATTGTAGAACTGTGGACGGGAAGACAATGTAAACAACAGATCGGTGAGGGCACTGTAGAAATGTGGATGGGAAGACAAAATAAACAACAGCTCTGTGAGGTCATTGTAGAACTGTGGACGGGAAGACAACATAAACAACAGCTCTGTGAGGGCACTGTAGAACTGTGGACGGGAAGACAATGTAAAAAACAGCTCTGTCATTGTAGAACTGTGGGTGGGAAGATAACATAAACAACAGCTCGGTGAGGTCATTGTAGAACTGTGGGTGGGAAGACAACATAAACAACAGCTCTGTGAGGTCATTGTAGAACTGTGGGTGGGAAGACAACATAAACAACAGCTCTGTGAGGTCATTGTAGAACTGTGAGTGGGAAGACAACATAAACAGCAGCTCAATGAGGTCATTGTAAAACTGTGGGTGGGAAGACAACATAAACAACAACTCTGTGAGGGCACTGTCAAACTGTGGACGGGAAGACAACGTAAATAACAGCTCTGTGAGGTCATTGTAGAACTTTGGGTAGGAAGACAACATAAACAACAGCTCTGTCAGGGCACTGTCAAACTGTGGACAGGAAGACAACGTAAATAACAGCTCTGTGAGGTCATTGTAGAACTGTGGATGGGAAGACAAAATAAACAACAGCTCTGTGAGGTCATTGTAGAACTGTGGACGGGAAGATAATGCAAACAACAGCTCTGTGAGGTCATTGTAGGACTGTGGACGGGAAGACAACATAAACAACAGCTCTGTGAGGGCACTGTAGAACTGTGGACGGGAAGACAATGAAAAAAACAGCTATGTCATTGTAGAACTGTGGGTGGGAAGATAACATAAACAACAGCTCGGTGAGGTCATTGTAGAACTGTGGGTGGGAAGACAACATAAACAACAGCTCTGTGAGGGCACTGTCAAACTGTGGACGGCAAGACAACGTAAACAACAGCTCTGTGAAGGCACTGTAGAACTGTGGTCGGGAAGACAATGTAAACAACAGCTCTGTGAGGCCATTGTCGAACTGTAGACAGGAAGACAATGTAAACAACAGCTCTGTGAGGTCATTGTAGAACTGTTGACAGGAAGACAATGTAAACAACAACTCTGCGAGGAGAGTGAGAGTGGGTGGGGGGGCAGAAGGGAGGGAGAGATGGGGGAGATAGGGGATAGAGAGGTAGGGAGAGAGGGTGGCAGAGAGAGATTGGTGAGCGAGAGGGAGAGAGTGAGGCAAAGAGACAGAGTAAAGTGCAGTGCTGGGACCCACCTTCGTGCCTTCATCCAAGTTACTCTTGAGGGTGACAAAGCTGTCAAAGGCAGCAGCCAAGTCCTTGAGTTTCTGCTCCCGGTTCGTGGCTGACTGGTTCTGTGACCGCGCTTGACTGAAGTCGTTGTTGGTGCTCTGAAATAAACACCACAGTTGATGTTGCAAAGAACAACAGACATACGACATGTCAACAGTTGTACACTGGTGATATGCCAACAGATGTACACTGATGACATGTCAACAGTTGTACACTGTTGATATGACAACAGTTGTACACTGTTGATATGTCAACAGATGTACATTGGTGACATGCCAACAGTTGTACACTGTTGATATGTCAACAGTTGTACACTGGTGACATGTCAACATTTGTACACTGATGACATGTCAACAGTTGTACACTGTTGATAAATCAACAGTTGTACACTGGTGACATGTTAACAGTTATACATTGGTAACATGTCAACATGTCACTGGTGACATGTCTACACATGTCTGTGCTAACTATGGATCACTGTAAGTGTATCTCCTCCCAGGTCAATCTATATATGACTGTGCTAACTATGGATCACTGCCAGTGTATCTCCTCCAAGGTCCATCTATATATGACTGTGTTAACTATGGGTCACTGTAAGTGTATCTCCTCCCAGGTCCATCTATATATGACTGTGCTAACTATGGATCACTGTCAGTGTATCTCCTCCCAGGTCCATCTATATATGACTGTGCTAACTATGGATCACTGTCAGTGTATCTCCTCCCAGGTCCATCTATATATGACTGTGCTAACTATGGATCACTGTCAGTGTATCTCCTCCCAGGTCCATCTATATATATGACTGTGCTAACTATGGATCACTGTCAGTGTATCTCCTCCCAGGTCCATCTATATATGACTGTGCTAACTATGGATCACTGTCAGTGTATCTCCTCCCAGGTCCATCTATATATGACTGTGCTAACTATGGATCACTGTCAGTGTATCTCCTCCCAGGTCCATCTATATATATGACTGTGTTAACTATGGATCACTGTCAGTGTATCTCCTCCCAGGTCCATCTATATATGACTGTGCTAACTATGGATCACTGTCAGTGTATCTCCTCCCAGGTCCATCTATATATGACTGTGCTAACTATGGATCACTGTCAGTGTATCTCCTCCCAGGTCCATCTATATATGACTGTGCTAACTATGGGGCACTGTAAGTGTATCTCCTCCCAGGTCCATCTATATATGACTGTGCTAACTATGGGGCACTGTAAGTGTATCTCCTCCCAGGTCCATCTATATACAACTGTGCTAACTATGGGGCACTGTAAGTGTATCTCCTCCCAGGTCCATCTATATACAACTGTGCTAACTATGGATCACTGTCAGTGTATCTCCTCCCAGGTCCATCTATATACGACTGTGCTAACTATGGATCACTGTCAGTGTATCTCCTCCCAGGTCCATCTATATATGACTGTGCTAACTATGGGTCACTGTAAGTGTATCTCCTCCCAGGTCCATCTATATATGACTGTGCTAACTATGGATCACTGTCAGTGTATCTCCTCCCAGGTCCATCTATATATGACTGTGCTAACTATGGATCACTGTAAGTGTATCTCCTCCCAGGTCCATCTATATATGACTGTGCTAACTATGGATCACTGTCAGTGTATCTCCTCCCAGGTCCATCTATATATGACTGTGCTAACTATGGGGCACTGTAAGTGTATCTCCTCCCAGGTCCATCTATATATGACTGTGCTAACTATGGGGCACTGTAAGTGTATCTCCTCCCAGGTCCATCTATATGTGACTGTGCTAACTATGGATCACTGTCAGTGTATCTCCTCCCAGGTCCATCTATATATGACTGTGCTAACTATGGGGCACTGTAAGTGTATCTCCTCCCAGGTCCATCTATATATGACTGTGCTAACTATGGGGCACTGTAAGTGTATCTCCTCCCAGGTCCATCTATATATGACTGTGCTAACTATGGGGCACTGTAAGTGTATCTCCTCCCAGGTTCATCCATATGACTGTGCTAACTATGGGGCACTGTCAGTGTATCTCCTCCCAGGTCCATCTATATATGACTGTGTTAACTATGGGGCACTGTAAGTGTATCTCCTCCCAGGTCCATCTATATATGACTGTGCTAACTATGGATCACTGTCAGTGTATCTCCTCCCAGGTCCATCTATATGTGACTATGCTAACTATGGATCACTGTCAGTGTATCTCCTCCCAGGTCCATCTATATGTGACTATGCTAACTATGGATCACTGTCAGTGTATCTCCTCCCAGGTCCATCTATATGTGACTGTGCTAACTATGGGGCACTGTAAGTGTGTCTCCTCCCAGGTCCATCTATATACGACTGTGCTAACTATGGGGCACTGTCAGTGTATCTCCATAGTTAGCACAGTCATATATAGATGGACCTGGGAGGAGATACACTTACAGTGCCCACATTTATTGAAAAAGGACGCAGAAAAATACCAAAACAGAAAACAGTACAGGCAACATGGCTAAATGTACTAACGTAACTAGGTAAACCTTAATATTAGTATTACAATAATGCCAATACAATTTATACCAACAATCTGATTTGATGTAACTGACTGACCGTAGTATTTATGTGACTGTCAGGACAGGATATGTTGCAGTGTTAGTGTTATTTCGGCATTTAATGCTGATAGTTATTACCTTTTGTTTAATTTATGTCCACTCTATTTAGTCCAAAATATGACTAGTTACCTAGCCAGACGTTTCAACTAGGTCTTGCCTACAATGTCACGCATGTAGACACGGTATGCATGATTGAAGACACTTGCGTGCCAATGCAATAATAACTAGACTGGTCTGAAACAGTAATATATAAGGGCATGTTAATAAAGTTGAAAGGTTTTACTACATAACTACCACAGGGAGAGCATCGCCTGAAAGAACATCACTAGCCGTTATGCCTGTGTGCATATGTTGCAAGAGCACAGGAAACAGTCTCAACAAGATTTTGTTGTCTCATAATGAACCTCTTACAGTGCCACACCTTGAAGCACATGTCCTGCCAATATACAACATGAATGTTACAGTACTTAGCAAAGTTGCAGCAGCAATGATTTGACTTATTTATCACGAAAGAAGATAACAATTACCTTTGCTGATGGATGGACACTTGAGAATGGTGAACAGGTATTCACTGCCATCGATGTGACACGGAGGTTGTCTCCAATCACGCTGAAAACAGAGATACATGGAATTATTCTACATGTGGCCACCAATGAAGCTAAACATTGTGTCTACTCATGGTGGCTAGGCAATAAACAGTCCTTTCTTATTTTATTAATGACACCTTCCCAGATGAGCAGTGGTATTTGTTTTCAGAGTAACCATAGCACTATATACTTCTATATGGGTTTTGTTCATGGGAATTAGTGAATGTCAAGAATCTGTCCAATTTGCTGCAAAGTGAGAACAACATGTTGTGATTCTCCACGCCACTCATCCTGCTTGAGTTGTACAAATTACATACTAAATACGAGTACACGATTTGTACAAACAGTATGTGTGGGCCTGTGAGCAGGGGCCGAGGTGATTTCTTCCCATGTTTGGGGAACAGGATTTGACATTTTGATATCAGTCACAGTTATCCATGTGATGCTAAAAGGCTTTGTATAGATGTTCATCTGGGTTTGCGTGTCCATATCTACATTATTCAACTTTTTCACATATTGTCTTTCACTTGAATTCTATGTACAGTCATGTGCCCTGTTCCCTGTAAAACCTGACCCACCATATGCCCTACCCACCCTCCCATACCCAGATTTTATGTTACTCTTGAGACCAGACTCTACAGCTAAAATGTCTTTTTTGGCACATCTACAAAAAATTGTGTTACAAAAAACTTACAATTGGTTTTCAAAATAACTAACCCATCTATATATAATCATGTGGAGCACAGTGGTCAAGCAGGAAGTGCGCTGGACTCTCAAATGGAGAACCGGGGTTCGAATCTAGGTACCAACAGATCGGTGGTTCAGTACTGGTATCGACCACCATGTCAAAACGTTGGCAACTCTACATTGCTTGTGTCTTTCAGGAGAGACACTAAGCCATTGGAATCACCAAGCCGTTGGTCTATCTGCTATGCCGGGAGAAGTAAAAAAAAACAATGAAAAAAATGGAAATAGAAAAATTGTCGTGGCCTCACTGAGCTGAGATCTCATTCTCTAAACTGGTGGTAGTGGTGGTTTTGGTGGTAGTGGTGGTAATGGTAATGGTAGTGGTTTTGGTGGTAGTGATGGTGGTAATGGTAGTGGTGGTGGTAATGGTAGTGGTGGTGATAATGGTAGTGGTGGTGGTAGTAGTGGTGGTAACGGTAGTGGTGGTGATGGTAATGGTAGTGGTGGTGGTAGTAGTGGTGGTAACGGTAGTGGTGGTGATGGTAATGGTAGTGGTGGTGGTAGTAGTAGTATTTTATTTACAACACATCACGTACAGTGAGTATACAGACCCGTACGCCACAAAATAGGAGCACTAGAAAGAAAATGCACAAAGGCAATCATCTTATTTCCATAGCTGACCTATATATAATGTATATATATATATATATATATACTATATATATATATATATACTATATATATATATATATTCTTGGACACTGATATTTTATGTAGCAGGATTCTTCTTCCAATTGACCAGTTGCCTCTTGTACTTATTTATCTATTTATGTATTATTATATTTTATATATATATATATATATATAAAATAAATAAATAGTTTTTCCATTTACATATATATATATATAAATAAATATAGTTTTTCCATTTACATATATATATAAAATATAATAATACATAAATAAGTACAAGAGACAACTGGTCAATTGGAAGAAGAATCCTGCTACATAAAATATCAGTGTCCAAGAATCACTGAGGAGAGAGAACCTGGACCTCCAAACTGAGCAGACTAGGGAGTGAGTCCTTGCTCCCAGGGGACCAACTGCCAATCAATGTGGAGCCTGGACATGCACACAGATGCTAACTATTGTCTTACAAAGCTAACAATACTACTGCCATTCTCTGACTCTAGTAGCTTGCACAAACATGTCTGCAGGGCCAGCCTTGAGCAAGTCTAAACTGGCAGCCTCATGCACAGTCACACAGCATCTTAATGGTCCATGCAGTTACCTAACTTAAGGTATTGACTTTGTGTGTTATTGTAGCGTTCATAGTTGCATCATCAGATTCATAGTTGCATCATCAGATTCATAATTACATCATCAGGTGTTTACCAGGGAAGATTTTAGTTCACTGCCAATACCAGAGGCTAAGTTCAAGGGGGCAGAATCAGAAAATCATTGGCATCTCGATAAGTCTAAAGCTTCCTAGTCCACAATCCATCTTTAGCGTGTTGCTTTGGATGTGAACCTTGTTAAATAAGTTGTGCAAAAACCAAGCCCACATCAATATCACCTGTTATATATTATAACTAGGCCTAAATATTGGTCTACATTTTAAGCTTCAGTGTCTCTTTTCCACCATTCACCATAGTTTCAGTCTGCACTGAAAAAAAATATTTCTATCAATATTTTCATAACAATTTATTATTTTAAACACTTCTATCTGATCTCCTCTCAATCTCCTGGTCTCTAGTGTTGTTAAACCACATTCTTTTAGGCGAATTTCATAACTAAGATCCCTCGGTTTTGGTATCATTTTAGTTGCTCTCCTGTGTACTCTTTCTAGCATATCTATGTCCTTCTTGCGATATGGCCTCCATGCTTGTATACAATATTCTAAATGAGGCATCACTATTGTTTTGTACAGCAGTATTATTAGTTCTGTTTCCTTATACGTTATATTTTGCCTAATTAATCCTAGGATTTGATTTCCCTTTGAAGCTGCAATTCCTTTAGTTTAAGCAGTAATCTTTGATGTGGTACTTTGTCCAAAGCTTTTTGAAAATCTGAGTAGACAATATCTACTGGTGATCCCATATCTACCCACTTAGTGATGTCTTCCAAAAAACATAACATATTTGTTAAGCATGACCTCACTTTTATAAACCCATGTTGAGATGGGTTTATCAAGTTATGTTTAACCAAAAAATCCACCATGTGATCTTTAATTAGTCGTTCTAATAATTTGCAAATCACTGATGTTAAACTCACTGGTCTATAGTTCTCCGACTTGTTTCTCGAACCTTTTTTAAATAACAGTATAATGTTTGCCTCTTTCCATTCTAAAGGAACCATTCCCTCTTCTAATGACAAATTGAAAACTGTTGCAAGCGGTATGCTAATTTGTTCTATAATTTCCAATAGTAGTTTGGGTGGAATCCCATCCACTCCAGGTGATTTATTATCCTTCATAGCCCTTATTTTCTTTGCTACCATTTCCGGGGTTACAATTAACTGTCCTAAATAGTCTGAATCTGTCCCCTTGAACTTAGCCTCTGGTACTGGCAGTAAACTAATATCTTCCCTGGTAAACACTGAACTAAAGTACTCATTCAGGTCTTCTGCCATTAAGAATGCCTCTGATATTATATTTCCAGCACTATCTTCTAGAGGACCGACCTTATATTGAACTTTCTGTTTGCTTCGAACATACGCATAAAAACTCTTGCTGTCATGTTTTATATTACTAGCTAATTGTTGTTCATAGCTTCTCTTTGAATTTCTAATTTCAGCTGTAGCTTGGTTAAGTGCTTCTTTATAACTGTTGTAGTCTTCATCATTTCCAGTACATCTATAATTGTTTATGACTTCCACATAATTTGTTTATACTTACTTTTTCTAATGGCTTCTTTCGATAAGTGTTTCTTTTTGGACCATTTCCCTTGTTTTTTGAAGGATACAAATTTGTCGACTATGCACTTAATTTCACTTTTTAATACATTCCAGCATTCTGTTGCTGTCTTATTCTTCAGTGTGTTATTCCAATCTATCTTCGCTAAATATTTTCTCATGTCCTTATAGCTTCCTTTGTGGAAATTTCTCCTATACTGGTTTTTACTATTCCTTTCTGATTTTACTTTGATGGTAAAATGTATCTGGTTGTGATCACTATTCCCCAGTGGCTCACATATCTTGACATCGTCAACTAATTCATTCTGTGAGGACAAAACTATGTCCAACACATTCTCACCCCTGGTTGGCTCTAGCACATGTTGAGAAAGGAAACTATCTTGTACTAAAACTAAAAACTTGTGGTCCTCACTCCCCATACTCTGTAGAGATTTCCATTGTATATGCCTGTGGTTAAAATCCCCCATAATAATTCAGTTCCGGTTGCTCACTTCCCTTGTAGCATTTTGTATTTTTTATTCTCTTCTATGCTTATGTTTGGACTTCAATAAACTAACCCAACTGTTAACGTTGAGTTTCCTGTAACTATGTTACACCAAACAGCTTCTTCGCAGTCTGCTTCTCTTTCTAATTTTATTTCATAAGCCTGGATAGATTCTTTAATATATAAAATAACTCCACCTCCCTTTCTTCCTATTCTATCTTTCCTAAACATTACATATCCTGTCAGTCCGAATTCGGCATCTGATGCATCAGTGGTGATCCAGGATTCGGTTATACCTATTATGTAAGGGTCAATATCATCTACCATGATGTTTAGTTCATTTCTTTTGTTTACTATACTCCTTGCATTTAAACAAACACATTTATATCCAGCTTCAGAAGAGTTTTCCAGACTGTTCTTTGCTGATTTATTTGTGCTGTCTTTATCTATGCCTCCAGTTCCAGGCTTCTCTGTGAGTCCCCCCTGCATATGGATGAATATGACTAATCAATAATACATCATACCTGGGTGCTCGTGCACTTGAATAATAAATATGAAAGTAATACATTAAAATTGGCAAATGACAGAGGAGATATTAATATTATTATTATATGCGATCAGTATAATCACACTTTGGTGACTTGGTTAAACCACTAACCAACTAGAATACAAAGCAACATTCCACAATAGATCCATGGAAACCATTCATGTAAGTCCTTCACAGATACTTTGTGGAATATCAACGTCAGCATAAAGTAATTATACCATTGACACTAGATATTTACTGGCCCAGTATACCTGGACTACAACTGCAGAATGACCTGCCACCAGCTACAATGTATGTTCAGCCAACCATGTTGTGTAGTCTGTAGGTGCATGTGCACCCAAGACTACTGGTTCACAAACAGTTTCATCATTAGACTGTGTTGACTTCACCAAATATTTGCAACTTTCGTATATATAGACATAATTGTATATAATAAACGCAGACGCGTGAAGAAGAATTAGAAATGACCCATTATCAGAAAAGAAAAGGGCCATCTTGTATCCAGGATGGCAACCAAATTGTTTTTATTTGTTCTCATACAAAACCACAAGAAGTCTATCTCAGCTTACGCACACATTTACACACACCACACCATACCATTAACAAATGACTAAGGATTCGTCTGCCATTACCCACCGAAAGAGTGCCCTTGAAAATACCGTTTTGGAGTGATGTGTGAATTTTTTCGAGCACTTTGACATGGGACATGTCAGTCCAGTGAATACTGAATGTACTACTGCATTAGTTCTTTCATGAGATAGCAATAAACATACGCTAGTCGCTCGCGTATTCGCAGTGGCTATTTTGCAGCACGCACCAATATTTCAAAATCCGTCACCAGATTGGGGCGAAATTGAGGGGTGTCAGGTTTGGGTGGATTTTTCTGAAAAATGAGATGTGAGAATTTCACGAGTTTTCCACAGTACTTGTGTCAATGGAGGTAAAATTTAATTTTAATTGCCGCCTATATAAAATTTAAATGTGGTCTTACCCCACTATGTCAAAGATAAACCGAATCACAATCAATCACAATATCTTGAAGTAGAGCATGAATCAACTTACACACAGAGTACATTTCAAAGAAAACACTCACAAGTAAATCATGGCATTTGACGAAACATCTCTCTCCTATTTAGGAGGTATTCATAACAATTATTTAATAAATGTTCTAAATATAAATGATACTGAAAATAATGAATCTCAAATAATATGTCACTCATCTTATGACGACTTTGATACGTTTACCAAATTAGTTCAGAATAATACTAAATGCTTTAGTATGTTATGCACTAATATACAATCGATAAATGCAAAATTTAATTAATTAGAATTTAGAGGCTTTTGTAGAAGAACTACCGGTAAGCAGTAGTCATTTTAAATTTGGAGTTATATGTTTACAAGAAACATGGAAGGATGTCCCAATTTTCTTTACATGGCTACACTTGTTTAGCACAGGGCAAACACTGTAGCGACAAAGGAGGGCTAATAATATATGTTGACAACACACATAGATCAGAAGACAAATTAAATATTAACATGTTTGAAAACTGGGAAGGATTAGTACCCCCTGGTAGTCCAAATAAATGGTGGCAGCCAATCTAACAACATAACTATAGGAAGACCGCACAGGATGGAGGAAACTTTGGGGGGACTGATTGCAACATTAAGATGTCCCCCCAGACTATTTATGTTGCATGAACAATACATCATCAATCAACTATAGGAAACATATATAGACCTCCAAGATCAAATAATGACAACATAAATGCATTTATAAATGAATTCTCATTGACTATATTAGCATTAGAAAATAATGGTAAAACTAATCTTATTAACGCAGGGGATTTTAATATATTAAATTAAATTAAATAAAAATGATACATATAGTAATTATTTTGATACCTTAATATCACACAGCCTTTATCATCAGATTATTCTTCCTACCAGGTTCGCTAGAACAAATGGGACTTTAATAGATAATTGTTTCTGTAAACTAAATAAATTTATATTAGATAGTACTGCTGGTATTCTAACCAAACGTTTCTCTGACCATCAACCGTATTTCGTGATTATTGACATTTTACTCATTCTAGAACCTTCCCCGAGATATGTAAAAATAAACATATCAAATGAAGAAGCTGTGTACAAGGTTAAACATGAAATAAATTCAGATGCAATTTATAAAAAACTAAATAGAAATCTGAACACCTATACAAATCGTAATTACGAGATAATATAAGAAGAAATTTCACAGGCAACAAAAAAGCATACGCCTACCAAATTAGTTAAATTTAATAAATATAAACATAAAAATCAACATGGATTACTCAAGGACTACCTAAATCAATTCAGTATCGAGACAAACTATATAAACAATTAAAATTAAGAAACCCAAATTCGCTAAATTACAAAATTATTAACATTAATCTCAAAACGTATAATACGAAATTAAAGAAAAAGATTCGTGAAGCAAAACAAATGTATTTTGAACACAGTTTTAATCTATTTTGAAACGATGTAAGAAACACTGGAAAATTATTAATGAATTTCTCTCAAAAAAACCTACACAGAATAAATTACCAGTATTCTTTACAACGGTATCAAACTAACAGATAAAAAGATATTGCAAACAAATTTAATAAATATTTTATAAATATAGGTCACTCTATAGCAAAATATATTAAATATGCAAGTAACAAAACCTAGTTCTTTTTTAAATAAACAAATAAATTCTACTTTTACTTTTGAAAATGTAGATGAAGATACTGTAAAGAAAGTTATACAAAATCTTCCCACTAAAAACAGCTATGGATTTGATGGTATATCTTCAAAATTGTAAAAGATATAATTGAATCAGTTATTATCAAATCATTAATGATTCTAGAAACCAAGTACAGGTATTACACACCGGAATGTTCCCTGACAAACTCAACATTGCTAAAGTTATTCCAATATTTAAAAAAGACAACCCATCATTATTTGAAAATTATAGGCCTATCTCTCTTCTTCCTTCTATATCAAAAGTACTTGAGAAGATAATTTTTACACAATTATCATAATACTTTAACAACTTAAAATTTATTTTTGATAATCAGTATGGCTTCAGACCGAAACATTCTACTGAATATGCTGCACTGCTAATTGATAGAATAGAAACTCAAATCGATACAAATGACGTACCTATTAGTGTATTTCTCGACTTGTCTAAGGCATTTGACACTATTGATCATAATATTCTAAATTCAAATACTACGGCCTAAAAGGTTGAACACTACAATTATTTAAAAATTATTTACATAATAGAAAACAATATATTGAAATAGAAGATACAAAGTCAGACATTTTATCAGCAACCATTGGTGTTCCTCAAGGCTCAGTACTCGGACCACTATTGTTTCTTATATATATTAACGATTTCTCATAAAACCAACTCCGCCATAGCCTGTCCCAAGCCAGGTTGAAAAAGGAGGAGGGTTGGGCGTAGGGTCAGTAACCCTACCCCGTAAAAACAAATCCTACTACAGAAACGACGAGAAGAAGCCATTCCGGTACACTTTCTAGGGGAAGAAGAGAAGGCACATCCATAAATGTGGATGCATCTGCATCTACAGATGTATCTACACCTACAGATGTATCTATGACAGGGTTGAGTGAAAGCCGTCAGGAAGCTCGACCCCCGATGAACCATATCTTTAACGCCAAAACTAACACTAGAGTAGGCACATGGAACGTTCGAACGCTCTTTCAGAGCGGGCGGATGGAGCAAGTGCTGAAGGAAATGAAGGCTTACCATCTAGATATTCTAGGTGTAAGCGAGATGAGATGGACAGGACAAGGATGCTTCAACAGCGGAGATAAAACTGTACTCTACTCCGGAAACGAAGATCACCACGTTCATGGAGTTGGCATCATCCTGAACAAGGATACTACAAAAGCACTGATAGGGTGGAAGCCAGTTAGTGAACGCATAATCACAGCGAGGTTCAACACCCGACATGTCAAAGTCACCGTAGTGCAAGTATATGCCCCAACCGAAGTCGCCACAGACGAGGAAAAGGACAACTTTTACGACCAACTCCAGAACGTGCTGGATGAGATACCAAGCTTTGACATAAAAGTGGTGGTAGGAGACTTTAACGCGAAGCTGGATGGAGACAGAAGAGAAATGTATACTACGGTTGGACCTCACGGTTCAGCTGGAAATACGAATGATAACGGTGAACGATTGCTCTCGATGAGCACCGCCAGTGGTATCAGCATTGGCAATACCTTCTTCAAACATAAACGCATTCACAAGAAAACCTGGATCTCACCAGATGGCAATACATCGAATGAGATTGATTACATCTGCATTAGTAGTAGATGGCGTACATCTCTACAGGACGTCCGAACCTACAGAGGGGCAGATGTTGGTTCTGACCACAACCTTGTGATTGGTAAAATCCGTTTGAGGTTAAAGAGAGTCAAGACGGTGAAGACGGTCAGGCCATATGCGACAGATAACTTAAAGAACACAGACACATCAAAACAATTCTACGAAGAAACTAAGAACAGATTCCAAGCGCTACAACACTCAACCGACTTAGAAGAGCAATGGCAGCTATTCCTTCAAGCCGTAAAGGAGAGCGCGAATGTAGTGTTAGGAAGGAGAAGAGGGTCCAACAGAGAACAGTGGATTACTGGAGACTCGTGGAAACTGTTTGATAAAAGGAAGGATACAAAGATCAGAAGAGATCAAGCAGCTAGAAACATCCAACAATGGAGATCATCAGATGAGGAATACAGGAAACTGGACAAAGAAGTAAAAAAGAGCTGTAGGACAGATAAGAGGAAATGGTTAGAAGAGAAAGGTAAAGAAGCACAAACAGCAGCAGAACGGAATGACTCGAAAACGCTGTATAGGATTGTGAGAGAGCTAACTACCGCGAAAAGCAATTCCAACATACCAATAAAAGACAAAGATGGCAGAGTGCTTCTAACAAACGAGGAACAAGACACGAGGTGGATTGAACACTTCCGAGAAGTACTAAATCAACCAACACCAACCACACTCTTCAACTTCGAACAGGAACCAAACATAAAAGAGCTTGATGTCATCACCAATGACATCACCAGGGCAGAAGTTTCCAAAGCCATCGATAGCCTCAAGAACAACAAGGCAGCGGGCCTTGATGAAGTATCGGCCGAACTATTGAAACATGGCAAGGACGGGGTTGTAGACGAGTTAACCTACTTGTTCAATCTGATCTGGTCTGAGGAGGAAGTTCCTGATGATTGGAGACGAGGAGTGATCGTGACGTTACCAAAGAAGGGGTGCCTGAGCGATTGCAATAACTGGCGAGGAATAACATTGATGTCAGTACCTGGAAAAGTGTTCTGCAGTGTGATCCTAAACCGGCTGAAGACAGCAGTTGACCAACACCTCCGGGAGGAACAAGCTGGTTTTCGAAGAGGAAGGTCATGCTGTGAGCAGATCTTCACATTGCGAAACATCATCGAACAAAGCAGAGAGTTCCAGATACCTCTTTTAGTCAATTTCATTGACTTTAAGAAGGCTTTCGACAGTGTCCACAGGAATTCGCTGTGGCAAATCCTGAAGCTATACGGCATACCAAGCAAATATATAGACATTTTCAAATCGCTATACCGAAACACCAACTGCTGCATCAAGACCAACGATGGCTACACAGACATGTTCAATATAGAGACAGGTGTACGTCAAGGTTGCATCCTGTCCCCTTTCCTCTTTGTTGTTGTTATCGACTTCATCATGAGGAAAACGATGAAAGATCCGAACTTTGGTGTTAAATGGATAAATAATAGGTTGACAGACCTTGACTTTGCCGATGATATTGCACTGCTCAGCCACACGCTGGAGATCCTACAAGAGATGACCAATAATTTAAACAAAAATGGAGAGATGGTCGGATTACGAATCAGCTATGGGAAGACAAAAACATTGTCAGCTGGTGATGGATCTGACCCCCACATTGTGATCGGTCAGGAAGAGTTGCAATGCGTCGAGAACTTCCCTTACCTTGGAAGCTACATCTCTAGGAAAGGCGACGCGGAAGTAGATGTACGAGCGAGGATAGGCAAGGCATCAGCAGTGTTCCAAAGACTACGTCCAATATGGTCCAGTAACACCATCAGAAAGGACATAAAACTACGTCTTTACATGTCAATCGTAATACCAACAGCGATATATGCCTGTGAAACGTGGAAGAATACGGCGAGGATATCAAAAAAACTAGACGTATTTCATCGACGATGTCTCCGGTTCATACTGGGCATATCGTGGAGAGAACACACCACAAATGAAGAAGTGATGAGGAGGGCAGGTCTGGACAGCCTGCATCACATAGTTAAGTCTCGACGACGAAGACTAGCGGGACATATCCTACGCCTACCAAGAGAGAGAACAGCACATGTAGCAATGGAATGGGTGCCTGAAGGTGGAAATAGAAGGAGAGGAAGGCCGACTAAGACCTGGCGCAAGACGTTTAAAGAAGATCTGGCAGAGATGGAAATCACCTGGAATGAGGCCAAAGAAATTGCGAAAGACCGTAGTAGATGGAGAAAGCTCGTCGCCCGATGTCCCGAAAGGAACAGGAGGAACTAAGTCTAAGTAAGTCTCATAAACCAGTCATAAGTTCGATTTCATTATGTATGCAGATGACACAACACTATGTTATTATTAACGTAAATGGAGTGACTCCTCTGATAAGCACATTTTGTCTCAGGTATGACCTACGGTATGTACTGCATGACCACCACAATCACTCAAGTGTGACCGCTCTTAGTGGGTCTACATTCCTGAAAGGTGTTTGTACCTCAGCTGGAATGTGCAACTACAAAGGCAGATGCCACTTGCAGACTATAACATAGACCCCAGGCCTGGAATAATAGCAATAGTAACGATTACAAGAAATATTAGTAGGTTTAACAAAATATAATGTAATCTATATATTGAATACGTTAACTTTGGATCATTATGCATCTCCTCAGATGACCCAATGTCCATTTGCCTCATTCTATACATGTGCATTCACATCCTTGGGCCATGGCCTCCCGTGCTAGTTGTCATGGTAACAGGGAGCAATGTAAGAGTAACTGAGCTATGACTTCTATCATTTTAAACACATAAAATTTACTGGAAATTTGTATTAAAAAGATGAAATAATCTCAGAATGCATTGAAGGTAAATGTTGATTTCAGTTTGCAACAGTGATAATACTACAGTGATGTGCATGTTGCAAGGATTAAAAATAGCAATCCACATTAATCTAATCTCGGCATTTCAAGGATAATTGTTTACAATTCACTTTTTTCCAGGATGTCTAACTTGAGGGAAACAATACCTAAAGCTAGTTATGGGTGAACATAAAGTGTCTACAGGTCAATTGACAAATATTATGTCCCTGAGAATTATTGAACAAAATGGCCGTCAGAGAGGCAACTTGGTGACATTACCCTGGCATTGCAAAGCATGAAATAACACCTACTGGTAGGGATTAATACCTTCTTGTTAAAGCTGGCTCTGGATTAAAGGTAGTATTAAATATCCTGCCCTTGGACAGCTATGCATGTTACTGTATAATATAATTCCACACTGGCGTTTGTTGCCAGGCAACCCATGCCAGAAATGGCACCCATCCGACTGCCACCGAATGCAGACGCAACCAGTAATAGCCAGAGATGGCATTATGGTAGTACCCATGATCTCCATCCCACCAGGTGAAGTTAAAAATAACCTCAAAATCTACAAACTACTATAATGGACAGCAAGAATTAAACTTACTTTGGAGTAATTATTGAAACATGCGATGTTTCGACCCATCTACAGCGGATCTTGTAATATTCTTGTTCACGCACTGATGTCACGTGACATGTCACATGACATCAGTTCGTGAAATGCCGCATGTTTCAACAATTGTTCCAAAGTAAGTTTAATTCTTGCTGTTTTTGAATCTTGGAGCCATGAGCAATGTCTTTGATATCATTCTAATGGACTCGCTAGTGCACCTAAACAATTTCAGTCCCACGTGCACAACTGTTGGAGATATGCTTGGAAATACAGAAAGACAAACACACTATGTTTTGCAAAATAATAGACACTACAGATTCTGACATCCTACATTCATAGTGCTTCATGGAGAGATCTCATGACAAATATCTACATTAACCATTTCTGATCACTACTAAAATAAACAAAAACATTTATGCCGGTTGGGTGAATATTTAAAACATGATAAGTAAATTATAAAAATAATGATTCCACAGTTCTATAAATACTTTTGCCCTGCATTAGCAAGTGCTGAAAGTATATTAATTTTATTTTCAAATTATACACACTTTCCATCCAAATTATACATTTGTATGCATATGTTCAACTACAAATATGTTGAGATATACATATGTAATTCAAACGCACATTTACTTTAAACAATTTCATTTAATGCAAATACAGTTCTCCCACAATCATGTTATGTTTGCACAGTTTGACCAGTAATCATATTTTGGACAGTGTCACTGTGTAGGCAAAACTACTTGGTGCTTCAATAATAACAGGAACTTTACAACTGTAAACCCTGTAAAATATTTATACCAGTTGGTCATAACAATGGCCATGCCTGGACATCGTAGGAGGTTACTCCCGAGTAGCAAACTAGGTGCACACAAAGCCTTGTTTGTGCCCATCAACTCTACTTATGTGTAACTAATAATGCAGTGAAGCGAAGCAGTATTCGGCAGGTGCACATGAACCCATTGCTAATAATCATTAATCAATACAAGGAAAAGACAGCAATGTTGACACGTCAGCCAGGTTATTTACATTACTCAGCGAAACAGGAAATGTTACTGCTGGGACAGTCGACTACAGGTAATAATATTGCTCACCAGAAGGTGGTTTTATGAGCAGCTAAGAATATTTTAATAAGCACATATACAAATTTATGCAAATGTGTAACGCTAAGTAATTGCATAACTTTAAAGACTAAGTGAAATGACATTTTAAATTTCTTTGAAACTTTGTAAAATAATCAAAATTTGAAGTCTGTTGATTGTGAACTCATGTCACTAAGTCTGATCAAACATGATCATTTGCACGTAACAAAACAACTAATTCGACAAATGTTGCTGACATCTTATAAGCTTTTTCACGCATAGCGCCATGCCTCTGGAATAATCTGCTCCTGGTCATGTATGCTACTGATTGCCTCAAATTGTTCAAGAGGCAATTGAAGACACTTCTTTTTAAGCATGATTTTATTACTTTAAATTAAATGTGTTCACAGTGATGAATTCTGAACATTTTAGTATCTACCTTTAACTTTTATTCTAAATTTAACTTAAATAATATAATTTTTTATGATTACTATCCTTATCTATTTATTATTGATGTATATTGTAATGTTTTAGTAATCGTAATAGCTACATTACATAGACTGTAATGCACCTCTGAATGGTACTAATTGCCAGATTTCTGGCACAGAGAAATGCAGTAAAATAACATTATTATTATATATGACAATAAAATGTTGCAGCACTTTCTATCCCAGAATGCAGTGCATGATTAAAATGTCCAAAATGTATGTCCGACACCATGGAACTGCCCACTTATATATAATAACACCCTAGTAAGGTAGCACACAGCTACATACAGAAATTATTTTAGTTTGGAAAACCAAACATGTCCCATTTTCGGAATGTAAGAATCACACCCTAAAACACGTGAATTTTTGGTTTGTAAATAAGCTATTGAAAAAATTCTTGGACTGTTTCTTGTAGTCTTAGCTTCTTGTAGTCTTAGCTTCTTGTAGTCTTAGCTTCTTGTAATCTTAGCTTCTTGTAGTCTTAGCTTCTTGTAGTCTTAGCTTCTTGTAGTCTTAGCTTCTTGTAGTCTTAGCTTCATGTAAATGAACAAGAATACAGTTTGGCAAACCAATGTGTTACCTTGTAACAACAAAATTTAACTGACATTTCCAAAGTTCCTTTTATGTCATCTGTTGTAGAAACAGGTATAATTTAATTAATTAGACACAAGAAGATAATGGTGCAACTATATCTAGATTTATTTCCAACAGGTTTAATGGACTGTAAATTGGATGTCATTTGTGGGTATAACATGGACTCCAATGGAAGGTAATTACTTCAATTGCAAATAAACTGTAGTTGAATACTTTGACAGATTTTGACATTTATTATATTCCAGATAATCATTTTCATAATAGTGTATACTAATTCAAAATATTACAGAGATGAACAGTTTGTACGCAATGTCACAGCAGAGAGTGACCTATCATTTATACATTTTAATGCTCCAAGTTTAAATAAGAATTTTCAAAAGATTAAGAATTTAATCGATGACCTTAAACTATTGTTTGATATCATAGCAATTTCAGAAAGCTGGGCTGATTCTACCACAATTGATAATTACATTGGGGGTGGCATTGTATGTTAATGAAAGATTCACTTGCAAACTTCGAGCAGTAAAATGAAAGGTGATTGACAATATATTTGAATGTGTCACTGTTGAATTTAACACGAAAAAACAAAAAAATATAATTGTGAGTTGTGTCTACAGAACCCCGGGTTCAGGCATAAACCTATTTTGAGAGAGTATGGAGCAACTGAACTTGTTTACTGATGTCAAGCCAAATAAACCTATTTTGAGAGAGTATGGAGCAACTGAAGTTGTTTACTGATGTCAAGCCAAATAAACCTATTTTGAGAGAGTATGGAGCAACTAAAGTTGTTTACTGATGTCAAGCCAAATAAACCTATTTTGAGAGAGTATGGAGCAACAGAAGTTGTTTACTGATTTCAAGCCAAATAAACCTATTTTGAGAGAGTATGGAGCAACTGAAGTTGTTTACTGATGTCAAGCCAAATAAACCTATTTTGAGAGAGTGTGGAGCAACTGAAGTTGTTTACTGATGTCAAGCCAAATAAACATATTTTGAGAGTGTGGAGCAACTGAAGTTGTTTACTGATGTCAAGCCAAATAAACCTATTTTGAGAGAGTGTGGAGCAACTGAAGTTGTTTACTGATGTCAAGCCAAATAAACCTATTTTGAGAGTGTGGAGCAACTGAAGTTGTTTACTGATGTCAAGCCAAATAAACCTATTTTGAGAGAGTATGGAGCAACAGAAGTTGTTTACTGATGTCAAGCCAAATAAACCTATTTTGAGAGAGTATGGAGCAACTGAAGTTGTTTACTGATGTCAAGCCAAATAAACCTATTTTGAGAGAGTGTGGAGCAACTGAAGTTGTTTACTGATGTCAAGCCAAATAAACCTATTTTGAGTGTGGAGCAACAGAAGTTGTTTACTGATGTCAAGCCAAATAAACCTATTTTGAGAGAGTATGGAGCAACTGAAGTTGTTTACTGATGTCAAGCCAAATAAACCTATTTTGAGAGAGTATGGAGCAACTGAAGTTGTTTACTGATGTCAAGCCAAATAAACCTATTTTGAGAGAGTGTGGAGCAACTGAAGTTTTTTACTGATGTCAAGCCAAGTAAACCTATTTTGAGAGAGTGTGGAGCAACTGAAGTTGTTTACTGATGTCAAGCCAAATAAACCTATTTTGAGAGAGTGTGGACCAACTGAAGTTGTTTACTGATGTCAAGCCAAATAAACCTATTTTGAGAGAGTGTGGAGCAACTGAAGTTGTTTACTGATGTCAAGCCAAATAAACCTATTTTGAGAGTGTGGAGCAACTGAAGTTGTTTACTGATGTCAAGCCAAATAAACCTATTTTGAGAGAGTGTGGAGCAACTGAAGTTGTTTACTGATGTCAACCCAAATAAACCTATTTTGAGAGAGTGTGGAGCAACTGAAGTTGTTTACTGATGTCAAGCCAAATAAACCTATTTTGAGAGTGTGGAGCAACTGAAGTTGTTTACTGATGTCAAGCCAAATAAACCTATTTTGAGAGAGTGTGGAGCAACTGAAGTTGTTTACTGATGTCAAGCCAAATAAACCTATTTTGAGAGAGTATGGAGCAACTGAAGTTGTTTACTGATGTCAAGCCAAATAAACCTATTTTGAGAGAGTGTGGAGCAACTGAAGTTGTTTACTGATGTCAAGCCAAATAAACCTATTTTGAGAGTGTGGAGCAACTGAAGTTGTTTACTGATGTCAAGCCAAATAAACCTATTTTGAGAGTGTGGAGCAACTGAAGTTGTTTACTGATGTCAAGCCAAATAAACCTATTTTGAGAGAGTGTGGAGCAACTGAAGTTGTTTACTGATGTCAAGCCAAATAAACCTATTTTGAGAGAGTGTGGAGCAACTGAAGTTGTTTACTGATGTCAAGCCAAATAAACCTATTTTGAGAGTGTGGAGCAACTGAAGTTGTTTACTGATGTCAAGCCAAATAAACCTATTTTGAGAGAGTGTAGCAACTGAAGTTGTTTACTGATGTCAAGCCAAATAAACCTATTTTGAGAGAGTATGGAGCAACTGAAGTTGTTTACTGATGTCAAGCCAAATAAACCTATTTTGAGAGAGTATGGAGCAACTGAAGTTGTTTACTGATGTCAAGCCAAATAAACCTATTTTGAGAGAGTGTGGAGCAACTGAAGTTGTTTACTGATGTCAAGCCAAGTAAACCTATTTTGAGAGTGTGGAGCAACTGAAGTTTACTGATGTCAAGCCAAATAAACCTATTTTGAGAGAGTGTGGAGCAACTGAAGTTGTTTACTGATGTCAAGCCAAATAAACCTATTTTGAGAGAGTGTGGAGCAACTGAAGTTGTTTACTGATGTCAAGCCAAATAAACCTATTTTGAGAGAGTGTGGAGCAACTGAAGTTGTTTACTGATGTCAAGCCAAATAAACCTATTTTGAGAGAGTATGGAGCAACTGAAGTTGTTTACTGATATCAAGCCAAATAAACCTATTTTGAGAGTATGGAGCAACTGAAGTTGTTTACTGAAGTCAAGCCAAATAAACCTATTTTGAGAGAGTATGGAGCAACTGAAGTTGTTTACTGATGTCAAGCCAAATAAACCTATTTTGAGAGAGTGTGGAGCAACTGAAGTTGTTTACTGATGTCAAGCCAAATAATTTAATTATAATATATAATAATATATTTTTGTATGTGGTGATTTTCATATCAATCTCCTAAAACAAGACACACACAACGGGACAGAGTTTTTGGATTGTATATATGGTTTAGGTCTGTTTTCGTTAATAGGTAGGCCGAGTCGAATTACAACAAACTCGTGTACTCTGATAGACAACATATTTACTAATCAAACAAATTACTCAGTTAGAACTGGATTATTTATCAATGACATCAGTGATCATCTGGCGATATTTGCTTTATGTAATTATGATATAGAGATACATAAATGTGACACTTTTAAATATGTAAGACTTGTAAAAAATGATAATATATGTTCGTTTATTGAAAGTATGAGGCAAGAAAAGTGGAATGATGTGTTAGAAGCTGACGATGCAAACTTGGCGTATACATATTTTGTCAATAGATTTAGTAAATTGTGTAATCATCATTGCCCTGTTAAGAAGGTTAGGATAAAGCAAACATGTAGGAAAAAGCCCTGGTTTACAAATGGCTTTAAAAATGTGTTTTGTAAGAAGAATGTTCTATATAGAACATTTCTCAGGGATAGAACTGAAACTGCGGAGTCTCAATATAAAACGTATAAAAGTAAATTAACTCTTAAGATTGGCAGAAAAAGCATACTACAGTACTCGGTTGTCAGAAAAAAAGGTAACACCTAAGGAACATGGGCGATATTGAATAATGTATTACCTAAACAACACCAGTCGGTGAACTTTCCAACACATCTGGTATGTCGCTAGAGACATTACCAACAAAACAGAAATGGCAGTTTAATATTTTTTTTACAATTGTTGGTCCTAACTTGGCAAAGGATGTCAACAATAAGGATGAACATGATTCTGTGTATGATTATTTAGGAGGTAGTATTGACCAAAGTTTAATGAACATGATTCTGTGTATGATTATTTAGGAGGTAGTATTGACCAAAGTTTAATGAACATGATTCTGTGTATGATTATTTAGGAGGTAGTATTGACCAAAGTTTAATGAACATGATTCTGTGTATGATTATTTAGGAGGTAGTATTGACCAAAGTTTAATGAACATGATTCTGTGTATGATTATTTAGGAGGTAGTATTGACCAAAGTTTATTCCTCAAACCTGTCAATGAGGAGGAACTTATAAATGATGAAAAATGGCATCGTTAGCTGTGCTAGAAAGGTTCTGCCGGCCACACATCGAAGGTGACGAATGCAGATTAAATTATATACACTGCAAAACTAGCAGAAGAATTAACAGCACCTCGACGAAAGTGACGACCCTATATTGTCACTGTGCAGTTCGTTAAAGGTAAGAATTTTCACCTGCAATATCGAACACCTCTAATATCGACCACGCCTTGCAGCATTGCTTCACACGCCTACACGTACAATCGCCGCCATGCCCAGAAGAAAAGACAGCAAATCGGACTTTGAGCCAGCCACCAGTGGTGACTCAGCTGACACTGACAGAAATTTGATTTCACAAATGCTATCCTTATTGCAAGATGAGAGAATTGCCAAACAACTGAAAGAGGTTCTGTTTCCACATGATTTAGTCCTGAAGATTGACACACTTAATAAACAAATTGTCACTCTCACCGAACAATTGTCTGACAAACGCAACAAAATCGAACAACTTGACAAAAAGGGTAGTAACTCTGGAGGACGAATTGGATTTGATACTATCAACAACAAAATGCACGCCACCTCTCCCATTGAGCTCAGTGATCTGGAACGCTGCCATAGACTCGGCCGACCTGTCAATGGGCAGAAAAAACCCAGAATGACCATTGTTCGCTTTCGCAGTGAGCACTGCAGAGATGTTGTGTTTCGTGCCAGGGGCGGTCTCAAAGATTACAACAAAACCGCGCTATTGAAAATCGCATCTACCTCAACGAAGATTTCACATCAAAGTGCTCCAAACTAGCGTTTGAAACCAGAAAACAAGACAAAAAAGATCAATGACTGTTGGACGGCCAGCGGCAAGATTATTATCAAAGACAATCATAACGTGATCCGCGAAATCGCAAGCTCAAACGACATTCTGACATACCAGTAGACTTACTAAACTACTTGTGTCTATCACATGTAGTTACGTGGCATGATGTCGTCATTTCTGACTCTACTCATTGGCCAGACTTAACCTTTCATTAATTTTTTTTATTTCTTCTTTTCTTGCAAATGCAGTGTTTAGTGTAACATCGAGTTACTGATTATTAGGGTACCTACTAATTATCCTATTACGCCTTTAATATGTTATGAACAACTGTAATTACTTGATATGTCATAATCATGTAATGTATATGTATGTGTGTATGTGTGTATAATAATTATATATGTATGTATGTGTATATATGTATATATACATATATATGTATGTATATATATATATGTATATATACATATATAGATATATGTATATATATATATATATATATATATGTATATATATATATATATATATGTATGTGTGTATGTGTGTATATATATATATATATGTATAGTATATATATATATATGTATATATATATATATATATATATGTATATATATATATATATATATATATGTATATATATATATAAGTATATATATATATATGTGTTTTATTCATTCATATCAATATGAACAGAACACATTGTATAATGTCGTTCTGACATAAATATTTTGTAATGTAATCTAATTTTGCAATGTTACACAAATGTTGTACACCTAGTGTTTAAATGGATCATTAATTGCTCACTAATGGTACATGTCTTTTTCTATATTATTTAATAATGGATGGTATACCTGTAATTTTTGGTTTACTTAAGACGATACCTTTCAATTATTAATTTTAATGCGGTGTCTAAGTAAGCCTAGCACACATTGTTGTTCTAGGGCATATAATTATATATCATTTGATACCTTAGACCACAATACATTACTTTGTAAATTAAAATATTACGACATTGGAGGGGTGTCTCTGAAACTTTATGAAAGTTATCTATCAAATAGAACACAATTTGTAGAAATTAATGATGTAAAATTTGATATCTTATCTATAGAAAACGGAGTACCCCAAGGCTCCATTCTTGGACCAATTCTGTTTATTATTTATATTAATGACTTTTTTCAAGCGAACCAAATGTTCAATTTTATATCCTATGCAGATGACACTACTTTGTTGAGTACAATGAGCAATTTCACAATCTCACACACCGATGATCCTGAAACGTTGATTAATGAAGAACTCCAGAAAATTAATGAATGGAAATAGAAATAAATAAACTTTCTCTTAACGTAACTAAATCCACACACCCAAAAAAACACACCTATTCCTAAAATCAATAATAATATAATTACAAAAGTTGACAGTGTTAATTTCCTGGGATTAACTTTGGATACACATCTAAACTGGAAAAAACACTCTGAAAATGTATCAAACAAATGTTCCAGAATAATCGGTATACTAAATAGACTTAAACAAATTCTGCCAATGAGAATAAAAATAATATTGTATAATACATTATTAGTACCACACATAAGTTACTGTTTAACAACATAGGGGTACCACTCTCAAAGAATTAATCAACTTCAGAAAAGGGCTATACGCATAATAACTTTGAGTCATTTTTATGCTCACACTGATCCGTTTTTCAAAAAATTAACCTTACTAAAAGTAAATTATATTTTAAAATTTTACTATAAATTTTTACATAACAAATTACCTGCTCATCTTCTAAGTTGGCAAATAGCTACAAATACTATGATTCATGGTCACAATACACACAACCAACACAACATTCACATTTACGGTACAAATCATTCATTTGCAAAACTATGTCTTAAATACAGTTTACCAAACACAATTAACAACACTTCCCTTAGTGTGATAGCTAAACTGTATACATACAGTTTACATGTTTTTTTAAACTACGCTAAGAACCATTTCATTCATAACTACAACACGTGCACAAACATTAACTGTTATGTCAGCATGTATACACGCAACCAACCACAATGACGTCACCCACACCCAAACACCATAAAATACTGCTTACCACACCACATTCTATTAACATACATCTTATAATAAAATAATCTATCTTGGTTTTTTCAGTGACGATGTATCTTATTTTATGTTACTGCTTATGTCTTAGATAATAGACATGTTTTTTTCTTTCAACAGAAACTGAACTATAATTATACTATGTGCGGCTCCCACGGAAGCGACTTCTTTTCTAGTCTTAGTGGGAGTCTCCATCATCCTCATTGTACACCTTTTTATATTATAATTTGTCATATTATTATTGGATGTACAGTCTGGATAAATAAATATACTTCTGTTCTGTTATAACTACAATGAAAGTGTGTACCAAAAAGAAATCTTCAGACTTTGAAGACGTAGGTATGGACATTGTCGTGAAGGTCATTCATGTAATAAGCAAACCTCTCACTCATATATGTAATAATTCATTTAGATCTGCTGTTTTCCCAACTCGTATGAAAATTGCCAAAGTTATGCCCTTCTTTAAAAGTGGCACAAAAACCGACGTTACAAATTATAGGCCAATTTCTCTATTGCCCCAATTTACAAAAATCCTAAAAAACTGTTCCTTGCCAGGACAGCTTTTTAAATGCAAATAACATATTAAGTTCAAATCAGTACAGGTTCCGTGATAATATGTCCACGTCACATGCTGTATTGGAATTGATTGAGGAAATCACAAATGCTAAGGACAGTAAAAAGCATGCCGTCAGTGTATTAATTGATCTTAAAAAGGCGTTCGATACAGTAGACCATGAGATACTTACAAAAAATGTATTATTATGGTGTGCGTGGAATAGCAAATGATTGGATTAAAAGCTACCTTTCGAACAGGAAGCAATTTGTATATATTGACGGGTGTGTTTCGGAGCTATTAGATGTCACATGTGGAGTTCCGCAAGGGTCTATTTTAGGTCCATGTTTATTTACGTTAATGACATCTGTAACGTATCAACATTAGTAAAATTCATACTTTTTGCTGATGATACGAATATATTTTGTACCGGTAACAATCTGACAGAACTATGTGACATGTTAAATAGAGAACTTACCAAATTGTGCAAATGGTTTGCTGTAAACAAATTATCACTCAACTTGTCAAAAACGTATTATACGTTATTTTGGAACCGTCCACTAGATGTCGACATTAATCTGTGTGTAAATAACGAACGAATAACCAGAGTACGAGTAACCAAATTTCTGGGAGTATGTATTGATGACCAGCTAAACTGGAAAACAAATTTGTTAACAGCACTGTCCTTCCCGTGTTCGGGTGTAATGAGTTAACAGCCGAGACAGCGGAGAACAAACATTTACAACAGCACCCCCCCCCCCGCCGTCTTTCGATGTCACAGTCGAGCCAAACGAAGGTAGATGTGAAGGTATGCGGCGGCGAAAAATTTTCTGTGGTGCTCAAGCTCCGTTAGCTCCCCCAATATGAATTTCGTTCCCGCGTCACTGTGCATGTACCTGTATCAGTGTGAGGCTGCAAACGAAAGTAGAGCGTCGCGAGTTTTATCTATAAATACATTCGATTTCGAAACGGCATCAGGTGGATGGTCGGAACACCGAACTTCCGTTCTCGATTCATACTATGAATCATGGTGACGGTCCTACGCCTAGTACGGTATACCTACGCAAATTAATGTAAATAAATGTACCTTGCGCCGACTAACATTGCTGGGCACTTGTCTTGTGTAGAGATCGAGGTGGATACGGATTCTGCACAAGTGCATTGCTGTTCCGTCCGATGAGACTACTCCTCAATAGATTGAACGACAGAGCGTCCCATTAGCATTAGCAGTATTAGTCATGACCTAGCGACCGCTAGTACGTTACCCAGCCCAGCGTCAGTGCCAGTCTACTCACCTGCGCGGCGCCGTCGTATCTGTCACGGTAGCCCTTCCTGGGCCAAGTCTCAAATAGAGTCATATAATATGATATAGCAATGTTTCCGTGGCAACACTAGTCACTAGGTTCTTACTTAAAGCCAACATTGTCACTTATTGTTCGGCTGGCTGTTAATCCACCAGCGCAATTACGGCTGGGGAAGCCAAGCAATCCGCATGGACGGTGTCGCGCTAATAATATCCCGGTTACGTTTCTGCGCGTGCGCGTATCTAGGGGAATATACAGTACCAGCACCGTCCGTGTGGATTGCTTGGCTTTATTTTATATATATATATATATATGTCTATATATATAGATAAATTATAAAATGTGTGCTTCCCACAGACATAAACAATTTATGGCGTAAAACAGTTACCTCTCCACGCACACGTCACGTGACTTACTCTAATACTAGGTCACAAATTTGAAACACCAAATTATAATTATGTACTCTAACTGTAACGCTCGTATTTCGACAACAAACGAAACATATTTAACTACTAGATATTATGTGTCGTGATCTACTGGTGCCAAATATTATGCCTTACATATGCATATAAACATCACCCGGATCAAATTTAACACCCGGATAAATGTAAGCGCGACAACGGTTCCGCGTCAGTAGGCGCGACAGGCAGAGAGCGGGTCAGCGCAGTGTCAACTAGATTTGACCCCAATGGCATGCCGTAGTGAATCGCATCGCTGTGTAGGCGTTCTTAATTGTTGGCATGTTGCGTATTGTCAGTTAGCGCGACACGCTTCATCGAATAATATAATTTATTAAGATCGGTTTGCATATAGAACAAAATACATAGATGGTATGTGTGTTTAGGTCCTATGTATTTTTGAAGAAAAAAAACGCATTTCTGATATATTCGTCACATGTATGTCAACCTGCCATTATGAAAATGATGGATATTAATAATAATAACTTTATTTTAGTTGCAAAGATACAAAGAAATGTAATGCAGATAGAAATTATGATTCTAGTGCAACTAATGTGATTCCTAAGAAACCCACAAAGGCTTATAGCGGAACCACCTATGATAGTAGACACTTATTGTTATACAGAAAATCTTAATATTCTATTCAACAGATTAACTACTCAACGGTTTAACAAAGTTTTTTTAAATACGGGTGATTTTAGTATATATAAAAAATATAATCTAGATTTGAAAAATAAACACAATTAATATAAAAACTGTTGAGAATACAAGAATGGACTAAAATCCTTGATAAAGGGAAAACAACAGGCGTTTAAATGTCTGCATAAATGTGTGTGCTGTCTCTGGTTGTTTTATTGCAGTTGTCAGAAAACGTCTGCTCTAACCTGAAGTATATATGTGTATCATTTTTTTATTAAAAAGTGTTAACGTACAGGTTGGAAGTATACGGTTACTAAATTGTATATAAATACACCCAGTTGATAGTTGTATGTGTCACTCAGTTTCAATCAGTTGTTTTTCTTGAATAAATTATCAGTAAGAGCTATAGGTAATCACGCAGGCTTATTATTCCTATTGTCTTCTTTTGTAAAATGTTAAGTTTATTTATTCTTGGTGGATAAGTATTTGCCCAAATTAGGGTACAGTACTGTAGATGGGGAGAATTTAATGTGCAATATAGAGTATATGGGCAAGCCCAGCGAAAAGGAGACACTTTTGAAAACGTGCTGTCGCCGGCCGTTTTCGTGGTTGTTATAGGGACCTATGTAAAAAATGTGCATGCAAATTTCCGACTCCAGTGGCTAGAAGACATCATAAGGATTAAAATTATGTATAGTTTTATGTAGTTGTCTGTAAAATTTGCAGAATTACGAACGCATGGACGTGGCACAAGTGTGCGTTTTCGCATGTCGCCGGCAACACTCTGACTACAATCACTGTTCAAATTATTAAACTACTTATTATAAAAGTGCCTCATGTGTGTTTCCTGTATCTCATACAAAGTATAGATTATTTAATGGTATAAATAAATCACATGCAGTAAAAAATTAAGTAGCTTGTCGCGGAAATCATGCGATTTAAGTTACGCTGTTTCCTTTGATTGTTCTCCAACTTTAAATTCATACCACACGTAGTTGCAAACTGTTTTTAAAATCTAATAACACAATGAAATGTGAACACGTGCCGTTCAAAGGACCTGTGAAGAATCCGTAACGTAAATTGTAACGTAAATTGAAATTCGTATACACGACGTGCGACTTAGATAAATGTTAAAATGCTTTACATAATGTATTGTTTTTAGATTGATAGGGCCATATAATATTGCACAACATGATTAACAACATTATTAATAATATTATGTCAATTTTTGACAAACATTGTAGGAACCATGGCAAAAACATCAGCTGAACGCTAGAAAGCTTACATAAATAGAAAAAAGACAACAGATCCTTATCACGGAAGAAAGGAGACAGATCGTGTTATGAAATATGACGTGCCAAGAGACAACCTATCAATGTCAAAACTGCAGGAAAAGAGAAGAAAGGGACGCGACTACGACAAAACATATCGGAGAAAGCTCAAGACATTAGCACGTGCTACTACACAACCAGAAGTTCGAGAGGTGGCAGAAAAAAATGGCTGGCCATGCGACAGCACAACAACAATTTTGCCCGATACAACGCTTACTGTGAAATTGCCATTTCAAAATTCAAGGAAGAGGAATCGCACTAGCACTATTGTGTCTATGCAAAACAAGACAATACGCCAACAAGAGGTGACACTTGATGAACTCCAGCAAAGAAACTAGGAAAAGAAGCTAAAGAAATTGTCCAGAGACTAAAGAACACCATGCAACCATGCTGGTGAAGCTAGTAGCGACAGACAAGGAGAAACTGCTGAAGAATCGAGTCCGAAAAATCAGGCAAATGAGGACATAAGGAATGCTGGCTTCACTCCGACGAAAGTAACGAAAATCAAGGGAATTCTCGTGCAACATCATGCCCTTCTTAACGAGGTGGAGAAAACACTCAGCAGTTCGCAGACGAAAGCAATTGTCCGCGCTTCACATGAAAAGGTGCAAGGAAAGAAAACCAATTTTTTATTACCAATGTTCATGGTTACGTTATTAAATAACTTGTTAGGATGACGGCACATGCAGTGCAACCTGTTCACCTTTTAATTGTATCTCACAGTGAATAAATAATATACAGTAACTTTGATTATTTCGTAAACAAATGTTGTGTTTTTGAAATTTTTATTATTTTCCACTTTCTCCCGATTTACGTTACGAAAACATGTCGCATATTTGAAGGAGCAACACATTTCAGTACATTCCAATGTGTCAATACAATGGTGTCTTATATATTGGGAACATCTACATAAGGCATATCAATGGTTTGTGCAAACACAGCTGCATTCTTCTTCGTGTGATGGACATCGGAACAACCTGATATGTGGAATTTCCTCAATAATTATGGAATGCAAACCATTCTTGCATGAGAGTTGGTCAGTAAATTATGATGTACATGTAAATTACATCCTACCAATACTATCAGGTCCTCTTGTTCAATACATATGTATATCAAATCGGGGAAGTAAATTCTTAAAATAATAAGGGCAAGTAATTTACTAATTTAAGCGTCATTTTGTAACGTAAATCGGTTGATCAAGTGAAAGTGTCTCGTTTTTGCTGGCCTTGCCTATATGTACAGCTATATATATATATATATATATATATATATATAGTCTGACAACAACAATTGCCTTAATTGATTAAGCATGCCTACGAGATTTTAAAAAACCTTAAACACAATTTATTAATTCTAATGACCAGCTTAGATATTCCTCTATTTATGTTGAAGTACCTTAATTTATATACTAATTCCATTTATTTAATTACTGCATCATGTTTATTTTTTATTTCCAGGAGTAAATATATTAAAGTTATTTTTATTTATGTTCAATGGTAGTTTGTTAGTGTGAAGCCATGCTGATATCTTATTGATTGCGTCGCACCTGGCCGCCGAGCAAATACGTGATCAATCATCCCACCCAATCTTATACAAAAACATTCCAAAAACAATACAATAATACAGCAACCAAGCCAAGTTGTCTCTACCGAGTGTAGTTAATCATTGAACGCCCGTACTTACAATAATAGGGGATCTACTAATGCAGGGCCTAGTGATGGCCGTTAATTTTTTGCTGTCCGTAAAACATTCCACGACTGTTATGCAAGTCTGAGCCGCAGTTCACGAGAGTAGCAATGGTCTATTTTGCGAATCTCGAACGCCCGTCATTTCCAATCTTGCTTACATCGCACAGACCCGACAGTGCTATCAAATGTTTCGAACATAACGAACATAATAATATTAGCTGTAAAAGTAAAAAAGGTCAGTTCTTATATAGAGCAATATCCAATCCCCAGGACTGCTCAAAGCACTTTACACTTTACTCCCTGGCAAACCTGTTCAATCGAACACCATCTCGACTTCTCTGGGAAGCATTTAGCCACGTTGCAATTAATGCGCGAAGACTATTCGTACACATATATCCACCTCTGTCTATGGTCAGCTAGGTACTCATTCATACAGCTGAGTGAACTGAAGCAATGTAAAGTAAACGAACTTGCCCAAGGGTCGACACCGCCGCACAGGATTCGAACTCGGGTTCCCTCAATCGAGAGTCCGAAGCTCTTACCGCTGCTCTACTGTGCTCCAGCTGTAGGTGAAGTTTACTTTGCCTTCGCCTCACACTGCACCCCCGTCTAAAACTATATATGTCGAGGTTCCATGATACGAATCTTACGGTAGCGCCTGACAGGCAGCAAGCCAAATCATGCTCGTGATATTAACATGTTTTCTGCCTGTTTACGAAGAATTGAACAATCATAACTTCACTATTTATTCGTGATGCTGCAGTGACTGTCTCGCTGAACTTTTTATACAACAAGGTAGCGTACTTTGTCTACAATCTTGAATTGTTTTAATGTCGTCAGCCAACCGTGTCGCTGACGAAGCTGGTGGACTACAGGTCTTTAGACCGACAACGCCCGTGTGTGACCTAATTTGGTAAACTATAATTAGCAAGGCATTGTTCTACCGTTGGCGGCGATGTGCCTACAGAACGTCTTTCGGGCTTTCCGTCCTGCCACCAGGGGTGTCACTCCGCGATTACCAGACACAGTGTATTCATTGATCAGACGTCTAGGACTGTCCACGGCGCGTCCAACTCTGCGTGGCAGACGTGGGGGCACGCGCAAACAGCGCGCAATTCGAACGCGGATTACCAGCCGTTTTAAAGATTCTTCACGAATTGTATGTCGGCAAGGCAATGTCAGTGCGAATCTGGTAACTCTAAGAGCCGCCCCTGTTATGCCACACGATACGCCATTCGTCAATGTGGCATTACTGAATGCTCGTTCCGTGTGCAATAAAGCTATCAAAATCAACGAATACGTCGTTGAACACAAATGCGACATCTTGGCGATAACCGAGACGTGGTTAAGGAAGAGCGGTGACGAAGTTGTTATTGCTGAAGTGACCCCTCCCGGGTTCCTCTTCCACCACGTGGCACGATCTTCTCGTCGTGGTGGCGGTGTTGCAATCTTGCACCGCGATACATTTACAACGAAGATTCTTCCTACTCTCCATTTGAATACCATTGAACTTCTCCGTGTGCAGTTCTCTGCAGCCCATTCTATATCGTTCGACATGTGTGTCATCTACCACCCGCCTGCTTCAAGTAAGGCATCTGGAACTTCGTGTGAATTTTATGCTGAACTTGAATGCTTATTTACAGAAGCATCTGTTTCCGTTATACCAACCGTAATTGCTGGAGACTTTAATATTCATTTTGATGATGTAACGAAATCAGAACCGCTTCGCTATCTACTTGATTCCTACAATTTGCTTCAACACGTCCATTCGCCGACCCATAAAACAGGACATACATTGGACCTGGTGATAAGTCATGACAGCGATAACTTAGTATCTTCTGTTGTTGTTTATCCAGACTCCATATCGGACCACTATCGCATAGAACTGGCATTAAATGTGTTGAAACCGTCAGCTGAAACTTCAGTAATTGCTAAGCGCAACTTCCGCATCATGGATGCTACAGTGTTTAATGATGACGTTAAATCTGTATGTTCTGGCATGTGTGCCCACGCTGACCGTCAGCAAGCGGAGGTCTTAGCATAGGACTACAACACCTGTCTCACTAACTGCTTAGACAAGCACGCTCCTTGGCGCTACGTACACGTCAGGAGCAACTCGCCGCATCCGTAGTATGACGCTGAGATCGACGAAGCAAGAGAGAAGAGGCGAACGTGTGAGAATCTGTGGAGAAGAACAAAACTCGAAATACACCGCCAATTATACGTCGCCGCTCGCGACGACTGCACTACAATGATAGCCAGTAAGAAAACCGAGTATTATCGCGGACAATTACAGAACGCTAATAACAAGAACATGTTTCGCATTCTGAGATCACTCGACGTACACAACATGCAACTTCCTGAATTCTGCTCAGTGAAGGAAGGATGTGATAAATTCTCACGTTTCTTCCAAGAAAAGATCGAGAAATTATTGATTAACTTGCACTACCGCATTGCCGTTGACCCGACAGAGGACGAGACACGTTGTTTTACTGACCCAATTCAAGTGTTCGAGCCAACTACTACAGCCGAAATCACTAATATTCTTGGCACTACGAATAAGACATGCTCACTTGATCCACTACCAACTAAGCAACTAAATGACAACATGGACAGTATCGTGCCTATCATCATACAAATTGTAAACGCTTCACTCGAGGAGGCAGTCATGCCTGTGCTGCTTAAGCACGCAATTGTCCGGCCATTGCTCAAGAAACAATCACTTAACAAGGACATACTCAACAACTACCGTCCAGTCAGCAACCTAAGCCATCTGTCAAAAGTCATAGAGAAAGTTATTGCGCGAAGGATCATCTCTCATATTTCCGATCAGCGAATGGAAGACTGTTTCCAATCAGCCTACCGGAAGAATCATTCAACTGAAACCGCACTATTGTGTGTAACAAATGCCATGAAAGCCGCTATAGACAATAGACAAGGCACGGCACTAGTTCTTATTGACTTTAGTGCGGCCTTTGACACAATCAATCACAAGATAATGATCCAGCGCCTTCGGTTGCGTTACGGCATTGTTGGCAAGGCGCTTGGCTGGCTGCAATCCTATCTGCAGAGCCGGACCCAGCGTGTGGTCATTCGTGATGCGTCATCGAATACAACTTGTGTGACATCGGGTGTCCCACAGGGTTCGGTGCTGGGTCCTTTGTTATTCTCGTTGTACGTACAACCCATTGGCGACATAATTAGAGCGCATGGACTTTGTTTTCATCATTATGCGGATGATCTGCAATTGTACTGCCATTTTGACCTCACTGCGACTGCGTTGGCTGCTACTCGGCGACGTATGGAGGAGTGTCTAGATATTGTCAATCAGTGGATGACATCAAACTACATGTGCATGAACAACAATAAAACGGAATATCCGACCACTTTTCTCCATGTTAAAGCATAGGGAATTTTATCGTAAAGGTATGCGAACCACTTTTTGAATAAAAATACCGAACAACATTTGAATATGACACACACGATTGCTTGACTCGGAGGCAGAGGCTTCGCCACAGGACCGAACCCTTATTTGGTTGACTATGACATGTCGAAAATGTGGTGTTGTAATAAGGGGTAATGTGTAATAAAAGGGTTATAAATTCTTAACCTATACGTATGTACCTATGCACGTATGTGCATAATTTCGTTCAATACCATTATTAAATAAACACGCTATGTGCGATGCGCAATGTCGACTCGGCGGCCTTGACACCAAAGATCCTATATCAATATCCTATCTACATTGTTCGAGGAAAGTGAAGCGTCATGTTAGAACAGTACAGGCACATAATAACCTCCCAGATAAGATGTACCAGTATTTATATAGTTTACCGTATTAAGGGTCAAGTGTACAAATGTCCATTAGAACGTTTTTTTAATCTTTTTTCGTACTATAGTATTTAAATTCGTGCTTCTTCGGTAAAACCTTCCCAACTTGCTTCTGTCGTAAAACAACTAACCTGGCATGGGTAACCGAAAACGAACTCATAGATTCATACATAGAGACATACATAGATACATACACGTGGTACGAAACACACAACACGCACATGAACTCAGACCAACTAGATGGTGAAAGACTGTTTGAGTGTTTTGTTAGACGCAGGTGTGAAGCTATCCGACGTGACAGTCGAACATTTGTGTAATATCAATACTTGGTTGCAAGTCTCTGGTTCTTGCAGTTATGGAGCGTGACATGTAAATACGTTTGTGTTGTAATAAACTGTGCGAACCTCATATTGTGTCTTTTTCATAGTGTAATGCAAAGCATATGTTGGGAACCATACTAATAGTCTTACACATCACAAGTATGTCTGTGTAGTTCAGTACAGATATGTTAACCACTTATGTATCTGTGTAGTTCAGTACAGATACGTTAACAAGTTATGTCTGTGTGTGTAGTTCAGTACAGATACGTTAACCACTTATGTCTGTGTAGTTCAGTACAGATACGTTAACCACTTATGTCTGTGTAGTGCAGTACAGTTATGTTAACCATTTATGTCTATGTGTAGTTCAGTACAGATACGGTAACCACTTATGTCTGTGTAGTTCAGTACAGTTATGTTAACCACTTATGTCTGTGTAGTTCAGTACAGAGATGTTAATGTACTCAGACCAACTAGTGGTGCATACGAAACACTATGCTTTGACCAACACACGGCATGAATCGAACTCAGACCAACTAGTTGCGTAAACGAAACAGAAACTTAACCGATTACATTGCACGAATTGAACTCAGACCAACTAGTTGCGTAAACGAAACAGAAACTTAACCGATTACGCTGCACAAATTGAACTCAGACCAACTAGTGGTGCAAACGAAACACTATGCTTTGACCAACACACGACACGAATCGAACTCAGACCAACTAGTTGCGTAAACGAAACAGAAACTTAACCGATTACGCTGCACAAATTGAACTCAGACCAACTAGTGGTGCAAACGAAACACTATGCTTTGACCAACACACGACACGAATCGAACTCAGACCAACTAGTTGCGTAAACGAAACAGAAACTTAACCGATTACACTGCACAAATTGAACTCAGATCAACTAGTTACGCAAACGAAACACTATGCTTTGACCAACACGCTGAACGAATCGATCTATAGATACGAGTTGTACAAACGAAACACTACACTTTGACCAATACGTGTCACAAATTGAACTCAGATCAACTAGTCACGCAAACGAAACACTATGCTTTGACCAACACGCTGAACGAATCGAACTATAGACACGAGTTGTACAAAGGAAACACTATGCTTTGACCAACATGCGGCACGAATTGAACTCAGACCAACTACGAATTGAACTCAGACCAACTAGTTGTACAAATAGCATCAATTCCTTCCTTTTTCAGGAAAATAGACGTGTTATCGCGTCAAATCCTTCCTTTTTCAGGAAAATAGACCAGAGATTTCCATATATCAGTGAGTAAAATTCAAATCGTGGTTCATTCCGTTCTTTACATTTGAACAGTAAACACGTAGATTATGAGCTTATCGACTAGTCTACTGACTGTCAACAGGCCCACACCATCACCATCCTTGGCACCTTTCCGGTGCCCAGATTGCAAGAGATATTTTACACGTCGAGGTAACTGGAAACAACACATTGCTCACAATCGCTGTAGACCATCGACAAACACTACGACGACAAGCACTACATTGTTCAATTCACTTGAACCGGCGCCTACTACGACACATGTACCTCTGGCCCCAGCAACAAACTCGACATTCCCGTCTCCATCTCAGGTGACCATAGAGTATACAAAGAAGATGGCCCTGGTCGATCCCCGTATTTTGGAAAAAATTCAACCGCAACGTCCTTCGACTGCTAACCCTATCGAAAGGGTCTTGCAACGACTCGACAATGAAATGCTAGACATACTAGAACGAAACGATATACACGAGAGGGAAAAAGTTGTGTTGTATAACCAGGTATTGAATCGGTACAACGATCTTTCCGACAAACGTAGCCAAGAACCCGTGCGTGTGGTCATCGAAAAAATTCCCAGTGAAGAGAAAAACAGAGTACAAACTGCTAACGAAAATGAAGTCGTCGAAAAGGAGAGCATCGAAAACGAAATCATCGACAGCGTTCCAAAAACTATGAAGCAGAAAGCACGGCGACTCATCAATAAAATGAAAGGTGCCGTAAGTTGGAACGATCGTGGCGAGATGATGTACAGAAACAAGGCGGTTCCCGGAAGTAATATCGTGGACCTTGTGAATGACGTGTTGAGAAAACGGAAGTCGTTTGAACCGGTGGGATGGGAAACCTTTGCTCGTGGTCTCAAGGACGTCAACACGCCAATGGATTTAGTTGGGAACTCAGATCGTTGGCTTTACATGCAGACAACATCAGTGGACGATGACATATCAAAGGAAATCAGCATTCCGTTTGACAGTGGTCGTCATCGGCATCGTAGACGACCTGCATCGTCGCGGCGCGCAGCTCATTCGGCGACACCTTTGCAAATCACACGTTGGGAACCTTATTAGTATTACCGATTTGGAATCTACAGGAACAGTGTGCAAGAGATATCATATATGAAATGACAAATAAAATCGTGTTGATGTTATGAATGAGTGTGTTTGTTTTTAGTTTTCATAGTCATCAAGACACACCTCGCTTTTCACATTTCACTGACAACAATTGTTTTGTCAACGTGTCAGTGTAGGTGGCGTTCAAAATACCTAAGTGAATTTTGACTTTATTAAGAGTGCCATGTAATATTTGCATGTAATGTTGGCATGCACGTTATAGTATTACCTTAATTAAGCAATAAAAAAGTCGACACCATATATACGTTCATGACATTTTTACTTTTTTTATTTTTTATTTTTTTATTCAGACACCCAAGAGAAAATGTCAATCTTGTAAAATCTTGTAAACCTTAACTATATACAAATTGATTTCATATGATACACAAATCGTATTCAGACACCCAAGAGAAAGTATCCCTGTAAATGATATCACACATATTCTTGTTGTCAGACACCCAAGAGAAAGTGTCAATATCATAAATTCTTGTAAACCTTAACAACTATATACAAATCGACTCCATATGATGTACACAGACACTGTTAGACAGTATGTTACACTCTGTGTTTATTGACACGATTCCTGCAGTAATTGGAGTATACAATATACTTCGTATATATTTCATCAGTGTTCACTTAAAAAGAAAAAAGCACATCATGATGATGATGATGCAACAATGACGTGTGTGTATCGATACACTCTTTAATAATCGACAAGTAACAAGTAGGAGTCAGTGGTCGATAAACATCATACCTTATCACGGTTACACCAAGACTATATGTTACACAAATACCGAATGTTACAACAATAACGAATGATACACGGGTAGCTCACGAGAAGATTTACTGGCGTGTCTATTATACCAGACACGGAGAGGTAGAGATTCCATCGGCTTGTACCGGTCGTTTGGAATAAAAATATGTTAGTGCAGAACGTTCTTGAATATATGTAAAAACTGAACCATTCTTCACCCGAAACCCTCGATTTTTCCCAACACCACTCTCTTTGGTTTTCAGTACTTTCAAAAACGTGTCTTTGTCAATTTCGTTGTGTCTCTTATTTAGACCTTTCGTGCTGAATTTATCCGTATCACCAAAACAATAATATGTTTTGCTACACAAGCCGATAAAACCTCTACCTTCGTACTCTATTTTGAACAGGCCGGGTGTCCTTTTGTCGTGACGCGCACGCGCAATGCAACACGATTCCGAAGGGACCCATTCTTTCCCTTCCATCCGACAAGTGACATAATCGGACGCGTGCGCGTCACAACAAACAGCGGGGAACCACCGGGACAAGTTTGTAAAGTATTCTATTGTTTTACCGGTGGCAACACAATTGTCTAAACAAGAAAAAGCTAGACTTAAATATGCGGAATCCGTATCCATCTCGCAATATTGGAAGAGAGGGCGCTCTATATAATAATCTATGAAATCGTAATAAAATTCCAGCATTCTCAACTTTGCATACTGGTAAACCATAAAACCAATTTGAAGAGGGAGATCGTATTTAATGGATTTCTTGTTCATTGTAAGTTGGTACACGGATTCCGTAATTGGGTCTAGCTGGCGAAAACGATGACTGTTAATACCTTGGCTCGCCGTTTTACTATTACAAAAGATAATATCTCTGTGGAGATCCTTATTAGTGATACATTTTCCATAGGCACTGTTCCCAAGAAGTTTCATCGTATCACCAATAATGGCCTTGTCTGGGTGCACGTCACCTTCGCGGCGTGCATTCGAGACGGCATTGACGAAATGTTTGAAACACGGACTGGGTTCGTATTCTAAAACTTGATAAACGTGAGAAACGACCAGTCCGTGTTTCAAATACCATTTTAACAAAGGTGTACCAAAAAGAATTTGTTTACCAAAATAAGAAGCTACTAGTGTACGCCGAGGAGTAGATAATATATTGTGCTCTTCGGCGTAAGCTCGCATATAGGGGCCGATGTCGTTACGGGTAATGTCAATGTTTTTGAAAATGGGATGCATTTCACCAAAATAATCTTTAAGATGATCCGGAACAAAAATGTCGCACTCTACCATGCCAAATAGGCGACCTTCAACTACATTTTGCAAAACTTTATCTTGGGTCATTTCCCACTTCAGGTTACGGTGAGGAAATTTTGAATTTAGAAAATTTCATACTTCGGAATTTTTCCGAATTTCTTTCCATTGACATTCCCACATTTCGACGACCTCGGTATATTTACGCAAATACGTAGTGTTCTTTTTAGTTTCCGATAAGAGATCGGCCATAGACTTCCCGTTGATAGAGTTGGTGTGCTCTACGTTACATGGACAACCGTGAAAATAGCAACCGTGAAATTGATAAACGGTGCGAGTCTGGGCACACCATCTGTCAACGGGAAGTCTACGATCTCCAATGCGTTTCTCTTCTCCGTTAAATTGATGCCTTATCGTTGTATTCTTCTCGTGAGCTACCCACTCTAGCCATTCAAGAGCCATTTTTCCGTAAACACGTGATGTTTTAGGTCTGAAATTATTTTCTCGGCTACGACGCGTATAACATCCGGTGGGCATATCTTGCGAAAGAGCCCAAAGGTATAATCCATTTGCATCGTAGCCAACAATAGAACGACAGGGGAGAGCTGAGTCCCTCATTTCCGATTCACGAAGCCGTGTAACGTCGACTTCGTGATGGCGGTGATATATTATAGACGGGCCCCCTACGATGGCTTTTTTTAACATATCGTGTAAATCCGAATCTTTTTGATTAAACAGACTGAAATAAATATCACGTGGTAATGTGTCAAACATAAATTTCATGGTTAGACCGGGAACGCTAATACCATCTTTAAACATGTCAATGTGGCGCAATTTGTAAAAAGAGAACTGTTTTTTTATAGCTTCAAGGAAAGGAACGACATCTCTATTGTTGTACCAAATAAGAAAATCACGAAAAGTTTTCATATCGTCGTGAATATATGTGCAATCTAACTGAAAAGTTGCCAATAATAAAAAATTGATTCTGATTCAGAACTTTCTATCAGCCACACGTATGTGGCTAGAGTATTGTCAAGCTTGAATGGAGCGTCTCCAGAGGGTAAACTGTAAAACGCTTTAGGCAGTCCTGTGGACTGGATACTGCGATAATTAAGCTCCAGTAATTATTCGGACACAGATGGTCTTGCAAAAACGTTGCAGTTTCTCTTGTTGCTTTGTCAGCGTCATTGTATTAAAGGGAATACAAAACCACATTGCTTGAATTCATATTATATTACATCTTCCTGTATATTTCAATTTCCACCATGACAATAATTTTACCTTCTTCCGTCGCCATTATCCCTCACAGAGTGGGCCTGGAGTGTTGGAGTGGTCACCACTTTTTCTGGTCTTGCACGTCTTCTTCTTTCAGCCCCCTCAACTCCATGTCCTTCTTCACACTGTCTTTCCATCTTTTTGCTGGTCTCCCTCTTTTCTTCTTCCCAGGGACTGGCAAGTCTGCTGCTGTTCTGAAATAATGCTCTTCCTCTCTTCTCTGGACGTGCATGCATGCAGCGAAGCCGGGCATCTCTCAACTTCTCTTCTATGCCTTCAACTCCCACCAGCTGACGCTCTTCCTCATTTATTTTCTCTTCCCTGAGCGATATGTTCATCGCCCATCTGATCATCCTCATCTTAGTTCGCACGTGGAGGAGCTCTTCTTTTCTCTCAGGGTCCACGTCTCCGCTCCGTACACAAGGACTGGCCGAATCACCGCGCTGTAGATCTTGACCTTTAGCTTGTGTGGTAACTTGCGGTTACACATGACTCCATTTGTTTCCCTCCACTTCTGTTAGGCTACCTTCACTCTTGCCTTGACAGCCATTTCACAGCCTCCGTCCTCCTGTATCACAGATCCTAGGTACTTGAATTCGGTGACTTGGTTTAACTTCTCTCCATGGATGTCCACTATCTTGACTCTGCTTTTTGTCGCTCCTCTCGAACTGACTAGAACTTCCGTCTTTGCTGTGTTGACTTTGAGTCCTTTCTTCTCTAGGGACCCCTGCCAATGCTGCACCTTCTCTCCCAGTTTCATCAAGGACTCCGCAATGAGGGACAGATCGTCTGCATACAAGGTCTCCATTAGCAGTCCGGTTCCCCAAGTCTCGCTGATCACATCTAGTACGACGATAAAGAGTAGTGGACTTAGCTCTGAGCCCTGGTGCAATCCCACTCCTATCTCAAAGCTAGATGTATCGCCGTGCGGCGTTTTAGCTACAGTGTTTGCACCTTCGTACATGCACTTGGATGTATGATCCGCACCAACTACTCCAGCAATCCCTTCTGTCTTAAGCACCACCATACCAGTTCTCTTGGTACTGTATCGTATGCCTTCTCAAGGTCTACGAATGCGTGGTAGCGCTTCTTCTGTCTCTCTAGGGTCTTCTCCTGGATCTGTCTCAGCACAAAAATGGCGTCGGTTAGTAGTATATGTGGGCTCATGGTACATCAAATGTATCGAAGGATAAAAACATGTTGCCGTTTTGATTGACAGGTAATGTATCGCAATTAGCCATGTCAAAGATCAAATGTCAAGGTCAATATCAAACCAAGGTCTATCAAAGGAATTGTCATGTAAAAAATAGAAAAAATGTATAAAGATAAAAGGTTTTTACTAATTAACCAATTACCTAATTAACTAATTAATTAACTTTTATAGCTACTACGAGCCTAACAGACTATAACATTTTCAACTCTCTGCTAGAGCTTGCGTGTGCTGCTCGTTATATCTTACCCCGCGACCGTTGGCTTATCTCACCGCTTCTGACTAATGTTTATGCGCGCTAATGGCGTTGTGTTTATATATGTTTATGCGCGCTAATGGTGTTGTGTGATGGATGGCGGAATAGTTTGGGAAATTTCCTAACAACGCTGTGTAAAAATGACAGAGAATGTGTACAGAATTGTTATTAATGTCGTTCACTTAACAAGATTTAACAAGATCTAACAAGATTGCCATCCAGAGAATTAACTCTAGATGGCAGGTGGACAAGGAAGCCCTTTGGCTTATCGAGGGTCCAACTCTTTTATCTACATATATCCATCCCTTCTGAGGTATGTGTCTATTTTATTTTTAAACATATTCACACTACTAGCACCCACACAATCATCAGATAATCTGTTCCATTCATTCACAGTCCTTTGTGAAAATGAGAACTTTCTTACGTCTAATCTACACTGCTCTTTTACTAATGTAACTTCATGTCCTCTAGTCTTTCTATTTTTCTTAACTGAAAAAAACATATTTCTATCAATATTTTCATAACCATTTAAACACTTCTATCTCATCTCATCTCAATCTCCTGGTCTCTAGTGTTGTTAAACCACATTCTTTTAGGCGCGTTTTTCATAACTAAGATCCCTCAGTTTTGGTATAATTTTAGTCGTTCTCCTCTGTACTCTTTCTAGCATATCTACGTCCTTCTTGCGGTATGGCCTCCACGCTTACATACAATATTCTAAATGAGGCCTAGCTAGTGTTTTGTACAGCGGTATTATTAGTTCTTTTTCTTTATATGCTATATTTCGCCTAATCAATCCAAGGATTTGATTTCCTTTTGAAGCTGCAATTCCACACTGCTCTGAAACATTCATGTCAGTACTAATTGTCAGCCCTAAGTCTTTTTCTTTTACCGTAGTACTTAGTACAGTTCCCCCCATTGTATATTCTACATATTCGTTCCCATGTCCTGTGTGAAGGCATTTACATTTCCCAAAATTGAACATTTGCCACTTTTCAGACCATTTGATCTTACCGTCATTGTAGCTGGTCTGTGGTTTAGATATAATTTTGTCATGACTATGTACGCTGCGAGGTATACTCTAGTTGAGAATACAACTGAGTAAAATTTGGCAACAGCCTAAAAGGTTTTAATTGTGAAGACACATACAATAAACCAGGTATGCATGGATTCCTAAACCTAAACGATTGTTCAGATCAAGTTCCTAGAACGTATATATGCATGGTAGCCACCTTGATATTCTGTTTGACCATCATTTAAAGGCTGTAGTCTATGTATATTCATGTACACGTGTATTACCGGATTAAACACAAATAGTATGTTTTAAAGCTGAATTAAACCAAAATATTATGATTTTGGATGTCGGCCATCTTTAATTTCAACATGTCTGTCAGCTGGGGATACAAGTCATGTGGAAGAAATGGATTAATTAACCCTGAATATGTTGGTGTAGACACCAATATCATGTTTCTATGTTGTGTAAAAGCTGGGATGACACTATTAGCACCCACACAATCAGCAGGTAATATGTTCCATTCATTTACAGTCCTTTGTGGAAATGAGTACTTTCTTATATCAAATCTACACTGTTCCTTTACTAATTAAATTTCATGTCCTCGTAAGCTGAGATAGACTTCTTGTGGTTTTGTATGAGAACAAATAAAAACAATTTGGTTACCATCCTGGATACAAGATGGCCCTTTTCTTTTTATGATAATGGGTCATTTCTAATTCTTCTTTACGCATCTCAGTTTAGTATATACAATTATGTCTATATAATATGAAAGTTGCAAATATTTGGTGAAGTCAACACAGTCTATAATGACGAAATTGTTTGTGAACCAGTAGCCTTGGGTGCACGTGCACTTACAGACTACACGACACGGTTGGCCGAACATACATTGTCGCTGGTCGCAGGTCATTCTGCAGTTGTAGTCCAGGTGCACTGGACCAGTAAATATCTAGTATCAATGGTATAATTACTTTATGCATACGTTGGTATTCCACAAAGTATCTGTGAAGGACTTACATGAATGGTTTCCATGGATCTATTGTGGAATGTTGCTTTGTATTCTAGCTGGTTAGTGGTTTAACCAAGTCACCAAAGTGTGATTATACTGATCGCATATAATAATAATATTAGTATCTCCTCTGTCATTTGCCAGTTTTAATGTAGTACTTTCATATGTATTATTCAAGTGCACGAGCACCCAGGTATGATGTATTATTGATTAGTCATATTCATACTGCCTTCGTATTGGCCTGAAGGTACCCATATTGGCCCAAGACACGCGGCCTAGGGCCAACACGGCTACCTTCACACCAATATAAAGGCATTATGAATGTGATCAATCCGTAAACAATATTAATTGACAATTTTACATATCAGAAATAACCATGGGTATTAAATTCACTTTCACATCGACCTCCAACTTTTTGAACTAGCCATGATGTAACAAGATTACCACCCAGAGAATTAACTCTAGATGGCAGGTGGACAAGGAAGCCCTTTGGCTTATCGATAGTCCAACCCTTTTATCTACATGTATCCTGCCCGTTTGGGGTATGTGTCAATTTAATTTTTAAACATATGCTACTAGCACCTACACAATCAGCAGATAATATGTTCCATTCATTTACAGTCCTTTGCAAAAATGAGAACTTTCTTATATCTAATCTACACTGCTTCTTTACTAATGTAGCTTCATATCCTCTAGTCCTTCTATCTTTCTTAACTAAGAAAAAAAATATTTCTATCAATATATTTTATAACCATTCAATATTTTAAAAACTTCTATCTTATCTCTTTTCAACCTTCTGGTCTCTAGTGTTGTTAAACCACATTCTTTTAGGCGTATTTCGTAACTAAGATCCCTCAGTTTTGGCATAATTTTAGTCGCTCACCTCGGTACTCGTTCTAGGATATCTATGTCCTTGCGGTATGGCCTCCACGCTTGTAAATAATATTCTAAAAGAGGCCTAACTATTGTTTTGTACAGCGGTATTATTAGTTCTTTTTTTCTTATACGCTAATTTTCGTCTAATTAATCCGATTTGATTTCCCTTTGAAGCTGCAATTCCGCGCTGCTCTGAAACCTTCATATCAGCACTAATGATTAACTCTAAGTCCTTTTCTTTAACAGTAGTACTTAATACAGTACCCCGCATTATATATTGTACATCTTCGTTCCCATGTCCTGTGTAGAAGCATTTATATATCCCAAAATTGAACAACCTTTGCCACTTTTCAGAACATTTGATCAACCTGTCAAGATCATCTTGTAAATGTTGTCTATCTCCATCACGTTTAATCCTTCTAAACCTTGCTTGTTATGTCATCATCCAAATCGTTGATATATATTAAGAATAATATAGGTCCCAATACTGATACCTCTAGTACGTACCCCACTCAAAACTGATTTCCAGTTTGAAGCCTCCCCATCAACTACTACACGTTGTCTTCTGTCAATCAGCCATTTTTTTATCCAGTTAATTATACCATTTCCTATGCGATGGGCCTTTAGCTTAAGCAGTAATCTTTGATGTGGCACTTTGTCGAAAGCTTTATAAAAATATAAATAGATGATAATTACTTGTGATCCTTCGTTATTTATTTTTTTGTTCGTAATACGTCTATGGCAACCATCTTGAATATCAATATGGCCGGCATCTGAGGATATAGCATATGGCAGAAATTGATTGTTTGACCCTGAAAATGTTGGTTTAAACATAAAGATCATGTCTTTAATTTCAATATGGCCGTCATGCTTGGATACTGTACATGACAGAAATGGATTCTTTGACCCTGGAAATGTTGGTTTAAACACCAATATCATATTCCTAGGTTGTTTAAAAGCTGATATACTTCCTAATGCATTCCGTGGCGACCATTTTAAAAATCAAGATGGCGGCTATGTACCATGTCGATAGCGATGGGCATCTAGCTTTATACGATTCTACATAATTATAAACTACATGTGTGCCAATTTTCATGCTTTTGTCAAAAAGTGCACGAATTCGTCAAATGTCTGGCTCTTGGCTGCTGTTCTATTGACGTTGTCAAGTTGACTGTTGGTTCTCTCGCTTAATTTATTTAACTTAAAGTTGGATCTGTGTAGAACCATAAAATAAGTTATTGTTCCTCTATTATGCCTAGTGGTTGTAGGGCCTATTACATCGGAATACCGCACAATAACTCATTCTGACGTTCTCTCTTCAATTCAACATCTTTCGTTGTAAACATGCTCTGAATGTGTTGAAAGTGCTGGCATGTTGCGGAAATCGCGATACAGATGGGTTTAAGATTTGATTTAAACTGTCAAACCATTTTTCTGCATTTTTCATGTTGCCAAATGTTACATATAATGCTACACTTTGCGTACACATGGAAAATGTAATTTTAGCTGGTGCCTTGTTTTTAGTTTATTTAATACCACACGCGTGTATGCTGGCGTGCGCAACACACTTTTGTCGTTACATGATTTTCCTTTTTATTGTTTTAACAATCTTCCTGTCCGTCATGGCTTCCTCTAGAGTCTTCTATGTATTTGCTCCCGCAAAGTATTCGGACCTCCCCTGTCCCGGGTTACCATTCCGCCAAGGTACACACAATCGTCCCCTCCTTTTCTCCTTCCCTCCTATCCGATGTCCAACTCTCTCCCTCTCCCTCCCCCCCCCCCCCCTCCCTCCCTCCCTCCCTCCCTCCCTCCCTCCCTCCCTCCCCCTCCCTCCCTCCCTCCCTCCCCCCACCTCCCTCCCTCCCTCCCTCCCTCCCTCCCTCCCTCCTCCCCCCCTCCCTCCCCCCCCCCCCCCCTCCCCCCCCCCCTCCCCCCCCCCCCCCTCCCTCTCCCTCTCCCTCTCTCTCTCTCTCTCTCTCTCTCTCTCTGCTTTTCAATACCAACACTTCATGTTTTCTCTAGGCTCATCTGTAGTCTTCTTGAGCACGTTTCCTGCAGCGCATCTTGTAATTCTTGTTTGCTATATGCGACTATGACCAGATTATCTGTGTACACCATTGTTTTGAATACTCTACTTATTTGCTAACCTACCTCCTCATTAATTCCACCACCATTATGATGAATAGTAACTGGCTACGTACAATTTCTTAATTCAATCCGATACTAAATTCAAACTCACCCGATTTTTATAAATTCACCCTTTCTACAATTGGTCCAAGCCATGTAATTGTATTGTCATATACATGAAACAGGGGGCCGATTCCATGAAGCATTTTAAAGTTACGCAATTACTTAGCGTCCTGTGTTTGCGTAAACTCATATACCCGCTTATCAAAAAACGGCGTCAGTTACTTAGACAATCATCTTGGCGTTAAGAACGGTCTTAGCCGCTTCATGTACCGGCCTCTGGCTCACAGGATGTGGTGGATTACGTGCGAATGCACCCCTTCCCCGCTGGTTCAAAAGAGTTAAGTTTGGGGTGAAATAGTACCGCTTGATTTGAAATAAAAAATAGAACAACACCCGACAGTCTTCCGACAGCATACCCGACAGCACTGAAGCGCCGAGTGAGATTTTGTTTGGAATGGCATTTCAAACAATTAATGAATGACACTCTTCTTGTTTTCTTTTAAATAAATGCATTTAATATAATATTTCCTTTTGTTTTCTGTCAAGTGGAAACGGATTAATATTTCGGGTAGCGTATTTTCGTCGTTGCGTAGCCAGGGTCCTGGCAGTGTTCAATCCAACTTCATTTCAATGGGGACGTGGTCGCTGACCTTATTTGCCTAAAATACACAAAAAGATGGTTAGAATTATATATCGACCCTCATGTCAGAAATTATTTAATTATGGTATACTTTTATTTGTTGTAGGCATGCGCCACCTTAATCACACTAGATGTGTGTTTATGCGTGCGTGCGTGTGTGTGTGTGTGCGTGCGTGTGTGCGTGCGTGTGTGTTAATGTTAGCAGTATTACTAACTGGCTGAGTGGCCCGCCTTTGCACGGGAAAAAGATACTTCATACGTATATTCTGTGTAAAGCTGCGCCTAGAATGCCATCGGTTGTCTTAGTAAGCGATCCCCAAATCCTGTGAACTGAAACATGACCCACCTGCCAATCATTTGCACTGAAAAATGACCCTCATTTGTAGAAATTAATAATTATTGGCAAAATGCTGAACTCTGAAAATGAGCCCATCTCCAACACTTAAGTCCGACCCATTTACCCCAAGAGACTAGGCTACCCCACATTCATCCGGCCCTCCCTTGATAACTGCGGACAGGTCACTTGGCTTAGGTTTTTAAAGAGACGTTCTTTATTGATCAATATTAAAGCCACCGCAACATTGTTGATACATGTGTAGACCCTATTATGCACGAGTCCGCCTTCACTATTTGTATAGGATTTTCATTTCATAGCAAAGTTTAGTTTTACCAGCATGATGTACGATACAAACTAGTGTGTACGTGGCAATTATCGCTACACGTACACGCGCGCGCACACACACACACACACACACACACACACACACACACACACACACACACACACACACACACACACACACACACACACACACACACACACACACACACACACACACACAAACACACACACACACACACACACACACACACTAACGGGGGGAAACGCTCCCACAGTCACTTACACACCTGCCGCCTCGTCATTTTGTACGCCTCGTAGAATCTGAATGGCTGTGCGCTGCTCTTGACGTAAGAAGCCTGGAGGTGACGTCCAGCTACCACGAATCTGCAAACAAACCTGACGTCGGCAATTGTTTTCGCTGGTTGAAGATCATCTATTTCAATGTCACAAATCATCAAATATTAAATTTAAACGGCGCCAAGGGATCGATCACAGTTGTCGATATTAAAAGGAGCTTTTCATGTATTATTTAATACAATATTCTAATAACTATTGTGAATGTATATTGCCCTACAAATTGTTTTAGTAAGCCCGTAACAACGTTCGCAATTTGAAATATATTCGACCACGGAGCATGTTCAAATGGTAAACAAAACATCTAGTTTCAAAATAAACTTTATTGGTAATACGGCCGAGGCGGGCTGAATTAACCGCAATAACCGCGTGTGTGCGTATGTGGGGGGTATGTATGTATGCATACATGTAAGTATGCATGCATGCATACATGCATACTTGCATACATACATACATACATACATACACCCATACAGACATACACGCATACATAAATACATACATACATACACACACATACATACATACATACATCACACACACACACACACGCACGCACGCACACAAACACACACACACGTAAATGTAGGCATGATACACACGCACTCACGCACATTCACGCAGACACACTGCTATTAAAATAATATCCATACCTATCGTACGGGCACCGTGATTTCGCTGTCGTTGTGTCAGCATCGTCTCCAATCAACCACAGAAAACGTTTGTCACTGCGCAGGCGTATGTTTTGCCATTGATGCGCCCTCACGTATTGGCATCCGGCATTGAAGTCACCACCGAGCACCGCGTCCTGTGAGCAGTTTCTACGTTATGCAGTGGTCATAGGCCTACGTCCATACCGAAAGTCACGTAATATTGTTCATAACAGAAAGCAGAAAGGCATCATTGCACTCGTGTTAATTGTGTGCATTCGATTCCCCTATAGTAGATACTTGGTGTGATATATTATTATCTTCCAACAATTACTCCCTACTGTACCCAGGACATTCCCAGGTGTTAATCGCCGCGGTGTGCATGCCGCCATCATGAATTCTAATATGAATAATATTATACTAAGAAACAAGTAATGCAGGGGGAACAAACCCAGTAGGGCTTACTTTTAGAATCACACTGAAATGTAATTATATGTACAAAATGAAATATATATATATATATAAGCCAGATTCCGTTCAAAAGAGTAGCCTACCTTTATTCCCCACATGTGCACCAATCGATTGTAGATGTTAACAAGTGCATCTATTTCGCTTGCGGCATCCGAAGGTTTTACATGTATGCCAATATAGGCAAACGTTGAAACATCTATTGAAAGAGAAATTACAAAGATTGCTATGCAATATATTAAACAAACAATACGCGTAAGGTGGCTTACAAATGAATAAAAAAGACGTAGACAGGTACAGTTCACCCGTTGCATACAATCAACGTCCTATGAAACACTAGGACTAATATCTTAGTCTGCAACTACATCGTCGAATTAGGTACTCTTAAAACAATTTGGTAGCATAATCTAATCAGTTGTGTGCATCCAATATTGTTTTGTATAATACACTATTAACACATACAAGTGCCAAATCATATGTGTTATGATATATCATATTCAGAAACAAAATCATTGATGATACAAATGGGATATTTGAAATAAAATCGCATGTAATAGAAAAGTCACATGACAACAACTGACAAGTTAAGACCTTGATATCGATTAACTAAATATCTTTACTGTGAACGGTTGTTGTGAATAGCACTGCAAAAGGTGGCCTTTCAAAGACGTCGTCGTAATCTGGTGTTTGGTATTCTTTCAATACCGTCACTTTGCGTATTCTGTAATAATAAAAAGACACCAGCAAAGGTTAGCGTGATCATCCATGCAGTAAGATACATAAGTGACACTAGAAATGTGTAACTGTATTGAAGGGAATAGGAGAAACCACTATGTAGAATCAGCGGTATTGAACCTTTTGGCTCTGTTACCTCTTGAGCGAGCCAACAAAATCATAACTACCCATCCATTTCATAATACCAAGCTCGAGAAAAAATATATTTGAAAGAACAGTTAGTTGCATAATTGATATGTTTAATAATTCATTAGTAAATATAACATTAGCTACACTTTGGCCTGTAGACAAGCAGTACTTTACACAAGAAAATATTTGTGTATGTTTGCATATTTTCGTCCTTCCAAGAACACGATGATTTTTTCTCTTAATTCATACACGATAAAATGCTGTTTCATTGATAACCAGCGATCATCCATATATAGATGAGAAGAACACTGGAATTGGATCCAACTCTTCACACTCACGGATAATTCTGGGGTTCGTGGCACTCCGTGGTAAACTGTTTAGAGAACAGACAGTCAAATTCGCCTTTCATGTGCTAATTCTTCTGCAACTAAATCGGCGTAATCCAAAACCAAAAGTAACTTTGCTCGTCTGAGACATCCAGTTTTCATGATCGTGTCCTGAAGTGATTTCTGTTGCACCAATCTCCCTTGTTCCTCGCCAAGGACGAACCTCGACGCTTCAACTAGACATGGCTTGACGAGATCCTCTTCGATTTTAAAGGACTCCTTACTTTCAGTATAAAACATCCTTAAGTTGTAATACATCTTCAATCAATGCAGTGTGCTACAACAGCTGAGTTGTGATGAATTAATTGCTGAAAAATCCATACTTTAAAGTACTTGTCTTACCCCTGGAAATGTCAAAATTACCCACAAGGGTGTAATTACGCCCATGTTAAATACCGCTGCATTCTAGTTGACATAGCCCTTCTTTCTCTTAGCTGATTAAACAAACACTGGACTTAAAAAAACGCTCGCTGCATATACTACCATGGTAGTTAGACTTAACTTTATTCCTATAACTTACGTTGACCAAGCAAACGCTAAGGTCCAAATGTTAGACCGGAACATGAACAGGCAATAACCTACAAGTTCCCGTATGCGATCGATGGTGATGAGTTTGGTGCACCGGAATATTCTGCAGATATCTCTCAATAATGATTTTGAAACACTGTTTTTTTTCAATAAGTTATTCCTATCTATATTTGCCAAATATGTTTTAATCTCTTTATTGCCTTTCTGAATGTTTCTCTTTCACTGCCTTTGACAGGCCTTCCCAATTTTAATTTAATATTAGGGCCTAACGTGGATGTGGTTATGATCATCGCTACTCAAATGGCAGCGTGTTATTGTATTAATAATTAATAGTAGTGTATTATTTTATAAAGTGCCTTTCTAAAGGTACCTAATACTGACCTGAAGAAATAGGCGTATTGTTCCTTTGATGACGTGCGACCCAAACGTTGGCTCAATATCATCTCATACGGCGAGTGCACATTGACTCTGAAGTAATAATAATAGTTGTTACCAGAAAGTGAACGTACATATATAATATATATAGTGTTGTCGTGTAGTTAAAACTGTAGCAGACGTATACAACTACACACGTGCGTGTGTGTGGTGTGTGTGTGAGTGCGTGCGTGCGCGCGTGCGTGTATGTGTGTGTGTTTCGCGTATGCCATTTGACCATATGTGTGTATTTAATTTCTAGTTCGGGTCCCTAATTGTAAATATAAACACTTGTTAATTATGGTCGCACCAGTAAAAAAAAAAAAAACAGGCATAATGAAATGCTTTACAATGTAAACAATAACTGACACGTCACACAAACTAAATGTATCCTGAATCTTTGTCGCGCCACCAATCCTTGCCATACGACTAGGCTGAGAGTGCCAACATGTTGATGTCTGCGGAATTTCGTAGCTGCAATTAACGTTTTATATGTCCTTGTATATTACATTTTTAATCATTAATGTTATCACTGAATTATGAAACATAATGTTGATAACAACAAAATAGGCATCCACAGTTGTTGTACCTACATCGTGGTGTGTTTCACGTAACAAGTGGTCTACGACAATATATACAAGCCCACAGATCCTACTCACGTGTTCAGCTTTTCGAGCAAGTCATATATAGCTTCGCCACTTCTGTCTCTTATTTCTTGAATAAGTATAATGTCGTACCGACCAATAATCTGCGTAGTAAACAACTCGTTATTAGTATTTAAATTCGCTAAACGCATCACACGTCAAATGTTAACAAGTATTGGATGTGAACATACACAAGCGTGTGCCTATTATTAATTAGAGAAGATAAATACCGTTACATTAAATCAAGTCAAATATACTTTATCGTCTGTCCTAAATACATTTTAAAAGAGAAAATTGTCTTCAGGCTCATCCATTGATTTCATAATAAAATAATTAGCTTTGTCAATAACAAATAAAACACACGCAAACACACAATATGATTGCATTCGCATGCAAAGTTTACATATTGTGAAGTTGTCGCTTAAATGTATATAACTAACACAGTAGAGTAGCTTAAAAAAGTAGACATACTTCATAAATCAATAATTGACTAGCTGTAAAAATTTACCGAGCATACTAGGGGAATTAAAAAGTATAAAACCCTAGCTTATCCCAGAACATCAGAGAAGGGCACTAGTACTACAATATATGTATTGTCAAAAACATACAGTGATAAGAAATTACGTAAATAATACTTTATACAAGCAGAAAAAATAATGACATGATACTGACATACTACAACGATACATGTATACTCTCTCCACCACCACCCACACCCAAACACCGCAGCTCTTCTGACACATTACTTGAGTGCTGCATACAGAACAGCAGCAGAAGGCACAACATTGACTTCTTATATACATTCTTTTATGCAAGAGTAACTTTAATACGAATGTCAGATGGAAGTTTCTGAAATGCTAATGGATGGGCAATATTAGTGAAAATTTGAAATGATTTCCCAGCAAAGCAGTGTCATACAGAGTAGACACATGTCGCTGTTGCTGACCAATGAGTTTACCAGCTATGTTAACAACCCGGCCCAGTTTTGTCTTTTGTTTGACAGTAAGATGTCCAAACCATGTTATGATGTTGAATGACAAGACACTCTCAACAAGACTTCTGTACACTAGTTCAAGGACATGTGGGCTGACCCCAAAGCTTCTGGGTTTTCAAAGTAAAAAGAGACGTTGCTGTGATTTCTTGTGCGCCATGTCAGTATGCTCGTTGACAGTCTGTTTCATATCAATAACAGTACCCACGTATTTGAAACTGTCCACCAACTCCACCTCCATCTGGTCTGTCACTCTGTCACCTATATTATTCTTAATATATATATACGATTTGGACGATGATATAGCTAGCAAGGTGTTGAAATTTGCAGATGATACAAAAGTGTTTAAAAGGATTAAAAGTGATGGGGATAGACAGCATTTACAAGATGATCTTGACAGGTTGATCAAATGGTCTGAAAAGTGGCAAATGTTGTTCAATTTTGGGAAATGTAAATGCCTCCACACAGGACATGGGAACGAATATGTAGAATATACAATGGGGGGAACTGTACTAAGTACTATTGTAAAAGAAAAAGACTTAGGGCTGACAATTAGTGCTGACATGAAGGTTTCAGAGCAGTGTGGAATTGCAGCTTCAAAGGGAAATAAAATCCTTGGATTGATTAGGCGAAATATAGCATATAAAGAAAAAGAACTAATAATACCGCTGTACAAAACAATAGTTAGGTCTCATTTAGAATATTGTATACAAGCGTGGAGGCCATACCGCAAGAAGGACATAGATATGCTAGAAAGAGTACAGAGGAGAGCGACTAAAATGATACCAAAACTTAGGGATCTTAGTTATGAAAAACGCCTAAAAGAATGTGGTTTAACAACACTAGAGACCAGGAGATTGAGAGGAGATCAGATAGAAGTGTTTAAAATATTGAATGGTTATGAAAATATTGATAGAAATATGTTTTTTTCAGTTAAGAAAGATAGAAAGACTAGAGGACATGAAGTTACATTAGTAAAGGAGCAGTGTAAATTAGACGTGAGAAAGTTCTCATTTTCACAAAGGACTGTGAATGAATGGAACAGATTATCTGATGATTGTGTGGGTGCTAGTAGTGTGAATATGTTTAAAAATAAAATCGACACATACCTCAGAAGGGCTGGATATATGTAGATAAAAGGGTTGGACTCTCGATAAGCCAAAGGGCTTCCTTGTCCACCTGCCATCTAGAGTTAATTATCTGGATAGCAATCTTGTTAAATCTTGTTAAATCTACTGACCTGCCTGCCTCTCTCTCCATACATTTGCCAAGAACAAGCTCTTTGGTTTTCCCTACATTTAATTCAAGAAATCTGTCTTAACAATGCATAGAAAGTAGGTGTAGTGGTGACATGGGTCTGTGTGGTGCGCCTAATGTTGTAGTGTAGTGAGTAGTTTGTAGTGGTTGCGCTTTATGCTTTCACATTCAGCTGCGAACGCTTGCTAACTCCTTCATATGGCTGGAATGGACATGAATGCGCAAGCCTTCCCTGTTGGTACAGCGTAGCCAGTCAAGATTCTAGCGTAGTCTACTCGGTGTACATCGCAGTAACTGGACAACTTACTCTCCCGTGTTAACATGCTAAGACTCTAGGGAAGGACAACTCTGATTATATAACAACCACAGACTCAATTAATTAACCCGCAGTAATGTCGAACGCTGGTTGGAAGCCTGTGTCGTATCATCCGGTGTGTATGTGTTAAGAAAACTGGAACTGACAAAGAGACAGGAGGAGAAACTACAAGTAGCAGAAAATATCTTGGTTAGCAGAAAATGCAAAGTAACCCGAGAATATAGGAGGAATATGAAGGAATTGGATGTAGAGATTGGCATGAAGAAACACTTAAAAATGAAAATAGTTGAAAACAGATTGGGATAGACAAGACATGTGCGTAAAATGAGTGAGAAGAGACTCACAAAGAGGGCATGGAAACAGAAGAATCTGGGATCGAGAAAAAGAAAGGGAAGACTAAAGCTATGACTGAAAGACATTGGAAAACGAGATTTTGTAAGGGCTGGAACGAACGGCCGAAAATAGAAGACCATTACAGAAGATTAAAACAGATGGAGAGCTGTTGTAAACAAGACAGAGGAGGCTAACCAGTGGTGTGGACCCAAGCCCGAAAGGGAGCAGTGAGTTGATTTTTTTTTTTGGGGGGGGGCATTTTTGGGGCTCCCAAGAAACCTCCAACTGCACCCCCGTGAAGCTCCCAATAACCCAACTGCGCCCCCACTTTGAGACCTCGAGCGGAACTCTTCCTTCGAGTTTCACTGTTCTGCCTCAGCGGAGGGTTCATACGCACACAGCAAATGTTATGTCAACCTACCTTCACTAAGACGTCGACGACTTTAGGGTCGTTCATCTTGGATGTCCCAAATACCTGTATGTTGAACGCTGCGAGGGACAGCGAGTCTTTATTAGAGTAATTGCTGTATTGCCACGACTCGACAGACAGCGAGGTGAGGAGGATCACACATATTGATAGTTGAGGCCAATACCTAATGGTCATGGACGCCATGGTTGCAAAGCCCGTGTTCAATATAATATAACGAGGCTAATCGACTGTTAACCTCGAGTCAACACTCATACAAGGATGCTGGTCTATTCATACACGGTATCGGTAATATCACCGATCGCCCAGTGAACTTATTTGATTAGCTTTATAAGTAGGATATATCCAATGTTTACTATGATAAGACAAACCACCTTACTGTCGCCTGATAATCACCACACATGTGTATACAGTCAACGTTATGATGTTTCTACGAATACAACACCGTTCTTGTGTGACTGTCGTTTGTCAAACGGCAAATATATAATACACGTTTCATTGTGTAAATGAAAAGTAATGTTCCTTACAAGTTTTTATTGCACAAAAGTTCATTACGATTCACGATAATATATTATTTCAAAACATTCGATATCCGATACCGTGTTACTTTATACTGACCCATACACATTGGAGCTCGGGACTATCGACTGAAAGATATGGTTCGAATCCTGTGCGGCGGTGTCGAACCTCGGGCACGTTCGTTTACTCTACATTGCTTCAGTTCACTCAGCTGTGTGAATGAGTACCTGGCTATAGACAGTGGTGTATATTTGTGTACAAATAGTCTTCGCGCATTAATAGCAGCGTGACTGAATGCTTCCCAGAGATGTCGAGATGGTGTTCGATTGAACAGGTCTGCCAGGGAGTAAAGTGTAAAGCGCTCTGAGCAGTCCTGAAGACTGGATACTGCGCTATATAAGAACTCACATTTATTTACCTCCCTTATTGTGACATGTCATCTTAACCATCGTGATAACCTCGTTATGTGAAATTAATTAAATGATGACGTCTCCAATTCCCTTGGTAGTTATTTGTTATCAAGACAACTATGATGCACATATCTCTAATCTGAACGACTAATTAAGTCAAAAGTAGATATTGTGTACAACAATGTACTTGCCAATTCATAATTATATCCACATTTGAACCGCGTATTTATTCTACTGTGCAGAAGGGAACTTGCTCAAACAACGGTGTGTTCGCACGCAGGCACGCCCACACGCGCGCGCGCACACACACACACACATACACACACTAGCATGACCAGAGTGTACGACAGATTGATTCAACTTCAGTTGGACTCTCGATAAGCCAAAGGGCTTCCTTGTCCACCTGCCATCTAGAGTTAATTCTCTGGATGGCAATCTTGTTAAATCTTGTTAAAACTTTTACATGTGTGTTAACAGAGCTACTGGTGGCAACATGTTGATAGTTAAAATAAATAATAAAGGACCACATCGTTCTAGGTTTGTATATCAGTAGAGTTATTGGTGGCAACATATTGGTCGCAATCGAATCGTGTGAAGGAACGTGCAGTTTAAATCTGATATATCCCAGTAAAGTTATTGGTTTCAACAGATGTTTCGCAAACAGGTGAAGAAATATGCTGTGCCAGTCCATTAATGGGATACTGAGTTGTGACCCCTACCGTCGTCAACCGATAGCCGAAAACAAACCCCAAATATAGAATTATTATTATCCTTTAGTTTTACTAATACCGGCGATATTTTGTATCAAAAGACGTGAAGTGGGTTATTCATGGATATTGAGATTTATTATCGGTTTTAACCATAACATAAAATCGACCTGTGGTCAAAAATATCAAAATACATTTCATTCTGTTACTTGGAGATTTTCGAGGATAGTCCTATATGGCTCAGTTTGTGGCCCTGCACCACCTCAGTGGAAGATTGTTCCAGTTTACGATAGATCTTGGAAAGAATAACATTCTGTATAATTCAGATCTAGCAAAGGTAGCATGAAGTTAAGGGTGTCTGTACCAGTAGGCCTTTGTCTGGAGCTACGAGACGCTGAAGCAAGGAATTAATACAGGCAACGTTCTGTTCCCATAAAAAAGATGAACATCGGAATTCGAACTTGTTGTCTAAATCAACGACAAGTCATAAAGAAATTTGAAGACTTGTCTTATTGATATTAAATTGAATTATTCTCCTTTGTTCCTTAGACTTGGCGTATCCTTGGATTTTGGTGCTGACGTCACATTAACTTACGTCATTTATGTCGACGTCACCATGGTCCGCGCAAAACTTACGGTAATGTGCTGCATTGAACAGCAATCCTACCCGGTGTTTGCGGGACCACGAGAGCATTAGGCTATGTTTATACCTCATCATTCCAATATTCGGTTTTTGCATTTCGGTTTTTTTATTGTTTTACAAATAGAAATTGTTATTAAAACAAAGTGTACAGCAGCCATCTGATAAAGAACTATCAATACGTTTTACCACTTTTCGTAACGGCATTGACCCATTGTCCATAGGAGCTAGTCTGTAGGAATTATGCTGTAAATAGAAGAGACCGGTGAAAAGCAGAAACCTTAAGCAGACAAGCACAATAGTTACTATCCACGTATTTTAAATATTTTTCATAATACCGTGCACACATGTATAATTTTGTCATTTTTTATTTAATCGTTTTCGTGTCCGGTAATTGATAAGTCGAGGTCATACAATGCTGAAAATGTACCCTCTGCAAAATGCCCAATTTGCCCCACCCCGGGGGCAAAGTTAACGCATTACTAAACTGATCATGCTAAGACAAAATGCATGCTACTTTACGTAATCATAATCAAGCTAACATTTGTTATGTGTGTGTGTGTGTGTGTGTGTGTGTGTGTGTGTGTGTGTGTGTGTGTGTGTGTGTGCGCGCGCGCGCGCGCGCATGTAAGTGAGCTTGTACGTGTACGTGAGCGTGTATGTGAGCGTGTACGTGAGCATGTACGTCAGCGTGAACGTGAACGAGCGAGCGTACGTGTATTGTGGTGTGCACGCGATTATGCAAGCGTGTACGGAATGGTGTGTACCTGCGTATGTGTGTTGGTGTGCGCTATTAATAGTATGTGTTACACGCCTCCAGGCTTCAACTATAATATAATAATTCGCGCTGTTCCCACCCCTACTAGGCAAAACAAGTATTTCAATAAAACGTGTAATATCAGAATTTTTGATTTAGTTCGTAGGCTATATTAACCAAAATGTGATTCATATCGTGTGCGGAAGCTTCAGCACGACTCCGTTGTAACTTAGCGCGGCAAAATTCCAAGGGGCGGGGGCACGTATATATATATATATCAGTATTCTTCAAATGTCTTAAATCACATGACATCAATCGCAGTCGTTTCACTCGGCGTGGTATGTAGGGTGGTGTTTTTGTTTCATTCAGAGTTACGGATGTGACAGACGCAGATATGGAAAAAGACTCTGCGAATAACGACTTGGCGCTAGTTAACATTCTGGTTTTGGTTGGCTGTCTCACTCTTGGTCTAGCCTTCGCCGTCATCATTATAACGATCTTAAAACGGGCGAACAAAAATCAGCGTAAGCATAATTGTTTCACAACATGATTGTGCATGCCATGTACCCTACAGGAACACCCATGACATGATTGTGCATGCCATGTGCCCTACAGGAACACCCATGACATGATTGTGCATGCCATGTGCCCTACAGGAACACCCATGACATGATTGTGCATGCCATGTGCCCTACAGGAACACTCATGACATGATTGTGCATGCCATGTGCCCTACAATAACACCCATAACATGGGTGTGTGCGCTCCGTGTTCCATAGCCTCTGCATGTGGTTAAATAAGGAGCTACCTACAAAATATATAATGTAATATTTTTTCCAGTAGATGCATATCCGTGCATATGCACGTGCATACCAACACAGTTAAAAGACAGACTTACCTGTCTAGATTATTATAAAGACGTCTAACACTGCCCTCCTCAATCGAGACAATCCCCAAAACTACCCCCTCGACCGGGAAAACTTCCAATACTACCTACCCCCTCGCACAGTGAAAAAGTGTTCCAGGCAGAAAAACACAACTCATGCAACAAAAAAATCAACCAACGCTACGAACCCGGGGGGCCAGTTTCATGTAGCGGCTAAGAACGTTCTTAACGCCTAGATGATTGTCTTAATAAATGGCGTGATTTTTTTAATATAAGCGAACATAGGAATTTATGCAAACACGTGACGCTAAGTAATTGCGTAACTTTAAGTACGTTTCATGAAACCAGCCCCTGCTTCGTTAGAATTGTGCCTCATAAGGTTAACGTGATCTCTTGCAGCAAGCCACGAAGGAAGCAGATCTGAAAGTCGTTTACACGAAAAACATAAACTGTTGCGAAATCAACCCAGGACTATCCACAAAATCCCAATGATTAACATCATGGAACCCACACCGGCTAACTCCGTGGTGGACACGACGTAAACATCAACACCTCACCGCAGCAAAGAATATTTCATACATCAGCCTTCATGTACAAAGTGGTTGTCACAGAGCCGTACTATCGCATGGTGTCATACGATATCGCACATGCTCGCACCGACAGCCTGGACCTGGGCGTGTCGCATCATTTTGCTGATGTTGATTTATCCTGCACGATGGTAAGGTCGTGTCTGCGTAGAAGTAATTATGATAAGCATACTTCCGCATATCTCCCTTCAAGAAACCACGCACAGGCTCTACTATGACGATTAAACGGGCAGATGAATTAAATATATTTGTGATTATTACCGTGTTATATACGTTAAGAAAGCAGCACACAACAGCTGCTGTCCAAGAGGCACTCAGCCGAATACACAAGACAGTCTATGCCTAAAATAATACAGAAGTTTAAACATATACATACATTTAATTTCATTATGTTTATTAAAGTTATTACATGTCTCCCAGGTAGTACACCGTGTACACATGTGCAACAACAATTCGTATATTATAATCAACATCTAATATGCCGAGTTTGTCAAGTCTCCTCGTTTTCGAAAAGAAAACAAGTTGTAGCAAATAATACTAGTTGATCAAATTGAAATATGATAATTAATTTTGGTTCAGACGCATAACAAAAATGACTCACTGTATGGAATTCGCTTATACCGGAAACAAAACAGTGTGCAAACATCGGGTACTCAACAACAGAAATAGATACAAATTCTTTCATTGTTTGACATTTTGTAATTGCCAACATAGGCGGGTCCAGGGGGCCTGGGGGCACTTGCCCTTGTATGTTTACGTGCCCGTACACATTGTTGAACCATTACAACTACTACAACTACTACAACAACAACCACTACTGATACTACTCTGTCCCCCCCCCAGACCGTTTGGAATATGACCCCGATCTGGTTACAATAACAAGAAGTTACGCCGACACGGCGGCGAATTTTTTTGGATGGTTATGATGATGATGATTATGATAATTATGATGACGGTGTTGTTGCTGGTGATGATAACGATTCTAGTTGTTCTAGTTGTTTCCAGCGCTCGGCAAAGTTCTATTAACTGACTAATCTGTATTATTATAGTTTCAATGTAATGATCTTAAGAGGTCTCATTCAACTAGCCAGCCTTTTTCAGAACATTATCGCCAAACCGACCTTTATATGTTGGCACTGAGGGTGGGCACTGCCAGGGTGCTTGTCGTCCTCGTGCCTGCCCGGTCCGGGGTTCGAACTCCGAGCGCTGGCATGCCAAGCGGATGTGCTAACCACTACACTAGCCGCGCACTCGATGTCAGTAATGATGATGAAGACGGTGATAATGAGGATGATGAATGATGATTATCAGGAGGACGATGAAGACAATGAAGACGTCGTCTTCGTGATGAAGATGATGATTATTATCAATATGTTGACTATGACGACGACAGTGATGATGATTATGATGACGATGACGAAGATGATGACGATGACGGTTATAATTATTACGATGATGAGGACAACAACAATGACATCCTTGACCTCCTCCTCCTCATCATCGTCATCCTCGTGTTCATCCTTATATCGGTTAGTCGTGCTGACACCCAGTTGACGTTCACTAAAGTATACTTAAGAAGGATTATCGCAACGAGTGAGCCGCTTGTTTTTGTTGAGAACACATGGAACCCCGTTCACATAACCTCCCACGTAACGCGGTAACTACAGGTCGGCAAAATAAAAGGATCGAATCAGACAGTGTGGCTAAGAATAAGGGGTGGTTCCCTGTGCTTGTTAAGGGTAATAAAAATGGGTCACCTCAACAAATTAAAGGAGTAGTCTACACTAAATTATGGGATAATCTTAAGACAATTAAGGAACATTAAAGTATAATTTACAATTAACATACCTGATAATGATGTGATCAAATTATGGGGTCATGATATGGCGCACGTGTGTCTCACTGTTCTCACGGGTGGTATAAATTAAGGGATCATGATATGGGGCGCGGGTGTTATTGTAATACCCTATAATCAGGCTATAGGTAGTTATCTATAGGAACTATGTTTTGTAGCGCATTCATAATAAAAGACGTGAATTGGCTGGACTGCCATGATACGCGTACGTGTAAGTCTGTGCGCTTGAACAGCTGAAATCATCAAATATACACGAACTATCATTTCATGGAGGAGTTATGCTGTGACGGACTCACTCGTTGGTGAATGAAACGTCGACAGATGTGCTGAATTGTGTATTTAATACGTGTTTTGTGTGTTCAATTGCCTTCGGGTAAAATTCGCTAAAACAACAATGGCGGCACACAACAGTACATGCAGCGCCGCGTACAAATGAAAAGTACGGTAGTCCACATTGGCCATAGACGTTCAATAAAGCTATAGCACTTGGCCGACGCACACTACTGTAGCACACGTACAATGGATAAATATCTTACAATGGACTGTGTAGGCGACAACATAGCAGAGACATTCGAGCTATTTAAACAGCGTATGAATCTCATGCTAACCGATGAGGGAATGACCGATCCGGCGAGACAGGCCGTGAAAATACAACTAATTTCTACATCCACAGAATGGAATTAATGACGTTTCGGTGAGGCGCGCGCGAAACAACTGATCAATTCGTGAACAGAGCTCGCCAAAAAGGCAGCCTATCAGCTAATGTGACTTCAAAGAACGGGAATTAGATGAGAGAATCATAGAATTTATTATACCAAGTACACCCCATGAAGCCCTGCAGAAGCACCATCTCGACCAGAAACAAGGTTACCAAGTATTGCAAGAAGTACGCAATTACGAGGCTATGGTAGTCGGAAGAGAAACACTGCAGAGCCTCAGAAGCCCGCATCACACGGCTATCAACGAGATAAGACAAAGAAAGGTGTGTCGAAATTGTGCGCTCTCACACCCACCGCGACAGTGTCCAGCCTACAAAAACAAATGCAACTATTGTAACGCCATTGGATACTGGGCAAAATGCTGCCGAAAGAAGAAGACAGACGATTGATAGAAGGCAGACGATCGGCCGCATAGAGGTCAAAGCAAGCAAAGAAAGCAAACTAGACAAAAAAGCCGAGGCCGACGTGACAGAAAACCACCAAAGCCAATACATGAATTGCCTGATTACTGCACTGAAAATGAGGCAGATAATTACGAAACAGAAAGTGAAATGTACACAAATGTACGTTCTGAGTAGTAACTGCGGCTGAAGGACACAAAGACATCTCTGCGAATACCTACCTACAGAACGCAACAGTGAATTCCATCGTGGACCTCATGAGGCAGTTTCTAGATCAGTTTGATCGCATCGGTAGTTTTAAAGGCAAGGCTACTCTTTCGTTGAAGCCAGAAGCGAAACCCTCAATCGATGCAAAAAAGTGCAGTATACATCTGAAGACAAAGCTACAACAGGAGCTTTATGCCATGGAGAACGACGGAATAATCAGGAAGATTGAGCACCACACTGGCTGGTGTTCATCAATTACAACAAGCGTAAAGCGAGATGGGAGCCTAAGTGTTTGTCTTGACCCCAAGCGTCTCAATGAATTACTGTTTCAAGCGTTGTTCACACAAGATTCCGACCCTAGAGGAACTCATCCCTGTGTTCGCCGGGGCACGCATATTCTCGAAGTTGGACGCCAAATGAGGATATTGGTCAATCCACCTTGAAGAGACCAGTCAAGAGATGACAACCTTCTGAACACCTTTTGTGAGGTACTGTTATAAACGACTCCCATTCGGCTATGCGTGTCACGGGACCTCTTTCAGCAGGCAATGGACAGAATCCTAGCCAGATGATCTGGTTGTGTTGGCATTGCAGACGACGTATTCGTACACGGACGCAACCACGAAGAGCATGACAGGAAGCTGTTACGGCTCATGCAGGTTGCCAGAGAGGAAGGTCTCGTCTTCAACTCCAAGAAATGCGTCATCAAGACCAATGAGATCACCTTCTTCGGGTCGGTGTAGGGCCAAGACGGTATCAGGCCTGACCGTGGCAAAATTGAGGACATAGACAAGATGCATAAACCACAGGATAAGGAGGATATGCAAAGATTCATTGGCCTAATGAACTATCTTGCAGCGTAATACCTCATTTCGCAGACAAAGTGGCACCACTGAGAGAACTACGGTATCAGGCCTGACCGTGGCAAAATTGAGAACATAGACAAGATGCCTATACCACAGGATAAGGAGGATATGCAGAGATTCATTGGCCTAATGAACTATCTTGCAGCGTAATACCTCATTTCGCAGACAAAGTGGCACCACTGAGAGAACTACTCAAGAACTACAGAGAGAACTTCCCAATCCGGAGAAATGTGCTTCTATGCCATTAGACGTAACAGTGGACGACATCCTGAGACGAGAACGATGAAAGGCTCCACAACATGGATCTCATCAACTTCAGCACCGAGAAACGAGTTCAGTTCAGAGAGTTGTCTGTCTCAGATCACACAATGCGAGTTCTCCAGCAAGTGGTCTACAGCGGTTGGTCAGACACGATTAAGGATATGCCACAAGACCTTCGCCCATACTGGTCTTACCGCGACGAAATTGGCATCTCGGTCGGAGTCATCTTCAAAGTGAGACAAGTCATCATATCAGACGCATTGAGACAGGACATCCTGCAGCAACTCCATGAAGCCCACTTCGGAATCGAGAAGACACGACGACTCATGCGAGAGTCTGTATACTGGCCAAACAACCACAAAGACATTGAGACAATGGTCAAATCATGCGCAGCATGCCAGGAGAATCAGGCGGAACGTAGACAACAGCCTCTTGTTGCACATGGCGGGCCATCCACACCGTGACATCATCACAGACTATCAGTCCAAATTCCATGTCGTTCAGAAGACAACATCGACGACCAGCAGCATGATTACACACATGACAGCGGAGTGGTTCAACATCTACGGACTACCGCTGGAAATAGTCACTGATAACGGTCCGCAATACGTAGCAAGCCATACTACGACATGTACCGCAGGTGGAACATAAAGCCCAAAACGACATCACCACGGTATCCACAGTCAAACGGATTGGTAGAACGACAGGTGAGGACCGTGAAGGGTTTCTTGAAAAAGTGCAAGAAGACTGGAAACGACGTGCAAATAGCACTACAACATCACCGATGTACACCGATCGACACCGGTCTGGCAAGCCCCAGCGAGATCATGTTCAACCGCCCAGTACGTACAAACTTGCCTGGCCTTCACCCAACATTGCAGAATTAGCAGGTGACATATGACTGAAAACAGCACCGGAAAGATCGCATGGTGAACTACCACAACCAAGGTGCAGGACCGGAGCTGGCCCCACTACATGTTGGTCAACGAGTGAGAGTACTGGATAAGGAGACACATCAGTGGTATCCAGGAGAGGTGATAGGTACATGCGCAGAACCAAGATCCTACATCGTACAAAACCGAACGGTACGAGACTACGCAGGTCACATCTCAGAGAACTACTGCTCTAGAGAGCCAGTCTGGAGGAGACAGCATCCTCGCAATCTAGGATGGTAGTTGACTACACTACACCTGACAGATATATCTAGGATGGTAGTTGACTACACTACACCTGACAGATATATTTAGGATGGTAGTTGACTACACTACACCTGACAGATATATCTAGGATGGTAGTTGACTACACTACACCTGACAGATATATCTAGGATGGTAGTTGACTACACTACACCTGACAGATATATCTAGGATGGTAGTTGACTACACTACACCTGACATATATATCTAGGACGGTAGTTGACTACACTACACATGACAGATACACTAAACAATGTATGGTAGTTAGCTGAATCAGTTGTAGTTTCTCATAGTAACTGACTCCATCGGTCGTGACTGTGAGAACAGTGCACACATCCGCGCCTATTATCATGACCCCTGTACCACCCATGAGAACAGTGCATGCACACACCCGCGCTCCATATCATGACCCCTGTATCACCCGTGAGAACAGTGCACACACCCGCGCCCCATATCATGACTCATGTACCACCCGTGAGCACAGTGCAAAAAACCCCATATCATGACCACTTAATTTGTACTACCCGTGAGAACAGTGCAGACACCCGCGCCCAATATCATGACCCCTTAATTTGTGCCACCCGTAAGAACAGTGCAGACACCTGAAATGATAGTTCGTGTAGATTAGATGAATTCAACTATTCAAGCACACAGAATTACACGTACGCGAAGCAGACAGTTGATGACAGTCCGGCCAACTCATGTATTTTATTATGAATGCGCTACAAAACATAGTTCCTATAGATAACTACCTATAGCGCCAATACCCCTTGTTGATTTCATTTGTCTAAAAATTTACCCCCACCCTACACATTCCAAAAGAACTACAGCATACTTTAAAAACGGTGATTGGAGCGGATACACCTTTACTTTAAGCCTATGTTTTAGCAGGTGCACACAGAAATATACTTTTTGTCAATACAAGTTCAACGGGTTTAGCTGCGTAGCATTGACAATCCTCTTTACTCTGGGTACCGTGTGTACAGCGAGAGCGTGTCGAAGGTCATGCTCCAACTGCGACTTGTTTCAAAATGTTGCCTTGGTGCATAGGATATGGAAAACAAAGCCACACAACTGGTGGGAATCGTAGCAGGTGGCAGAAAGCAGTCCATACAAGCTATGGTAGTTAGCTTCAGTTGTTGTCCAGTAAGACTGTGAGATATTCAGCCTTGTATTTCACAATGGCGCCTGAATCTGAGCCTGAGCCCAAAAGCTCTGTCTGAATAGCTTAATTGTCATCAGGCATACGTGTCAGTGGGACAGTGAATGCGTCAGGTAGTAGCCGATATGTTTGATTCGCTATTTCATACAAGTATCTGACCAACTCCTGTTCCAAGGTTTCGAGATGCTCGAAGTTTGCATTGCCCATCGCATGTATCCGCAACTTCCGAGTTCTGACAGTGTTTCCAACATAAAATAAAATGGGAAATCTTCATTTAAAGCACCATGGTGAATGTATCTAACAAACATTATTAGTTAGTAGCAGGACGGATCGATAGATTCACACAGTTGCATGGATGCAGGACAAATTAGACTGTCCTATGTATCACCTGTTCTTTGATATCAGGGAAGGTTTGCTCATTCTGTGGTGGACATAATATGTCGCAATAAAAATGTCACAAACTTTTTTCAGCTCTTTTCTCTCTCAATTAAACCATGACTGCATGATCAGGGACGGGTCCAGAGAGGGGACGCTGGGGGGGGGCGGCCACCAAACCCTCCACTGGCGGCCGAACGTTTCAAATGTTGTGAAACATTTTCCGTCGCCGCGCGCCGCCGTAGCTTCAGCTTTTCCGCTTTCTCGGTTTGATTGATGACATCGGAAGACGAGGGCTGCTGTTGAAAATATTTCGCAGCTGCGCCGCCATAACTTCAGCTTCTTCTCGATGCCTCGCGCTGACTCGGCTCGACTGATCACATTGGAAGATGGGGAGGGGGTGCTGTTGAAATATTGTTTTTCGCCGCCGCGCTGACGTCACTTCAGTACAATTAAAAAGATCTAGGGGGCACGCGCTCCAAGGCCCCCGGTCCTGCCTATGTTGATATTGGTATAGGCAAAAAGTAGGCCTACAATTAAATATGTCCCTAATAAGGAGAGGTTTATTTGTGTTTGCTGTTTTAAAAGAGACGAACAAGACAACTAATGGTCTCTCCAGCACTGCTTACACATCTTGTATATCGTATGCAATTAATTGTACATTTTTAGAGTACGCAACATAAAATTACGCAATATCATGACCTGGCTGTCTGACGCAGTTACCGACAAAGAAGTATTCCCAGACATATTCACCATCTACAGGAAGGATACAGGCAGGAAAAGAGGTGGAGTACTGATTGCGGTTCGTAACAGTCTGAAGAGCTACTTGGTACCCGAGCTGTCCACTGATTGCGAAATGATATGGGTGGGGGTGAAACTGCTTGGCAGGAAAACCCTTTACCTGTGCTCCTACTACCGCCCAAACGTCGCGGATGAAGACAGCCTTAGGAAGCTCGGTGAGTCGCTTGACAAAGCCACATAGTTCCCGAATGCACACTTCCTCATTGGAGGGGATTTCAACTTCCCCGACTTGGATTGGGCTACTATGTACTGAAACCTAAACCTGTCCATCCTCGTCTCCACAACAGTTTCATCGATATGATCCACGACCATGGGTTGGAACAGCTTATCATGGAATCAACAAGATTAAAAAACACCCTGGATCTCTTCCTGACTAACAGCCCACAACTGATCCCAAGAGTCGAAGTGATCCCAGGACTATCAGACCACAACATCCCATACTGCGAAATCAATATTGCAACACAAAAAATCAGGCAATCTCCACGGCAGATACCGCTGTATAAGAAAGCCGACTGGGAGAGTATGAAGATGGCATTGAAGGACCTTCAAGCTGAACTAGAGAGAGAGAGAGAGTCAGCCTCACTACAGAGGAATTGTGGAGTAGGTTTAGAGACACCCTCACTAAGGCAGTATCATCCTTCGTCCCACACAAGGAAGCACGCCAAAAGATAGGCAAGCCATGGATCACTCCAGACATCCGTAAACTGGTGAAGAGACGCGACCGGGTGTACAAGATGATGAAGAAGCAGGGCTCGGAAGAACTAAGGAAGGAGTCTAGGGGCCTACGCAGCCAGATCCAGCGCAAGATACGTCGCTCCTACTGGGAATACATCAATGATGCGATCACAGTTGACCCCGAGTTAGCAGAAGGCTCCCACTCTCTGAAGCGTTTTTGGACCTTCATCAAACACCAGATATCTTCCAAGGCTAGCATCTCCCCCTTGAAGGTCAGTGGACAGCTCATAACAGACCCTATGGCCAAAGCACAAGCTCTGAACAACCACTTCCAGGCCGTCTTCAGTGAAGGGACGGAGTATACTGATGAAGAATTCCAAGCCAGGTGCCAGATGAGTTATGGTGAACATTCATCCACGCTGACTAACCTCGTCATCTCAGAGGAGGGCATTCACAAGATTCTCACCAAACTAGATCCCTACAAGGCCTGTGGCCCGGACCACATCAGTCCACGGGTACTCAGAGAACTGGCAACTGAAGCGGCCCCGATTTTGACTATTATCTTCCAGTCGTCTATCAGCACAGGCGAAGTCCCATTGGACTGGAGAGAAGCCAACATAACGCCCGTTTTTAAGAAAGGCGAGCACTATGATCCAGCAAACTACCGCCCCGTATCCATCACAAGCGTTCCATGCAAGATCCTAGAACATGTCATCGTCAGCGCTCTGATGAATCACCTCGAAAGCAATGGAATTATCAGGCCAGAACAACACGGCTTCCGCAAATTAAGATCCTGTGAAACACAACTACTGGACTTCACTGAAGAACTCAGCGAGAACTTGGAACAAGGCCACCAAGCCGACATCATAATAATGGACTTTGCGAAAGCCTTCGACCGGGTTAACCACAGTCTCCTACTACATAAGCTACACCACTATGGAGTCCAAGGCAAAGTCAACCAGTGGCTCGGGGCTTTCCTCAGGAATCGGTGGCAAGCAGTAGTGGTTAACGATGCTACATCGGGCTACGTCAGTGTGCGCTCATGTGTACCACAGGGATCAGTTGTCGGCCCAGCACTATTCCTGGCCTACATCAATGACCTCCCAGAACAACTCACTTCGCGGACACGCCTATTTGCTGATGACACCACTGTCTATCGCCTCTCCTCCACTGACCACGACCAACACCAGCTACAACTCGACCTCCACCGACTGGAAAACTGGGAACAACGATGGGACATGGCTTTCCACCCAGGAAAATGTATGACTCTCCCCGTCACCCGCAAGAGGACCATAGCGGAGTGCCAATACCTACTCCATGGCCGTATATTGGCAACGGTCACCTCTGCCAAGTACCTCGGCGTTACCATCACCCGAGACATCTGCTGGGACCAGCACATTGACAACATCTGTGCTAAAGCCAACAAGACCCTAGGTTTCTTACGTCGTAACATCAAGATCAGCGCCACCCAGCTGAAGGAGACAGCATACTAGACCTTCGTTCGTCCCATACTGGAGTATGCCTGCTCAGTCTGGGACCCTTACACACAGCGCAACATTGACAAGATCGAGGCAGTCCAGAGAAGAGCCGCTCGGTTTGTGGTCAACCAGTACCAGAAGACATCTAGTGTCACCACAATGATCAACAGACTCAAATGGCCTTCCCTCCAGTACCGCAGAAAGGTGACAAGATTGACCATGTTACATAAAATCATTACCAAGTTGTAGTCGATCGCTCCAAACTCCATCCTGCTCCGATCAGACAAAGAAGAGGGCACTCACAGCAGCTCTGCCAGAACCAGTGCAGAACCAAGTACAGACAACATTCTTTCCTCCCCAATACCATCAAAGACTGGAACGATCTGCCTGAAACAGCTGTAGCTGCCAGCACCCTTGACACTTTCAAAGCAAGGGTGCCACAAAAATAGATATTACACAGACTAGGTATAGGGGTATCGATTTTAATTTTAATTTCATTATGTATTTAATTGTTTTACATTTGATTTCATTTGGGTTATTTTATTATTAATTTAAAACTTTTATAGCGATCGACTGTTCTCCATAGGTCTGTCACTCTAGATATTCTTCTCTTGGCAAAATCAAATTCTACCTCCTCGCAACCCCCAAAGAGCGGCAGAATAATCAGCAAGTTGATTGTGGCCGCCAAAAGGATGATGATGATGATGATGAACACGCAGAGTGTGCGACAGTATAGTGCTAGCACATATCCGCCTGGCATGCCAGCACTCTGAGTTCGAAACCCGGACAGGCATGTGTGTTTGGTGTAAGAACCTGGCTCTTAACATTGGGCAGTGTGTATCCCTCGCGACTCGGAGATCACGTTAGTGTCGGTCCCGTCTCAATTTGGGACGTAAAACAACGACTGAGGACGACAAGCACCCTGGCAGCGACCACCCTCAGTGCCAGCATATAAAGGTCGGCTTGGCGATAATATTTTGAAAAAGGCTGACTAGATGAATGAAACCTATCATTGTAACCACTATATACATACATATATATATATATATATATATATTCAGTTAATAGAATTACGTTGCCGAGTGCTGCATGGAAACAACTAGAATTATAAACTAGACACCCAAAAAATTTCCAAACAAGCCATGACATTTTATAACATTTTAAATAACATTATCAAGATCAAACCCCAGCCAGGCCTTCTAACAACCGTGGCCACTACGTAGCCCCTAGGTGCCGCATTTATGCAGCTGTGTTCTCCTTCTACCCTAGAGCAATCCGTATATGGAACACGATCCGAACACAATTCACTGAAATAGAAAGATCCATTGCTTTTCGAACAGCCATCATGTACCTTCCATTCAGCACACCCAATCAATATAATGTATTAATTTAAGCAACTCACAGCGCATGTGCACAAACACCACAAACTCCAGCGTTAGCCCAAGATTAAGCCTCGATTACCCAGGCGCCATGAGGTGGCAGCACTTTTTCGCCCCTCACATCTGCCTGGAACATTAGGCTCTGCCAATGTTACCGGTAGGGGGCTTTACCCCAGATTCGGGTAGAGACGATGTCGCGCTTACATTTATCCGGGCGTTAAATTTTATCCGGGTGATGTTTATGTGCATATGTAAAGCATAATATTTGGCACCAGTAGATCACGTAGTGATAAATAATGTCCAGTAGTTAAATATGTTTCGTTTGTTGTCGTAATACGAGCGTTATAGTTAGAGTACATAATTACAATTTGTTGTTTCAGATTTATGACCAAGTATAAGAGTAAGTCACGTGACGTGTGCGTGGAGTGGAAACTGTTTTACGACAGAAATTTGTTATGTCTCTGGGAAGCAAACATTTGATAATTTATGTATATATATATAGACATATACGTAATTATATATATATACATATAAACATATATAACGCCCGGATAAATGAAAACGCGACCGTCGTAGCTGGTGCTAAATATATTCCCCTAGATACGCGCACGCTCAGAAACGTCACCTGGATATTATTTAACGCCCGGATAAATGTAAGCGCGACAACGATAATTGGCTCTCAGGCCAACTATGAAATAACAAATTTAAATAAGGATACGCTTTTATCAGATAATACTGTACTATAAAACTATTCAACATTAAACTTATATTGAAACATGTCACACACAAAATAAACCGACATAAAACTTTGTTCGTAGTTTAGTGCCTTTTAATCACATGCATATTCACTAGGTGGCAGCTCTGGTGGCTGTCAACTGTGTAACAATGTCACTTAATGATGTCTCCCCAGAAAGTAGAATAACAGGTCGCTCCCTTGTCGCGGCAGCCAGGTTTAATACAGTTTGGTTTATCAGAACTGTCGTCTCTATTCTGCCTGTATATGCTAAGGTCCATACGCCCGAGTAAATATCGTAACATGATGGCAGCGGTGGGATATCGAAGGTAACTGAGTATGGCATGGCAGTCCTGTCAAAAGTGACATTTGTATTAAAAAGTGAACTGACGATAATTCAGCTGTAACGGCCGGCGTGGCCGCTGTCAGGGCACCTGCTGTAGCTGCTCCAAATGTTGATGACCCTCCGTCTCAGAATCGCATTTGTGTGAACTTGCCCTGCGGCTCGCCTCCACCTGCATTGGAACTGGAAACCAATCAAGTCGATAACTGGAAGTTGTGGAAACAAATGTGGGAAAACCATATAATCGTGTCTGGACTCGACACTAAGCCAGATACAGACCTGCCTACAATTCCGGATTGTCCGGAATCATTCCGGAAACACACCTCAATTTACGGTATTACGGCGAGGGGTAAAAATCTTACGGATTCTTTCTTTATCACAATGATCGTCAATCACAATTCCGTGCTCCTCAAATTTAGCTTCCACTATATTCAATAGGTGGCAGCATATATACGCAGATTGTTGTGACAATTTTCATTCGCTGCTTCTGGTCGTAATCTGATCAATAGGAAACAGCGTTACCGTCGTTACGATCAATTCACATTTCCGCGCTCAAACAAAAAGAAGTTACGAGGCATGAAATGATGGCAGATATCGAAATGGTATCACCACCAGCCAAGAAGAAACGTGTGCTGCAAAAGTTTATAACAGCAGCGTTCTGACGGCACCCTAACCAGACACGTCGTGTGTGGACAGTGAACACAACTAGTCGCTGCACTCGTGTTGTGTAGAATCCGGACCCACCTCGATTTCGCCATTATAACTTGAGTTTTGCCTAACTTTGATACCTCAGGCTTAGTGTGTTAGTTCTGTTATTTAACATGATCCCAGGCATGTTTTACTTTTAAGAATATTGCGTCTTTGAGCACTTTTGAGGCGTAAAAAGCGCCTCTGTATCGCCCATTTTACGAGCGCGATGCGGTAACGCACGACCGCAGCGGTGCAGACTATAGCGCAAACCGGGTCGCTATTTGGGCTTCAAAAGTGCACTAAGACACAATATTTTCATAATATAAATATACCTGGGATGATTTTGAATGAAGTTACTACACAAGTGCCCAAGTCGCAACAGTGTGCAGTGTAAAGTTCGACATGCATTCAACTTGCACCTGTTGATTCTGAACGTAGAATTTGGAGAGTCAGCAAGCTGTTTTTGAAAGATACATACAATCAGAATTACAATGGTTAGTATTAAACAACACAACATTATTGAGGTTCTTCCAGTTGCTTAAAGTTTGATTTTAAAATACAGTAAACAGTTCTAGTTATTGTAAATTAGCTATAGTGTATAGACGCATTTACATTAGAGTTACACTTCTTCACATTTGATTTCCACAAATGCTGGTTGTTAACTGGATGCTTCAAAACATCTCACAGTTTGTTAGAGACAATTATGTTTTGGGTACAACTATCACCATAGTCACAGTATTAAACTATTACTGACAGTGTTGCCGTTGTTACAACATCTGTTCAGGCCTCACTGTAAAGACGCTAGCATATTCAGGCAGAACAGAGACGATAGTTCTAGTAAACCAACTTTATTAAACGTGGCTGCTGCGACAAGGGAGCGGCCTGTTATTCTACTTTCTGGGGATACATCATTAAGTGATATTGTTACATCCCCTCCGTTTTACAAGCAACATGTACTCAACCAAAACGTACTAACGTATTAAAGTAACCAACTCATTACGTCTATGGATCAGCACCAATGTTTCGTAGTGGTATGAATAAAATAAAGTTGCCAAAATCTGAATGCAACATAACTGAATCACGAAACGTTCCAGGTAACACTAAACACTACATAACACACTATTTCACAACAGCAGCAACATTCCTGATGTCATGCTAAAGCCAAAATGGCATGGTCAACATGCAAACGCTCAATTATGAGAATAGCACCAGACAACATGTCATGCTCATACGAACATGGCAAACATGAACATATGGAATAGGATGGAACATCCACAAGACAACACACTTGCGTGTCTGCATCAATCATGTCTGTACTCACCAATGTTCATGTAAGTATCATCAGCTGTTCATTTAGATACAACATAGTCCTTATATTTGCTGGGTAGCTTGGACTTGTTGATTCTCTCGGACTTCCTGGGTGTCGTTGGACGTACCGGAGAGTGTGGTTCTGTTTGGTCACTCTGGTGTTGTTGTTCAACCTGTGTGTTCGGCTGAAATTCAACTGGTGTGTTGGCCCGAATTGGGTCAACTGGAGTGATTAGAGGATCATCTTGGGATGGGATATCCATGGACTCCTCAACCAACACATGAGGTGGTGTTTCGTGTGTTCTTCTTAGGTATACACGGTTGCGCCTGTGTTCCCTCACTATCTTCAACTTCATAGGACCTTTCATCCAGTCGTCTCACCACCTTCGCTTTCTTCCATGACTTGACTCCAAGCTTGAACGGCTTCATTCGGACTGTATCACCTTGATGCAGATGTGGGAGATCTGTAGCAGATTTGTCATAGTACTTGGCTTGACGGCGTTGTGTCCTTTTCAGCATATCTGTTTCATGTTGCTGCACAGACGACCGCGACTCCAGAAGACTTTGAGCTGTTGGAAGAATTGTTTTCGTCCGCCAACCTAGTAGCCTCTGTGCAGGACTACTGTCCATTCCTTGAGTTGGGGTGTTGCGGATATTCAGCAGTGCTAAATATTGGTCATCACCAGCGCACTGTGCTTTCTTGATCATCTTCTTTGCAGCTTTCACCGATGATTCCACCTTGCCGTTTGAGCGACTGTGGTGTGGAGATGTCGTCACATGTTCGAATCCCCATTTCTTACTGAAATGAGCGAACTCGTCTGACACCAGTTGTGGACCATTGTCAGTAACTACAGTGTCCGGAATTCCCATCCTAGCAAAGTGAGCTTTGAGCTTTGTGATTACTGCCTTGGAGCCAGTGGTTGGTAGATAGTCTATTTCCCAGAAGTTTGATCTGTAATCAGTGGTGACTAGGTAGTCCTTTCCTTGGTAAGAGAACAGGTCGACACCGACCTTCTGCCATGGACGGTCCGGCACTTCATGGTTCATCAGAGTTTCCTTAATCTGAGAACGTTCGAACTCACGACAGGCTTCACACGTTTGGATGTACAGTTTGCTTTCTGCAATCATGCCAGGCCAGAACACCAACTCCCTTGCTCTTCTTAGGCATCCTTCAATGCCAACGTGGCCTAGGTGAACATCCTTCTTAATTTGTGATCTCATGGATTGTGGAATCATAGGTCTTTCGCCGCGGAACACCAATCCATCAGTGACGGCACATCTGGTTTCTCGGGCCAGCCATGTTGCAGGACAGCTGTCAGCACTTGTAGAGTGGCATCTTGTTCGGTGGCATTACGAATATCCTGGACAACATCTTCTCTCGTGGATAGATATTTCACAGCGTGGATAGCTTCGAACTCATTGGTCGGTTGTTCCTGTCCAGCTGGCAGGAAGGCACGTGACAGCGTGTCAGCGAGAGACACCTTCTTGCTTTCCAAGTACTTGACATCAATGTCATACGCAAGTGCACGTAGGAGCATGCCCTGTAGACGATTGGGTGCTCTGTCCAGAGGTTTCTTTGTTATTGCCTCTAGTGGTTTGTGGTCACTATAGACAAGGATGGGGCGACCATGGGTGAACTGATGCCACTTCTCAAGAGCAAAGACGACGGCCAGCATCTCTTTCTCTATAATGGTATATCTGGTCTCTGTGTCAGTCAAAGCACGACTGGCGTAAGCAATTGGTCTTCCTTCCTGAAGTAGCGCACATCCCAGGCCATAGTTGCTAGCATCACACTAAATGACCAGTTGCTTACTCGCGTCAAAGTAAGCCAGAGTGGGTGCCTCAGCCAGGAGTTGTTTCAGTGTTGTGAAAGCTTTCTTCTGAGCATCTCCCCACATCCAGGCAACATCTCGTTGTACAAGAGCAGCAATGGGACGGAATACATCAGTCAACTTGGGTACGTATCTCGCCAGGTAAGTTACTGTACCTCTTAGCCTCTCCACAGCTTCCCTGTCACACGGACTCTTCATCTTCAGAACAGCTTCGACCTTGGATGGGTCAGGTTTCAGACCATCAGCTGTGACAACATGGCCTAAGAACTGGATTTCATTCTCATTGAAGCGACTTTTCTCACGGTTCAGTTTGATCCCATGTTTCTTGCATCTTTGGAGCAGCTTCTGGATCTTGACACAGAGATCAGAGTCATCGTATCCATGGATGATAATATCATCAGCAACACAGTGAACATTCTCCAACCCTTCCAGTGCTTGTTGCAGACGCTTTTGGAAAATTTCACTGCTGACTTTCAAGCCGAAAGGTAGTCGTCGCCAACGATACCGCCCAAACGGTGTTGCGAAAGTAGTCAGTAGGCTATATTCTTCATCCAGTTTGCAGTGTAGATATCCTTGTTGCAAGTTACACACAGCAAATTTCTTGGAATTTACAAGCTTCGGTAGAATGTCGTCCAGCACAGACGGCTAGGTTGAGAGGTCTAGGATCAATGCAGATCCTGAGAGCTCCAGAATGTTTCTTGGCTACAGACATTTGGTTCACTCAGTCAGTGGGTTGGTCCACTTTGACTATGACACCAGTGTGTTCTAGTCGGTCTAGCTCATCTTTCACGGAACTGTTCAGTAATTCTGGTAGGGTACGAGGTGGTCTCACAACCGGTTCGGCATTTTGTTCCAGGGTGAGACGAATTTTCCCACCAGGAAGCGAGTCAAGTTTACTGTCGAACACTTCAGGATAGTCTTCAGTGCATGGAGTTTGAGTAACTCTACAGCTGGAGACTGAAGATACAGTTTCAAAGTTCTCGTAGTTCACCGTGATGAGCTTCATGCATTCAGCAGTTTTACGGCTGAGTAGTGGTGTCAGTTTGTCACCATCCACTATGACATAGTCCAGTTTGAACTTGTCTCCTGTAGCAGGATTTACGGTTTTAGTTCTTCAGAGTGATTGGTTCTGGGCGGATATCTGGGCAGTGACGCAGCTGATATCGCCAAAGCTAGCACCAGAGCTATCCGAGTCTAACCCATCTTGTACACTGTGAACAGTCTTAGGATATTGCACGGAGCCTCTGAAATGGTTTCGACCCCTACATGCATCACACGTCTTGCCCCATGCAGGGCAGAGTTCCTTCTTCATGGGGTGCGTTTTGCAGCAGAATTTGCATTTTCGTTGACTAGTAGATTTTCTTCCACCGAATGTCGACTTGGCAGTGTAGCGTGTGTATCTGGTGTCGACCCGGTTCACTGCTTCTGTTTTATTCAGAATTTTGCATTGTTCTTCAGCCTCTTGCATGCACCGGCAGATGTCTACTGCTCTGGGTAGATCAAGTTGCGATTGTGAAATGAGTTTGTTGCAGATTTTGTCACTCCTTACACCGAGGATTATCCTGTCAACAATCAGGTTGTCTCGCATACAATTGCAAAACCCACAGGTTTTTGCTAGATTTTTCAACACTGAGTAGAATTGTTCAAACGACTCGTTTTCCTGATTTTGGGTGTTAAACTTATACCTTTCAAAGAATTCTTTTACTTCGCCCAAGATATGTTCGTCAAATTTTCTGATGATTTCAGCAGGCTTGACCCGTTCTTCTTCCGTCAAATCCATACCATTGAAGACGCGTAGTGCGTCTTTCCCAATACAGTGTAGAAGAAGTGCCGTCACATATCTGTCTGGCTTAGTGTCGAGTCCAGAAACGATTAGATAGTTTTCCCACATTTGTTTCCACAACTTCCAGTTATTGACCTGATTGGTTTCCAGTTCCAATGCAGATGGAGGCGAGCCACTGGGCAAGTTCACATAGATGTGATTCTGAGACCGAGGATCTTCGACATTTGGAGCAGCCACAGCAGGTGCCCCGACAGCGGCCACGCCGGCCGTTACAGTTGAATTATCGTCAGCCATAGTTCACTTTGACTTTAACACAAATGTCACTTTTGATAGGACTGCCTTGCCATATTCAGTTACCTTCGATAACTCACCGACGCCACCATGTTACATCTGTTCAGGCCTCACTGTATAGACGCTAGTTCTAGTAAACCAACTTTATTAAACGTGGCTGCTGCGACAAGGGAGCGGCCTGTTATTCTACTTTCTGGGGATACGTCATTAAGTTATATTGTTACAGGTGTTCTTTTCCCTACAATCTCTGACACGGTTCTGCGCTATTACTGGCAGCAGGCCTATATTCCTGAAAATCAGATATATATGTGACGGCATTTCTTCTATACTGTATTGGGAAGGATGCACTACGCGTATTCACTGGTATGGATTTGGCAGAAGAGCGCATCAAGCCTGCTGAAATCATCAGAAAATGTGACGAACGTATCATGGGCGAAATAAAAGAATTCTTTGAAAGGTATAAATTTAACACCCGGAATCAGGAAAACGAGTCGTTTCAATAATACTACTCAGTGTTGAAAAATCTAGCAAAAATCTGTGGGTTTTGCAACTGTATGCGAGACAAGTTGATTGTCGACAGGATAATCCTCGGTGTAAGGAGTGTCAAGATCCGCAACAAACTCATGTCACAATCGAAACTTGATCTACCCAGAGCAGTAGACATCTGCCGGTGCATGCAAGAGGCTGAGAAACAATGCAAAATTCTGAATAAAACAGAAGCAGTGGACCGAGTCGACACCACATACAGACGCTAGACTAGCAAGTCGACATTCAGTGGAAGAAAATCTGCTAGTCAGCGAAAATACAAATTCTGCTGTAAAACGAACCCCATTTTATGCGACATGCTGGTCAAAAAGCAGTCAGTGACTAAGCAGGTTGACTGGTTCAACTGTCAGCATACTGCCCAAGAAGTATGTGAAGGAGAAAGAGGTCCGCCCAGAACCAATCGCACTGAAGATGTGGAACAACGTGAAGACTGAAGCTCTCGGCAAATGCCGAGCTAAAACCGTAAATCCTGCTACAGGAGACAAGTTCAAAGTGGACTATGTCACAGTGGATCATGACGAACTGACACCACTACTCAGCCGTAAAGCTGCTGAATGCATGAAGCTCATCACGGTGAACTACGAGAACTTTGAAACTGTATTTTCAGTCTCCGGCTGTAGAGTTGTTCAAACCCCATGCAGTGAAGACTATCTTGATGTGTTCGACGGTAAACTTGGCTCGCTTCCTGGTGGGAAAATTCGTCTCACTCTGGAAAAAAATACTGAACCGGTTGTGAGACCACCTCGTACCCTACCAGAATCACTGAACAGTTCCGTGAAAGATGAGCTAGACCGACTAGAACACACTGGTGTCATAGTCAATGTGGACCAACCCACTCATTGGGTGAACCAAATGTATGTGGCCAAGAAACGTTCTGGGGCTGTCAGGATCTGCAGTGATCCTTAACGTAGCCCTGAAGCGTGAACACTACAAGCTTCCTGTGTTGGACGACATTCTAAAGAATCTTGTGAACTCCAAGTAATTTGCTGTGAGTGACTTGCTACAAGGATATCTACACTGCGAACTGGATGAAGAATCTAGCCTACTGACTACTTTTGCAACACCGTTTGGGCAGTATCGTTGGCGACGACTACCTTTCGGCTTGAAAGTCAGCAGTGAAATTTTACAAAAGCATCTGCAACAGGCACTGGAAGGGTTGGAGAATGTTCAGTGTGTTGCTGATGATATTATCATCCATGGATCTGATGACTCTGATCTCTGTGTCAAGATACAGAAACTGCTCCAAAGATGCAAGGAACATGGGATCATACTGAACCGTGACAAATGTCGCTTCAATGTGAATGAAATCCAGTTCTTAGACCTTGTTGTCACAGCTGATGGTCTGAAACCTGACCCATCCAAGGTCGAAGCTGTTCTGAATATGAAAAATCCGTGTGACAGGGAAGCTGTGGAGAAGCTAAGAGGTACAGTAACTTACCTGGCGAGATACGTACCCAAGTTGACTGATGTATTCCGTCCCATTACTGCTCTTGTACAACGAGATGTTGCCTGGATGTGGAGAGATGCTCAGAAGAAAGCTTTCACAACACTGAAACAACTCCTGCCTGAGGCACCCATTCGGGCTTACTTTGACCCGAGTAAGCAACTGGTCATTCAATATGATGCTAGCAACTATGGCCTGGGATGAGCACTACTTCAGGAAGGAAGACCAATTGCTTACGCCAGTCGTGCTTTGACTGACACAGAGACCAGATATGCCATTATTGAGAAAGACATGCTGGCCGTCGTCTTTGCTCTTAAGAAGTGGCATCAGTTCACCTATGGTCGCCCCTTCCTTGCCTACAGTGACCACAAGCCACTTGAAGCAATAACAAAGAAACCTCTTAACCGAGCACCCAAGAGTCTACGGGGCATGCTCCTACCTTCACTTGCGTATGATATTGATGTCAAGTAGCTGGAAGGCAAGAATACGTCTCTCGCTAACACCCTGTCACATGCGTTTCTGCCAGCTACACAGGAACAACCAACCACTGAGTTCGAATCTATCCACGCTGTGAACTATATATCTATCCATGAGAGAAGATGTTGTCTAGGACATTCGTAATGCCACCGAGCAAGATGCCACTCTACAAGTGCTGACAGCTGTCCTGCAACATGGCTGGCCCGAGAAACCAGATGTGCCGTCACTGATGGATTGGTGTTCCGCGGCGAAAGACTTGTGATTCCACAATCCATGAGATCACAAATTAAGAAGGATGTTCACCTAGGCCACGTTGGCATTGAAGGATGCCTAAGAAGAGCAAGGGAGTTGGTGTTCTGGCCTGGCATGAAGGCAGAAATCAAAGAGTATATCCAAACGTGTGAAACCTGTAGTGAGTTGGAACATTCTCAGACTATGGAATCTCTGAAAAACAATGATGTGCCGGACCGTCCATGGCAGAAGGTCGGTGTCGACATGTTCTCTTACCAAGGAAATGACTACTTAGTCACCACTGACTACAAATCAAACTTCTGGGAAATTGACTACCTACCAACCACTGGCTCCAAGGAAGTAATCACAAAGCTCAAAGCTAACTTTGCTAGGATGGGAATTCCGAACATTGTAGTTACTGACAATGGTCCACAACTGGTGTCAGACGAGTTCGCTCATTTCAGTAAGAAATGGGGATTCGAACATGTGACGACATCTCCACACCACAGTCGCTCAAACGGCAAGGTGGAATCATCGGTGAAAGCTGCAAAGAAGATGATCAAGAAAGCACAATGCGCTGGTGATGACCAATATTTAGCACTGCTGAATATCCGCAACATCCCAACTCAAGGAATAGATAGTAGTCATGCACAGAGGCTACTAGGTAGGCGGGCGAAAACAATTCATCCAACAAAGTCTTCTGGAGTCGCGGCGTGAGTGCAGCAATTAAATTAACATGAAACAGATATGGTGAAAAGCACACAACGCCTCAAGCCAAGTACTATGACAAATCTACTGCAGATCTTCCACACCTGCATCAATGAGATACCTACAAGCTTGGAGTCAAGTCACGGAAGAAAGCGAAGGTGATGAGATGATTGGATGAAATATCCTATGAAGTTGAAGATAGTGAGGGAACAGTATACAGGCGCAACCGTGTACACCTAAGACGAACACACGAAACACCACCTCGTGTGTTGGTTGAGGAGTCCATTGATATCCCGTCTCAAGATGATCCTCTAATCACTCCAGTTGACCCAAGTCAGGCCAACACACCAGTTGAAATTCAGCCGAACACACCGGTTGAACAACATCAGAGTGACCAGACAGAACCACTCTTCGGTACGTCCAACGACACTCAGGAAGTCCGAGAGAATCAACAAATCCAAGTTACCCAGGAAATACAAGGACTATGTTGTATCTAAATGAACAGTTGATGATACTTACGTGAACATTGATGATGAGTACAAACTTTATTGATCCGGACACGCAAGTGTGTTGACTTCCACATGTTCATGTTTGCCATGTTCGTATGAGTATGACACTGTCTGGTGCTATTCTCGTAATTGAGCGTTTGGTGTTGACCATGCCATTTTAGCTTTAACATGACATCAGGAGTGTTGCTGCTGTAGTGAAACTGTGTGTTATGTAGTGTTTATTGTTAACGGGAAAGTTTTGTGATTCAGTTATATTGCATTCACGTTTATTTTATTTATATCACTACGAAACACTGATGCTGTTCCATAGACGTAATGATTTGGTTACTTTAATACGTTAGTATGTTTTGGTTGAGTACATGTTCCTTATAAAATGGACGGGAATGTAACAATATCACTTAATGACGTCTCCCCAGAAAGTAGAATAACAGGCCGCTCCCTGGTCACGGCAGCCACTTTTAATAAAGTTTGGTTTACCAGAACTGTCGTCTCTATTCTGCTTGTATATTCTAAAGTCCATAAGCCCGAGTAAATATCGTAACACTAAGTGTGAACAAGCATTATATAAATACCAAACAAGGACAAATTTAATTTAAACAAGTTCAATCGATGTCGCGTGCGACGGTCGGACTGCTAACTAATATATGTAGTCACCAAAGTACAATGAAACCGCACTGGTCTTGGTGGATATAAGCCAGTAGCGTGTCGAGCAACTATTTTTAGGGTCCTCGGTTCGAATCCTGTCGAGTACTCGAAACTGTTGTTTGTGTTAATTTAGTTTAAGATTCATTTTATTTTGTATAATACTATTTCGGGCACTATTTTCGTAATTTCATTTCGTTATCGAAAACATACATAATAATAAACATTAATTCTTGGGGATAGACGTGCTAACTGGCAGTGAGCAGTCAAAAGGCGGCTTTCCAGTGTTGCCGTCTAGCGGATAACATTCAAAAGGCGGTTCTGAGCCAGACTATCTTCCTGGAGAAGTCACGCAGCCAGGCGACAGTCGGTTAAGCGATACTATATACCCTAGATTGGGCTGTTTGTAGTCTCGCTTAACCGACTCTCGCCTGGCTGCGTGACTTCGCCAGGAAGTTAGTCTGGCTCAGAATCGCATTTTGAATGCCCACTTGTTGACAGCCATGAGAGCTAGCTGCCACCTAGTGAATATGCATGTGATTAAAAGGCACTAAACTATGAAAAAAGCTTAATGTCGGTTTATTTTGTGTGTGACATATTTAAATATAAGTTTAATGATGGATAGTTGTTATAGTATAGTATTATCTGATAAAAGTGTATCCTTATTTAATTTGTTATTTCATAGTTGGCCTGAGAGCCAATCGTCGCCTCTACCCGAATCTGGGGTAAAGCCCCCCTAACGGTAACATTGACAGGGCCTTAATATTTCAGGCCGTAGTGAGGGGCCAGTGCTCACGGCGCCTGGGTAATCGAGGCCAGGTTGTTTGGTGTACCTGACCTACTAAGACCAAACCATTTAAATAACCAAGCATAGTTACCCGCGCTATATCAAAAGTAGAAAACAAGACAACATCGGAGTAGCTCCCCTGAAAAAGAATGGATCACTGGTGTGTAACAGTAAGGAAAAGGCTGAGATCCTCTTGGATCAGTTCCAGAGTATCTTCACGAAAGACGACAGATCCGCGCCCCCACACCTTGATCCCCCACAACACCCCAATATATGTGACATTAAAATTGACACCACCGGAGTATGTAAATTACTCAAGTCCATTAAACCACATAAAGCATGTGGCCCTGACCAGATCCCCAATGCTGTCCTTAAGAACTGTGCCGACACCCTATCCCCTGCACTCCGAGACATCTTCCAGAGATCCATAGACACAGGCAACCTACCGTCAGACTGGCGCACAGCAAATGTGTCACCTGAATTTTAAAAAGGAGATATGTACCTACCAGAAAACTACCGCCCCATCTCCCTGACATCGGTCCCATGCAAAATTCTCGAACACATAATCTACCGCCACATCATGACCTACCTAGAAGAGCACAACATCCTAACCATGGCTTCAGAGCAGGCTTCTCCTGCGAAACACAACTCCTAACCACCACGCATGACCTATTTTCTTCTTTCGACTCTGGAACTCAAGTAGACATAGCAATATTAGACTTTAGCAAAGCTTTCGACACAGTCCCCCACACAAAACTCCTCCATAAACTATCCCACTATGGCATAGCCGGAACTGTATCGTTTCGTTGTTATATATATAACGTAACTTCGGACGCGTGTTTTATAAAGACGAATGGTTTATTTGAACATCTCCATGCAGACAGCAACACGAGGCTCGGTCAAGGACTCCTGAACTTACGTAAGGTTGTCCTCTGTCTATTCTATGCCAAGTTAGTGGGAACATAGAAATACAGTAGCGCTACCTAGCGATTATACTAAATTTAAATTACATATCGCCACATCTCCTTTCTCAACAATGTACGCATGTACTAGACATTAAGTAAGTGTCCTTGAAGTATACTGTGAATACTTGCTATACTTGCTACAGTCCGTAAAGTGTAATAAACGGTAACAAATGTATAACACCTACAGTTCGTAGTCTACATGCCACTTGGGGTTAACTCTATCTCGAGTAGATCTTCGTAGCATCGGTATAGGTGGAGTGGGTTGGTTTGGTGTCCCTGGGCCGTCTCGGATGGGACGTCGTGGTGCCGGCACGGGTCGCGGCAGCGTGCTGTATGACTCCGGACCGCAGTGCACGTCAGCTGGTTCGGTCGTCTGGTTTCGCTGAAGTGGCTCGTCCTGATGCGTCGTCTCGATGTCATCAATAGCCGTGTCCATTTTTGGCAGTTCAGCTGTCGACCGCAGTTGACGACGGTTGCGACGGTAGCGCGCGCCGTTCACCTCAACCTCGTAGGATCTGTGTCCCAACACACGGCGACAAAGCCCCAGTGATCAGCGTCGATCACCTGGTAACCTCATTCGGATGTTGTCACCAGCGTGTAGCTCCGTGAGCTTCTTCGTGCCTCGGTTGTAGTGTTTTGTCTGAGCTTCCTTCTGTGAGGCCAGCTTCTCTTCTTTTGAAGGTGGTATCGCTGGGCGTAATAGCTCCTCAGTTGTCGGCAGGAGGGTCCTTGTACGCCTTCCCATCAGCCGTTGTACCGGCGATGTTCCGATATACTCGCTCGGGGTGTTCCTCCAGTCTAGCAGCGCTAGCAGTGGGTCTTTATGGTCTTCTCGTGCTTTCTTGAAGAGTGCTTTACACGTCTTCACCGCGTTTTCCGCTTTGCCGTTCGATTGTGGAAACCTCGGGCTAGAAGTGATGTGCTTGATCTTCCATAGTTTCACAAATTCCTTGAAGTCTTCACTTGCGAATTCCGGTCCGTTGTCTGTCATCAAAACAGAAGGTATTCCATGTCGAGCGAATTGCACTTTTAACTGGTTTATTACAGACCGTGACGTTTTCTTGTGTAACTCCGCTACCTCGAAGTAGTTGGACCAGTAATCGACTATGATGATGAACGACTGTCCGTTGAACTCGAACAGATCTCCTCCTAACTTCTCCCACGGACGAGATGGCAGTTCGTGTGGGTGTAGGGGCTCACGACACTGCTGTGGCGTGAATGTCTGACAAGTGCTGCATCTGGACACATAGTCTCTGACGTCAGCACTCATCCCCGGCCAGTACAGCACTTCTCTGGCTCGTCGAACGCATCCTCCCATTCCAATGTGGCTGCTGTGTATCTGCTGCAGCATATCCTTTCTCAGTGACCTCGGTACGACCAGCTGCTCGCCTCGAAACACTAGTCCTTCGGCTTCAACCAAGCTGCTGCGCTTGTCATAATATGGCGATGCTGCTTGCGGACATTCTCTTCTCGCAGGCCATCCCTGTCGTATGATCTTGATCAGCGCCTGAGTTTCTTCGTCTGCGGCCACTTTCTCCCTGAACTCGTCTCGTTTCGTCTTGGTTACCGAGATGTTCTCGTGGCTCACTGATTCTAGTGCACGAATCTCACAGTTCTCATGCTGGCCGCCCTCTGTTGTGTCTCTGTAGGCGCGGTTGAGAGTGTCGGCGATATACATTAGTGGACCTCGCTTGTACTGTACATCTAGGTTGTACTTCTGTAGAGCGAGACACATGCGCTGTAGCCTCTTCGGTGACTTGTGAATCTCTTTCTTGAATACTGTCTTCAGCGGTTCGTGATCTGTTTCAATGGTGACCACGTCTCGCCCATAGATGTACTGATCGAACTTGTCACACGACCACACAATTGCTAATATTTATTTCTCTATTTGTGCGTAACGTGTCTCTGTGTCGGTCAGAGCCCGCGAAGCGTACGAGACTGGCTGTCCGTTCTGCATTAACACGGCTCCCAGACCACGTTCGCTCGAATCACACTGGATCGTGACCGGTTGCTTGACGTCATAGTAGCGCAATACTGGTGCTTTGGTGACAAGCTGCTTAATGGCATCAATCGCTGCTGTGTGCGAGTTTGTCCAGTTGAACTCTGCGTCTTTGTCATCAAGTCTCCTCAGAGGTTCAGTCATCTCCGAGAGTCGTGGCAGGTACTTAGACAAGTAGTTCACCATGCCTAGAAATCTCTTCAGAGCGGTCACATCTCCTGGCTCCGGCATCTCTCTGATTGCCAATATCTTCTTTGGATCGGGTTTCAGGCCGTCCGGCGTCAGTATGTGACCCATGAAGGGGACGCTTGCTTGTCCTCGCTTCACTTTGCTGCGGTTCAGCTTCAGCTTCCATGCTCGGCACTTCTCGAAGAATGCGCGCTCATTGTCTTCTAGACTCTGATTTACCTCTTGCTCCGTCTTGCCGAATCCCGCTATTAGAAATTCGTCTGCGATGAACTCTATTCCGTCAAGGTCTTCAACGAATTCGTGCATCGTTCTCTGCCAGACTTCCGGCGCTGAGCTTATTCCGAAAGGCATGCGTGTCCAACGAAACCTTCCGAAGGGCGAGTTGAAAGTCGTTTTGAAGCTCGACTCCTCGTCCAGACGCTTCTGCCAGAATCCCTCCTTGGCATCGAATACGCTGAACTTCTTTGCATCAGTCAGACGTGTCGCGATCTCCTCGATTGTCGGCATCTGGTAGTGCTCGCGACAGATCGCTCGGTTTAAGTCTGTTGGGTCGATACAGATCCTCAACTTATCGGGCTTGACGACAACAAGCATGCTCGACACCCAAGCTGTAGGCTCGGTGACTGGCTTGATGATTCCTCGCTGCACCATCTCATCAAGTTTCTCCTTGATTCTCGCTCTCAACGGCACTGGCACACGACGAGGTGGGTGTATCACGGGTGCAACACTCTCGTCTGTGACAATGTGGTATTCACCAGGCAGCTCGCCCAGACCTTCAAAGACATCTTTAAACTCTGTGAGTAGATAGTTTTTTTCTTTCACTGCTGCTCGCACCGCTTTCCTCAGCGATGATCGTGGGGCTGGGTGTGGACTGTCACGGTAGCCTGACGACACGCTCGTTCCTGACGTGTTGCTCACTGCGTGCACGGTTCTGTCGCTGTCGTTGATCGTCACGAAACCCATCTCTGTGCAGGTCTTCAATGACAACAGTGGCATAAAGTCATCGTTCGTGATGTTGAAGGTCAAATTGCTTTGTTTGCCTTGTCGCCATACCGGAAGTGTCACCCAACCAAGTATCTGGTACTTTTCTCCAGTGTACGTCCTGGTGTACTTGTGGGTACAGTGTTGCAGCTTCTTCATTTGGCGGTCCCTTGTCGCTCTGCAGTACGTCTCTCGTGGAAGCACGTTGGATTCTGCTTCAGTGTCCATTTGGAACAGAACCCGGCTACTTGGTCTCCGACATCCAACTTCCACTGTGATGACTGCCTTCGACGCTCTGTCTCAAACAAGACCGACGTAGAAGATTTCCTTGGTCGTGCGGACGGTTGACGCCGTCGCCCTGCACTTGAGCTGGAAATGGTTCTTCTTTCCGCACTTACGGCACGTTTGGCCGTATGCGGGGCACTCTCTTTTAGCATGGCGACGTCCACAGTACTTGCAGTCTGGTTGATGCTGCTCCGTTGGTGCTCTTGGCTTCGGTGTGGTGAACCTTTGCTGTGTGCGGTTGTGTGGTGTGCTGGCTGCTTGTCGCGTCTGCCGTTTCCTGACGAAGCTGACATCCAGCGTGGCACCGTGCATAACCTGCAGCTGAGCACTCGTTTGCTCGGCTGCCTTGCAGATGTCGATGGCTTTCTCCAGGGTAAGGTCATTCATGCGCAACAGCCGCTCACGCATCTTGTCGTCACGCAAACCCAACACAAGCCGATCGCGGATGATCTCGTCTGGTGTGATGTCTTCATGTGCACAGTTCTTCGCGATGGTTCGTAGATCCGTGACGTAAGCTGATATCGTTTCGTCGACCGCCTGGTTCCGGTTGTTAAACCGATACCGTTCGTAGATCACTTGTGTGTGTGGCTCACAATATCTATCAAACTGCGCTAGCACATCGGTTACACACTGTTAATTTTGACTGTCCACCCAAGTGAATGTGTCATACACTTTCGCCGCATCCTCTCCTATCACAGACAGAAGTGTGGCGACGCGAACTAAGCCTTCTTGCTTATATATGCCAGTAGCTATTTCATAGCGCTGCCATATTTTACGCCATTGCTTCCAGTTTGTGGCCAGATTATTGTCCATAATCAATGGTCGCGGGGGTGGTATGTTTGCGGGGGGTATCAACATCGCCGTTGCACTTGCCCCACACCCGGTAGTGTCGGCTGTGTTTGACTCGGCCATGCTGTACAATCTGTGTTGTAGTAGAATCAAAAGGTCACGTACCTTTGGTTGTCGCACGAATCACAACAACGCTCGACAAGCCTACCGCGATGTCTGCATTGCGCTGTCAGTTGGCGTGATTTCACAGTCACGGCGAAAATGTTCAAAGTTCACTTTTGCAAGCTGCGTGCTTCAATGCAAAGTTCGTCAATAACACATGCTGATCCTGGTTCGTTAACCGACGATATGACGGGACATCTGACACCATGTATCGTTTCGTTGTTATATATAACGTAACTTCGGACGCGTGTTTTATAAAGACGAATGGTTTATTTGAACATCTCCATGTAGACAGCAACACGAGGCTCGGTCAAGGACTCCTGAAATTACGTAAGGTTGTCCTCTGTCTATTCTATGCCAAGTTAGTGGGAACATAGAAATACAGTAGCGCTACCTAGCGATTATACTAAATTTTAAATGACATATCGCCACAGGAACCACGTTCAAGTGGCTAGAAAATTTCCTCACTGACAAATCTATGAAAGTTGTTCTAGACGGCGAAACCTCGAGAGAAGTACCCGTCAAATCCGGCGTCCCACAAGGCACTGTACTTGCCCCCCTAAACGACCTACCAGCATCAGTAAAATCTAAAGTCCGCCTATTTGCAGATGACTGCCTACTATATAGAGAACACGACCTAAAACAACTCCAAACATGGGCAAAGGACTGGGGTATGAACTTCAATACAAACAAATGCTACATCCTCAGTGTAAAACATAAAACTGACTATTTCTACACCTCAAATAACATCACCCTAGAACGTGTAAACTGCAATCCCTATCATGGTATCTCTATTTCCGACGACCTTAAATGGCACTCCCACATCGCAACAGCAACTAAAAAAGCAAACTCAACATTTGGTTTCCTAAGATGTAACATACGACACTGTCCTATAAACAACAAACGGACGGCATATATTGCCCTTGTGCGCGCTGCTTTAGAGTACGTAGCCATAGTGTGGGACCCATACCATCAGGGGGACATAGATAAACTAAAACGTATACAACACCGTGCTGCTCGCTTCATTACCGGCGACTACCACTCCAGACATGAAGGATCAATGACAAACATATTAACAGACCTAAAACTCAATACCCTACAAAGCAGACGTCGGGATCTACGACTCAAATACATGTACAAAATAGCTGAGGGATCTATCCCAGCCATCCCCGCAGAAACATACCTTCGGCCCCAAAAAATAAATAAAAGACGCATCCAACCCAAACACTTTCCAGATCACGTATCCTCAAACTTTATACAACACCTAACAACCAATAACACCAGGTGCTATAGAGTACCTGCATCCCACACCGACCAATTCAAAAACTCATACTTTGTAAAGACAATAGTAGACGGGAATAAACTAGACGAGTCGCAGGTCCAGGCTGAGACCATAAACGATTTCAGTCTCCTATCCTGCGGCTCAAACACTCAATAACACCATACGCACCCACCCCGTCGTAAACCATAGCCAACAGTGGCTCCTTACGACGTAAATAATTATAATTAGAATTAGAACGCCCTCTGTTATTCAGGTGTGACGTAATTATATTGTATACGCTACCAGCTCAAAATCAAAATGGCGTATCGTTGAGTAACTCTGCTTGGTTATTGGGGTAAGACCACATTAAGGATTCGTCCACCATTACCGACCGAAAGAGTGCCCTTGACAATACCGTTTTGGTGTGATGTGTGAATTTTTTTCGAGCACTTTGACATGGCACATGTTTGTCCAGAGAATGCTGAATGTACTACTGCATTAGATTGTTCACGAGGTAGCAATAAATATACAATAGTCGCTCGCGTATTCGCACAGTGGCTATTTTGCAGCACGCACCAATATTTTAAAATCCGCCACAAGATTGGGGCGAAATTGTGGGGTGTCAGGTTTGGGTGGATTTTTCTGAAAAATGAGGCATGAGAATTTCACGAGTTTTCCACAGCACTTGTGTCAATGGAGGGTAAATATGCTGTGAACTTTTCAAGAAAATCGTAAGACAAATTTGGCAGGAAATTAAGGAAACTTATAATGGCCGCCTATATATAATTTAAATGTTGTCTTACTCCTATTAAATGCTTTGCTAAGACTTAAGACAAACAGTGGCGCCACCTAAAGGATACTCTATCGGTGGCGCCACGCAACGGATAATTGTGGCTAAAATCCATTTCTGTTTCAGCTTCCATTACAAACATGGCGGACAACAAGAAGAAACCTGATTTAGGTCTTTTGGAAGAAGACGATGAGTTCGAAGAATTTCCTGCAGAAGGTTTATATAACGTTCTTAGTTGCTTCAATGTATATTCTACAAATTCTATAACCACAAATAGATATATATAATTGCATACCTAAGAATAGAGAGGCTAAATGGTAACCGTAAAACACTGCGTCACGGTCATTTCGTCTCAAACTTGACTTGGTCGACGTGAGTCATGACACATCGATTTGACTTCGAGATTCGGCCCATGTTGACGGATGGTTCGCATTCAGCCCAGATGTATAAGCCCACACTGACGGAACGGATAGTTCTGACGACTTCACAGGAATCAGCGGTGTCGAATTTCGGGCACCGGAGGCGGAAACGGAGTGCAAACCAAACAAAGGCTCAAACTTCAGAATCAAAGGCAAAGCCGAGGCTAAGGCTAATGCTTATAAGTTTAAGCGCTGGAAATGAAGACTAGTAACGTCTAAGCCAGGAGACTAAGAACTATACCATTGTGTTGTATTCTAACACGGTCAGTCAACGAGCGTTGCATGTTAGAAGAACAATTGATGCATGTTGTATTCTAAGTCTAAGATGGACAGTTGATGTATGTTGTATTCTAAAATGGACAGTTGATGCATGTTGTATCCTAAGATGGACAGTTGATGTACGTTGTATTGTAAGATGGACAGTTGATGTATATTGTATTCTAAGATGGACAGATGATGCTTGTTGTATTCTAAGATGGACAGTTGATGTACGTTGTATTCTAACAGTCAATTGCTGTATGTTGTAGACTGGACCGGTGCTGAAGAAGATGACACGGATGTGAATGTGTGGGAGGACAATTGGGATGACGATGACGTCGAGGAAGACTTCTCACAACAACTTAGGTTTGTAACAATCATTTGGCAACAACTCAGATTCACAAACTGCTGCAGATGGCATCATCTGAGGAGAACTGATCACCAACTACACTGACTTACATTCAGACCAGTTGTGTCTTTTAGGTTGCTTTTCAAAGTCTGTCAGATAGTACTTTACCTGCGTCATCAAATTTCAAGTGTTTATAGTGACAATGACATCATTGTCCAAGCATTTCGAATTGCAGTTTGTATATAAATGAATTATTATGAATAGAATATTAATACAACAACAAAAATTCATTATATTGATGTGGTGATTTGGTAATGCATACATATTCAAAATGATCTGTGTCCGTTTTTTAGTCCTTTGGCCGAAGGTCCAAGGGACTATTGCCATCACTCTGCGTCCAATGTCTGCCGTTAGCTGCCGTATCTCAGAAACCGTTCAGCAACTTTTTTGGTCTAATTTTGCATAGACATCTTAGAGCACTGCCACTATGCACGAGAAATCTGTATTTGATTGAATCATTTTAAGGGCTCCCTAATGCCTCCAAGGACCTCAAAAACTGGTAAAAATTTAACATTTTGCCTATTTTTTCAAAAACTGTTCAGCAACTTTTTTTCTAATTTTGCATATATGTATCTTAGGGTATCACTATATACAAAGAATCTGCATTTTATTTAATCATTCTAGGGGGCCCCCAAAGTATGCTTCATGAAAATAATATTTTATATTTTTGTATTTATTTATAGGTTGATGCTAATGTATATACTGGATACTTAAATGCTGTGATGTGTGTGCTTTCAGGCGAGAGCTGGAGAAACAAGGGTACAAGCCATCGGAACCAATGCAGCAGTGATTACCAAAGAAAAATACATAAGTTTGAGAGACATGTCTGAATTGTTAATATTCAGTAGCCGTACAAGTGATGCATACTGGTAACTTGTAAATGCTCAATGCACAAGTGACTTGTGCTGGGAACTCGTCACTTCAACTGTTCAGCTACCTTCATTCTCAAGCAGTTGGTCACCGTCTGGTCAAACAATTCTAATTAAAGGTTCCTTCAAATGAAACTTGTTCAATGAATATTTATAAGAATGTAGCAGGTGCATTATAATGCCTCTGCATTACCACTGGCATATGACCCTTTTAGGGCCATCGGGCTACCAGTTTTCAGATTATGCTGACCTGATGGACTGCCGCGTCAAGTCTATTTTACACCAAAACATAGTCATCTTCTACATAGAAAATGATATTGCGATATCACATCACTGCTATCCCAAAGTGGAATGGTTTGTACTAAATAATCATTAAGAGTTGTTTACAATTTTGACACCCTAACTTGTAGTAGTTTTATTTGCAAATTTGTAGCCAGAAATAAATTTGAACAGTTTGTTAATAAATTAAGTATGTGACAGTGTATAACCAGTTTTTTTTAAACAGTCATTGTAATTATTTTACAACAAAATGTATCTTTTCTGAAATGACAGTTTTTGAAATGATAAAATGGTGTTGAATTGGAGAAAAGTACACACGAGAAGCAGAGTTATGCAATGTAGTTTATGTAAAATGACTGATGCAAGTATATAAACCACTGAAGTGAGTTTGTGTCACAAACAAATGACTGTTGTATTGATACACTGGCCTAGATCGGTACATTCTTTTTTGTCAATGTTTACCCTTCAATACTCAAAACATATTTTGTATATGCATCAGCGTATCAAGTATATCCAATGGTGGATCCAAACATGGTATTCTGGGGGGGCCCCAAACCTCCAATTGCACCCCCTTGTGGCTTGCCAAAAACTCCCACTGGTGGCTAAACCAAATAAATATTGGGTGAGCCATCTGTCGGATCAGGGTCGGGGTGCTGTTGAAATTTGTTTGCGCTGATATTCACAATTTAGGAAACTTGTCAAAAACATCCAATTGCACCCCTCGTAGACTCGTCTAAGCCGGGACGCATTCTAAAAGTCTATGGTGCATGCAATAGGGGCACATTCCAAAAGCCTATGGAGGCACGCCACTCTAGTGCATGCATAACGCAAAAAACATTCCAAAGGTCTAGAGGGGGCACATGCCCCCAGGCCCCCCTGTACCCACTTATGGTGTCATTGTATTAATTCTACTGTAGAATCGTACTAATAACACAATCAGAAAATGTAACATTTTATTCCACAATAACTTATTCAACATACAAAATTGTACAGAAAAAACATGACAAGTCTTACTGAAATTAAAGAAATAATAAGCTGCAAAATTTGAATGACAACAGTTAATTTAGGTAACATCTGGTATTTGTCATATAAAGATACCTCCTTGTTGATGCTGCCTGATGCGTAGTTATGCAATACGAGATTGAACAATTGATCTGTGATAGCCTAAACTGTTAGGTTCTCACAATCAATTGTAGATTACATTTGTACAGGGGGCATACGTACGTACATTCATACATACATTATATACAGTATATACAATACTAATAAATAAATACCTGGTAAATGTCCTGTGAGCTTCCACATTACACTTCATCAAATGTATTACAGTGTATTCAATTGTTTTATATAATCGACAAGATGTTTATAGATATAGTGCTAGAAATTGTAAAAAGCAACTTCTAAGTAATGAATATGATCTGATATATCTGGGGTGTGCAACCGTTCACGTTTTGCCAACAAAATGGGACTTTCGACCTCAATAATATGAACACTACAACAATTCCTCACTGTGTGAACGTATCCTGCATTCAATACGCCCTTTCAGTGCTTAAAGGCCTCAGACAGCAAAACATTTTCGCTGAAAATACGTCATTTACGATGCAATGTAACCTGTTCTTGATAACTCGTACTGTCTGATCATCAAACTAAATCATGGCCTCTCACATTTGGACTATTGAATGCGACAGTGTTGTGTAGTTTGACTTGCTCACTGGACTATTGAATGCGACAGTGTTGTGTAGTTTGACTTGCTCACTGGACTATTGAATGCGACAGTGTTGTGTAGTTTGACTCGCTCACTGGACTATTGAATGCGACAGTGTTGTGTAGTTTGACTTGCTCACTGGACTATTGAATGCGACAGTGTTGTGCAGTTTGACTTGCTCACTGGACTATTGAATGCAACAGTGTTGTGTAGTTTGACTTGCTCACTGGACTATTGAATGCGACAGTGTTGTGTAGTTTGACTTGCTCACTGGACTATTGGAGCAGTCAGATTTAGATAATATTTACCATGAACCTCTGAACCATACCAGTTTGATTCACTGGCCAAACCACTGGCCAAGATTCAAAAGAAGGACTGCGTTTGAGGTCATGCAAGTTATGAGGCCAACGATGGGCTGAGGCGCTTAGGCAACTGGATGGGATAATGGAGATACGCCTTCAGTATAGCAACATATATACTTTGAATGATTTGTTAATACATCAAACTGTGAACTGTTTTATCACAATTCTCTTTTGATTATAATGCTATAAACAAGTAAAACTATACTAGCTTACATCCAATCCTGGATCAACAAATCAAGCGCAGTTCCTATCACCATTACATATAATTGTTCTTAAACTTGTATTCACTGACCCTATCTTTTTGCGCTGTTGCCAATGGCAACCTGCTAATTGCTGCCATTTCCCATGCAGAATGGCAATAAAGCAGTGCATAATAGGTTATAGCGTTGAGTGGGTGCACCACAAGGCTGTTACTGCATATGTAGATATACACTGATATAATACAACTTTTCACCAAATGGGTTATATGTAGAATAAGTTGTTTTTGTGTGACGGAATAAAACTGTTCAGCAGACACAACTAGAGATGTATTTTGACTATTCTATCTATTGAAAACACACTTTGTTTTGTTTCATTCCATCACACAAAAACAACTTAAGGTATATATAATTCCTTCCTATTAAACAACTGTACGAAAAATATAAAACATCACAATGATTATGTTGACTAGTTCCATTCACCAATTTGAACATATTATGTACATTATATAACAAGAGTGGACATACATGACACCTTGTATTTACGCAGGTGACTGCTATAATACACCAGATCAAGATAAATGTGTACACATTAATACTACACTTAATTCTCCACGTAATGGATGCTACCACTCCTTCATCTGTCTCTACTTAATCAAATACATCCCAGTAAGTATATCCTCCAAATTATAGTTTTGGCTGTACTAAAGATCTGGTCAAATATGAAAGATGGAACTTAAAGACTGATGTTTTTATCATGAAATCCGGTTATATAATAGAAACCATATCTGTTCTAACCTTTTGTGCACCCAAATGTGTTTAAAAAGCAAATTTTTTAAATATAATTTACTCATCGATTCATGAATATCAACCGTACTGTTCAGATTGCAGTAATATTTTTTAGTCAAAGTATTCAAATGAAACAATAACAATCAAATTATATTCATGAACAAAGTTGAGGTTCATTCAAACAAGAAATGGGACACTCGGTGTGTCAGTGTCACACCACTCTGTTTGTCAGTGTCACACACCTCTCTCTGTGTCGGTGTCACACCTCTCAATGTGTCTATGTCACACCACTCAGTGTGTCAATGTCACACCACTCTGTGTATCGGTGTCACAGTCTCACCACAGGGTGTGTCATTGTTACATCACACGGTGTGTCGGTATGACACCACTCGGTGTGATAGTGTGACACCAATCGGTGTGTCTGTGTGACACCACTCGGTGTGATAGTGTGACACCAATCGGTGTGTCGGTATGACACCACTCGGTGTGATAGTGTGACACCAATCGGTGTGTCTGTGTGACACCAATCGCTGTGTCGGTATGACACCACTCGGTGTGATAGTGTGACACCAATCGGTGTGTCTGTGTGACACCACTCGGTGTGATAGTGTGACACCAATCGGTGTGTCTGTGTGACACCAATCGGTGTGTCTGTGTGACACCATTCGGTGTGTTGGTGTCACACAAGTCGGTGTGTCAATGTCACACCACTGAGTGTGTCACCACTCTGTGTCAATGTCAGACCATTCAGTGTGTCAATGTCACACCACTCAGTGTGTCAACGTCACACCACTCAGTGTGTCTGTCAGTGTCGGACATTGGCTTACCTATATCACAATACAGTCCATATTTAACGTGTACCCTTTTATCCGCAGACATTTCTTTTCTCAATTTACCAACCCCAAAACATTACCCAATTACTTCCATGGACTTGAATGTGGAAATTTCACATTATAATGGTAGCAAAGTAAACCTTAAAGTTTGTCTTGTGTGTGTTTACAAAAATATCACTAGCCATGGACACATGTAATCTTTAATTTGTTTGTTTGCTCTGTACCCAGAGTATTCCACTACTCTCAGTCAAGGGATGGTCTCATAAGTTTGTTACAAAGTCCCAGACCGTTTTGCGTTCAGTATTGCTTCAACCCCCACCAACACATGGTATTAGTTCAACCCCCACCAACACGAGGTATTGGTTCAACCCCCACCAACACATGGTATTGGTTCAACCCCCACCAACACGTGGTATTGGTTCAAACCCCACCAACACATGGTATTGGTTCAACCCCCACCAACATGTAGTATTGGTTCAACCCCCACCAACACGTGGTATTGGTTCAACCCCCCCACCAACACATGGTATTGGTTCAACCCCCACCAACACATGGTATTGGTTCAACCCCCCACCAACACATGGTATTGGTTCAACCCCCACGAATACATGGTATTGGTTCAACCCCCCACCAACACATGGTATTGGTTCAACCCCCACGAATACATGGTATTGGTTCAACCCCCCACCAACACATGGTATTGGTTCAACCCCCACCAACACATGGTATTGGTTCAAGCCCCACCAACACATGGTATTGGTTCAACCCCCACCAACACATGGTACTGGTTCAAGCCCCACCAACACATGGTATTGGTTCAAGCCCCACCAACACATGGTATTGGTTCAAGCCCCACCAACACGTGGTATTGGTTCAACTCCCCACCAATACATGGTGTTGGTTCAACCCCCCCCACCAACACATGGTGTTGGTTCAACCCCCCACCAATACATGGTGTTGGTTCAACCCCCCCACCAACACATGGTGGTGGTTCAATCCCCCACCAACACATGGTATTGGTTTAACCGCCCACCAACACATGGTATTGGTTCAACCCCCACCAACACGTGGTATTGGTTCAACCCCCACCAATACATGGTATTGGTTCAACCCCCACCAACACATGGTATTAGTTCAACCCCCACCAACACATGGTATTGGTTCAACCCCCACCAACACATGGTATTGGTTCAACCCATACCAACACGTGGTGTGGAACCAGCACAATCCAAAATGGCTATCAGCAACAATTTGCATAGTGTATAATTCACTAGGTGGTGCCACTGTTGCACATTGATTTTTGTGCGATACATGTTGGTGAACAAATCCCAACATAATGCTTCACATATTGGAATTTACAATCTTATTGGACCTCCCGTAAACTTATTGGATCTCCCCTAAACTTATGGGACCTCCCCTAAATTTTCAGTACAAACAATACTACCCATACGATAAAGCATGACTTCACTCAACTGCACTGTCTGGCTGGTTAAGTATGACAGCTGTTTGAGACGGCGGAACTCCAACAAGTGACGTCGGATCCATGGCCTGACACGTCATGGACGATAGCGAGAGATTCCCCGCCTCACTGCCGATCTGTGGCACTGTTTTGTGCATCTCACTTGTCACTGATGTAAGCTGCAACGGTGGGACCAATGTCTGTTGGAGGGCAGTGCTGTGTTTGTGCAATGGTGGCTTCACTCGTTGCAGAATGTTCCAGAAGTCCGTGGCCGGATGGTGTATCATACAGTGAGAGCGTAGTCCGGGTACTGACTTGTAGCTCTTCCCACAGTGACAGCGCAGTGTCTTCCGCACCCTACAGTTTAAAACTATCCCATCCACCAAACTGTGAAGACTGTGAGAAGACACACAACATGTGAACAAATGCATATTAGGCCTGTTACAGCTTCATAAAAATATTACAACAATGTTGAAAGACAGCCAAAACTTGAGGTGTATTGTTGGCACAGCCCCTTCACCGATTGTAAAACAATCCCATGCAATTTGGCGCACATGTAAGGCTAGCTTCCATGTCAAGTTATAGCTTCGTGACTATTGCAGTTTAAAAAAATTACATTAAGTACTGCTTCCTGGTTGTCATTGATAACAGACATGTCACCAGATAGGTGGGTTTTGCATAAAATGTGACGTTTTTTCATTGGCAAGCAGTTTATTTTTAATACAAATTGACGGAGACATCTATTTTTGAGATAGCCCCGTGTTTTCATGCCAACTAGGTCCTGAAATCTGTATTTGTAAAGACTAAATGTCAAAAGACCTCATGTTTATGACTAGCCTACGGCCCCACGTGCTAGCCTGTGTTTTGGTGGCACCTGATTGGTCAGGGGTCAACCCCGGGTTACTGACAAATAGCAGAGTTGTTGAGCGTCAAACTGCATTCAGTTGCAAAACAAGAAGACTACCGTCAGCGTTGGTTATTTAAAGGGAATAAAAATACCTATTGCTTGAATTCATGTTATATTACATCCTGCTATCTATTTCCACGTCCACCAAGCCAAAAAAATTCCACATTTTATGCTGTGCATCCGGACATTTTCGAATATGCATATTTTTGGTGCGCTTTTCGGGATGCCGAGATGTGACGTCACTTATGACTCAAACTCGCATCAGGCCGACCCTTTCCATGCATTCAGAGCATGTTTACAAGTATAGCTTTTAGGTCGAAACGAGCGTCAGAATGAGTTATTGTGCAATATTCCGACGTAATACAAACACTAGTCATCATAGAGGAACAAGCAGTTATCTTACGGTTCCATATGAATCAAATTTTATTCAAAACAACGAATGCGAATGGGCCTACAAGTCGACTAGGTTTCGCCGAGCTTGGGCTCGTTTTCAGAATAATTATATCGAATGCAACCAACGGGAAATAATCTACACCAATAAACATACATAGCAAACATATATTGTATCCAGCTACAGAAAGTAACGTGTATAATCTCTTAATATCACTAGAATATCGATATATGAAGGAGTTGTACAATTTATCATAACAACTTAAATCAGTCGGAGAGTTTCCGTTGGTCCCGCTAGCTCAGTGGGTAGGCGCGTTGGTTTCTTGTCATTTATTTTACAATTGGGCGACGCCGGTTAAATCCTGACAGCATGCAAACCATTGATTTTCTTTACACTTTTTTTTTTTATGTTTTCACGAAGTAATATAAACCAAATCATTTAGTATACTATAATGCACTGTTTGTAAATAATTTTTATTTTTGTAGTAATTATTTATTCGCCACAAAAATGAAAATATGGACATTATATAACGATGTTTCTAAATTTTATTTATCCAAACAAATATAATGTAATGGATATATAATTTATTAATTATCAATATATTGTACGGTAATATATTGTAATTATATATGTGAAAACAGATTGTGATGTCTGGATAAATAAAATTTAGAAACATCGTTATATATAATGACCATATTTTTATTTTTGTGGTGAATAAATAATTACTAAAAAATAAAAAAAATATTTACAAACAGTGCATCATAGTATACTAAATGATTTGGTTTATATTACTTCGTGAAAACATAAACAAAAAAGTGTCAAGAAAATCAATGGTTTGCATGCTGTCAGGATTGAACCGGCGTCGCCCGATTGTAAAATAAATGGCAAGAAACCAACGCGCCTACCAACTGAGCTAGCAGCATCAACAGGAATTCACTGACTGATTTAAGTTGTTATGATAAACTGTACAACTCCTGCTTCATATATCGATATTCTAGTGATATTATGAGATTATACACGTTACTTTCTGTAGCTGGATACAATATATGTTTGCAATGTATGTTTATTGGTGTAGATTATCTCCCATTGGTTGCATTCGATATAATTATTCTGAAAACGAGCCCAAGCTTGGCGAAACCTAGTCTACTTGTAGGCCCATTCGCATTCGTTGTTTTGAATAAAATTTGATTCATGTGGAACCGTAAGATAACTGCTTGTTCCTCTATGATGACTAGTGTTTGTATTACGTCGGAATATTGCACAATAACTCATTCTGACGCTTGTTTCGACCCAAAAGCTATCCTTGTAAACATGCTCTGAATGCATGGAAAGGGTCGGCCTGATGCGAGTGTGTGTCATAAGTGACGTCACAATACCACGTGATCGCCTAGCTTATTAAAATTTCTGCGGAATCGCTTCACAGACGGGCTTAAAATCGAATTTATTCTACAAATGCATTTTTCTGTATTTGTTTAATGTTGTCAAATGTTACATACAATGTTAAACTTTGTGTACACATGGAAAAAGGATTTTAGCTAATGCCTTATTTTTATTTCCTTTAACATCGCAACATGCAATTATGTTATCTTCATAAAACAGGATATTGGTATCAGAATAACCAGACTATATGATATGCTTTCACAGCAAGCGAATTTACACTTGCGGATATCTGTGCTGGCGTGAAACTGACGTCATCGTTTCTACGGAAATGTCATTACAGTTTGAAGGGGAATTCCACTAAGATACACAAAGTAGTAGTTTTTAAAGGACGGACTGGTGACACATGGCACTAATGCCATGTTTTCTTTTGTAGTACATATATTCAAGCCAAAACCTACTAATGGTCTAGGAAGAAAAAAGTAAAGAAATCAACTGACATGATAACTGCCTCTCAAACCTTAACATAAACTGGTCGTTTTGGCAGATTGGCTGAATCTGTCTTTGCTACATGTTGTGTACCTAGCACCAATATCCTCAGGAATCTCAGCTCAACCTATCAATTGTTGTTTGGTTATGCTGTTTGGTTATGACCTTAATCTATTGAATGTTGTTTGGTTATGACCTCAACCTAGTGTCGTTTGGTTATGACCTCAATCTACAGTGTTGTTTGGTTATGACTTCAACCTACAGTGTTGTTTGGTTATGACCTCAATCTACAGTGTTGTTTGGTTATGACTTCAACCTAGTGTTGTTTGGTTATGACCTCAATCTACAGTGTTGTTTGGTTATGACCTAAACCTAGTGTTGTTTGGTTATGACCTCAATCTACAGTGTTGTTTGGTTATAACCTCAACCTAGTGTTGTTTGGTTATGACCTCAATCTACAGTGTTATTTGGCTATAACCTCAACCTAGTGTTTTTGGTTATGATCTCAACCTAGTGTTGTTTGGTTATGACCTCAATCTATTGAGTGTTGTTTTGTTATGACCTCAACCTATCGAGTGTAGTTTGGTTATGACCTCACCTGATTTCTTTCTTGTGGCCGTGCTTCGCGTGGTACTTGATACCATTCACATTCTTGTAGCGTTTCTTACATCCTGGCACTGGGCACGCAAAGGGTTTCTCCCCATCTCGATCCTTGCCTGAGATCATGCTGCAAGTATACATCGTAGAGATAGGTACAAGTATACATCGTAGAGATAGGTACAAGTATACATCGTAGAGATAGGTGCCATTACAAGTTGATTACATTAATTGCTATCCAAGTGTTATAAATAAATTTGCATTATTCAATCAGAGAAACATACTATCATCATTCCAACTATTTAAGCTAATTCTACTAACATGAAGATGATGCACAGGAGCAACAGTTTTATCAAAACAGGTTCATCTACAAGCAGAAATTGTACTAAGACAATACAATACAGAGAGACATTACTTTTGACGGATCTGCACAAGGATGTGTGCTCAAACACAGCTACGAGATAATGAGAGACTAATCATCTCTGCATCTCACACTCTGCCACCAGCAAAATCCAACTACTACACAATTAACTTGACACAGGAATAACAATTATTGCAACATTCTATTAATAATTATATGTATGGCAATGTCTTCACAATTGTCCATCATGTGACCTATTGCCTAGCAACAAGGTCCATCATGCAATCAAAAATGGATGCCAAATATGTGCTGCTGTCAGATATTCCTTTGTGAATTTTGTTGAAATTCCTGCCACAAATATTTTTTTTTTAAAGACTAAACGAAATGAACCTTTTTTATTCCCAATCTGAATTAAATATACTTTACAAGTGTCATGATATTCAAGTAATTGTTAACCCACTCCGTCACCCTGTTCAACGCCCTTTTTGGTCGCGCTTTTCTGCACATTTTCTGCACAGTTTGTTGCAACACCTAGCAGCCGAGATGATGTCACCGCAGGTAGTTCTGCTAGGATTTAGCATGGTGCGCATCTATGCAGTTTGGTGTTTCAGACCGTACTTAAAATTGCAATTGCCGAATTTAAGATTATTTTATGTCACCATAAAGATAATAATCTTACTTACAAATGTGTCGCTGGATGCACACAGGAATTTTTATTATTTTTATTGCCATTTGAACATTGCGAATACTCAAACTTGCAATGGGATTTAATATTTTTTTTATATCACAGTAAAGATACTAATTGTATCTACAAATATGTTGCTGGATGTACCTATGATTCGTTTTTAGTTTTTGAGTTTGTGTCGTTTGAACATTGCGAATGCTTAATCCTGTCATGTATATGCTGCAGTGGATATAATGCAAGGTTGAGCATTCACAATGTTCAAACAGCAATAACTCAAAATGTTAACACAACTGTGCACATCCAGCGACAAACTTTTATTAACATTATTACCTTTACGGTGATATCAAAATATATTAAATTCTGCAATTGCAATTTCATGTACAGTCTGAAACAACAGGCCATACTGTCGTTTGCCGTGCTAAAGGACAGGGCGTGCTCAGCGGCATTGCCTGTGGTGACATCAGCAACATCTCATGGACTGGTTGCTTTGTGACATGCAAATGACCACGTTTGAGTAGGCTCAGTGACATGAGTTCGCAGTGAACAGGTTTCATATTTGACACATTACTTGACAAGAGTATTAAGTTAAAACATACAAAATTTCAAAGATATTTAAAATTTAATTTCACTTGGTCTTTAAGACAAAAACACAATGCAAATTTGTTTTAGCAAGAACAGCAAATGGGTAAGACTGATTTAACAGATGTCTTGCTACACTAACAATGAAATGCACATAAATTGCCTATGGAAACATTGTTGATGAGGAAGTGCTTCATGGAAGAAATTATATTATGGGACACAGCGTTTTCTTAAATATGTCTGAAGAGTAAAGCTGAGTACCTGAGAATGAGTTCGGAAGTAAATTCCTCCTGTGTTGTCCACGAATCATTGCTGTCTTCATCTTCACTTCGCACCTCGTCTTCGTCAAACTCACTCCCTATAAAACACCTTCACAATGACTGTTATGCACAATCTGTCATCTAAAACACATCTGTGACATGACATGGCAAATGATCAGGATGGCATATATTAAAGTTATGCAACACAGTATAATGAACTTCCAATTGTACGCAATATGCGTTATGAGAAATGGTAAAACGTAATGACATGCTACCTGTTGGAGTGTTACTTTCAAAAGAAGGAACAGGAGACACTGATGATGGACGTAACTTCTTCTCTTTTCTCGCAGCATCCGTAAATACCCTGCAAAGTACACAATCTCAATATTAATATGCTAACTTTCTGTAAGTATTTCCCTCACCTCTTTCTGTGTTCATTTTGGCCTCTGATTTACCAACTGGTGATGTATTTGATTACACTTATTTACTTGTTTTATGCTATGTTAGCCTTTATTGGAGGGCCTTTCTCCCAAAGAATTGAGTGATGATCAATTATCCAGTTGGCGCCACTGTAAACGAGTTGTTCGTTGCTTCGTGGCTGGGTACAAGCCAGTAGACACGATCTGTTTGAGCAGAACTGAGCACTGCTTTGTATTTAGTGATATCACCAGTTACAACAAATGTAATAAAATTACAATAATTACATTTAACACAATTTCCAAATCTTACATTTTAAATCAATTATAATTACTCGATTATAGTATACCATTTCAATAACAACTACAGTTGCTGGATTAATAATCTGACATCACAGTCATAAATAGACCCTTGTCTGTGGCTGTGTGCTCATACTAGTTGTCACTACTTACTGCTTGTTACTGGGTGAATACGAAGCTTGGAGAGACAATGAACCACCCTTGCATGTCAGGGGGCATTGCAGATTATATCAGTCTCGGTACCTCCTGGCATATCCCCTTGTCAAAACGTGGAATCTGGTTGAGCTAGTTATCCAATCATTGCCATTCAAGTTAAGGCAATTTGGGTTTGGGCCAATCGTGGCTGATGGTACATGTATAATGTGCACTAGTGTGGAATGGTCTAACAGGGCATTAATGGGATTTTCTGGAGTTGCTCTGTGATACGAGGCATGGGTGTTTGCATGGATCCCAGGGTCAGAACCATAACTAGTAAAGACACCAACATTACGGTGAACTAGGATAAAGTACAACGATTCAGTGAACCTACGCATATGAAGGATATCTGCCATGGGTAGTGTAGTCAACTACAATCCCTGGCTTGCAAGGGTGCAATGAACCATTTACAGAAGTCACCTAGTAGAGGGCACTTACCTGAGGATGTAGCTGAGAGGCAGAGACGGTGGGTGCTGAGATTCTTGTCTCTCCAGTGCCCTCGGATCACTGTCTAGAAAGAAAAACATATTGGGTTCATATTCATCCAGAACAACTTAATGTACCTTATGGTCCGAACCATTAATTGCGGCATGTCTCTCTCACACACACACCCACCACATGCACGCACACAGACACACACCAGACACATACAGACATGTATACACACATCACATGCATGCACGCGCACATACACATGCATAAACACACCACATCTACACACACCACACACACATGCGCACACATATATTTGTGGAACGCAGTAGCGCAGCAGTAAGAGCTTCGGACTCTTGACTGAGAGAACCCGAGTTCGAATCCTGTGCGGCGGTGTCGAAACCTTGGGCAAGTTCGTTTATTCTACAATGCTTCAGTTCACTCAGCTGTATGAATGAGTACCTAGCTATATACAGTGGTGGATATTTGTGTATGAATAGTCTTCGCGCATTAATTGCAGTGTGGCTGAATGCTTCCCAGAGAAGTCAAAATGGTGTTCGATTGAACAGATCTGCCAGGGAGTAAAGTGTAAAGTGCTTTGAACATTCATGAGGATTGGATACTGCGCTATATATAAGAACTTATCTTTACCTTTACATGTACAGCCCCCCCACACACACACTATATACACACGCGCGCATGCACACACCACATGCACACACACACCCATTTAAGCATGTGTCTACATCAGCTATTTTTATTTTTTAACATCGTAATGTGATATTATATGTTAATGATTTAATTTCTCTTGCATTTAAATAAGATACCTTTTAAATACCTATTCATAAAAATGTACAAAATATCATACTAATTTGAATGATGTTGTGAATTTTGCATACATGCTTTTTCATCATAGTGACATCCATTTACCCCTGTGTCATGATTTCAGATTGTATCCAGTTTTAGACTGCCCTTTCGCATTGTGCATGCTTCAACATTGTTTACCAGTTTTATTTAACTCTAACCCTGCTCTAGAATTGTAGAATGTAATGAATGTCACTTATGTTCTAGATTACTGTCACTTATATATATATATATGTCCTTATTGCTGCCTTTGACGCATGCAAATGCGAAAAGGACGATATGAAACTGGGTACAATGTTAAACTGTGACACCGGTATGTGTGTAAGTGTGCATATGTATATAAATAAATTGATGTCAAAGTGACATTTTAATTTTTTACATAATATTGTGACATTAAAATATAAATTTAACAAGTACCACTACTATATACCAGCTAGTACAGTTTAGTATTTAGACACACAAATAAGTCTCAATATGTCCCATAATTAATAAAAAGCATAGTCATAGATTTAAAAGTTTTTAATTTCTTAAAAAGTAAGCTGTTTTATCGGCACGTTACAGGGTGAATCAAAATACACGTGTAGTCGTCATTCACATTATACTGCTCCAAACCCGCTAGTTGTATCAAGACATCCGTCAAACGAGGGGGGCCACGACGGGGATTCCCCTTCCATACATATGACGTCACACGCACTGCGCGTGAACGCAATAGCGTTTGTAAACACGATATGTTTGGTGCAAGCGCATACAAAAGTGAAACAATGTGCGACAGTTTGCTTTGCATTCACGGACAGATAAATCTTTCGTACTTATGTGTATTTCTTCAATGTGCTGGATTAGCTCTCCTAATGTGGCAAAAGTTAATCCGCATCCTCGAAATTTGCACCAATTAACCAAGAACACCGCCATTTGCCTATCTGACATGACAGTTTCCCGTGTATTCATTCGACGGCTACCGAAAATTCACGAATGGATACCAGCATCTTGCAATAGCGCCTAATTTACAGAATTTAACAAATGATTACAAAACGAAATTAAAATAGTCATTGCAATGACAGTTTACAATTAAAGAATGAAATTATATAAATTATAAGGACACCCACAATGCCCCATTGGCGTCACCCCTCTACCGATAAATGAAACATGACCTTTGCGCATGCCGACAACCGTCCTCAGTGCCCGTTTATTGGTGAGTGTTTCAGGTTGTTGTAGAAAATTGATCTGCATCTTTATCATCGGCTGGTTATATCGCCTGCCGTGAAATGCAGTATAACGAATAGTGATTTGGTTATTCTCGGCATACCTTAGTTTGAATTAGCAATTTGTAGATTTTGTTTTTGGAGCACTTTGGTGTTGGTTGGCTTCACTGTCTAACCGGTTCCGTTCTCCTTGTCCAGGTTGACTCAAGGTTGCAGGCGTAGGAAAGAAAATGTATTCCTGTTCGAAATTCATCACACCGGCCGCCAAGAATGTGGTATGTAATGTTCAGTTCATGTCGACTACAAATCTTACGTTGTTTGCATCATTAATAAATCTTACATTTCTTGATTGTCAACACCATTTGACATCTGAGAGGAACAAAAGTGGTTTTCAGGTTGGGCGATGACCTGGGACTGGATGTAAAACGCCGGTTTTATATGATATACGATACAGTGATTGGATGCATGGGCTTTGCTTGTTTTTCATTGCCCGACAATATATTGTGTGTTCTTCAGTTATCAAAGTGGGTGCTTTTGGTTGTGTAAACTTACGCTGTTTTGTCTGAAAAAGGTTCGTAGACAACGAAATGTCAAACATGTCGCTGACTGTCATTGACATTAGCCTTTATAAAGACGGAAGCAGCATCAACATGATTGTATTGTGTCTTATTAACTTGTAGTGTGTCCCGTGTTAGCTCTCTTAGTGTTTAGTTTTTTTGAGGGACAGCAGTAATTTTCATCTTGTGTTATAGAAATATAACACTAGTAGAAGTATTGCAGAAGCCATTTATCCACACTCAGAATTTTCTTTCCTATTCTATCAAAGCTCTAGTTAATATTTTAGTTCCCCAAACAATTTCTTATTCAAGCAGATGTTCATTATGCTTACTGCAGTTTCATATGCTTGGTTACTTCACCAGTTCAAGGTTAATAACTGAGCATTGCACCTTTCTGAGGTAGTCTGTGGGTGTTATGTGCAAAATGTTTTGTATAAGTTATCCACACCTCTAGTCTTCTACTTTCTGTTCCATTTAGAATAATCTGTCGTCATGTTTGACCATATAGTTTATGAACAATTTACTGTCTAATTTACTTTGCAATGACAGAGTGATCCATTTATTCAAGGTCATATTATAAGTGACCCCCTACTGGATTATGATTATATAACTTGGCAGTTTTAGTGTAATCCTGGTGTCTGATTGGTGATCAGGGCCTCACCCAGGATCACTTTTTTTTTACATGCTACAAAGTGCGGTTGGTGATGTGTTTTGTTCTTCCTTGCATGTTTATGTTTACAACGTGCAGTGTGCATTTGTCACCTCTGTGTGTGTTTGTAGGTGAGCAATGGCCGTGCCGTGATTCTGCGGCCACTGGCTGGGGCCATGAACAGCTGGACACCAAAGGAAGGGGTAAGCTTTTAATTCTACCGTGCTACTCTGACATGGGCCATGCAACTTTATTGTTGTATCTACTCGTGAGCAATGTTTTTCTGATACCGTCTCCTATATCTAACCCCCTTGTCTGAAAACTTGCTGCAACATAGTTTTGAGGTATATATGGAATTGTATTGCAAGATAATCTGATTTAAATGTGTACACTCACCCAGTCTTCGTTGATTGTTGTATCACATTATTCCGTGGTTCATTGGCTAGGAGGCATTAATTAACCATCACCTTTGTTGTACGTACATAATGAAGCAGCTGCATTGTGAAGTGCTTTTGTGTTAGCTTAATCAACAAGTTCATTTAGATTTACAGCTTGTCTCTTTGTAAATATCGAACAAGCCACTTGTCCAATATGAACCTAGAAGCAGCATATGCTGTTTGGTTGGCAGGTAACAAGTCAGAATACGACTACTTCTTCACTGTCGACATACAGTGGTCTGTCTGCACTTTGTTTGCCAGTCAACACATCAGTTGCAACCCTCTTCAACACACAGGTAAGTGTATTGACGTTAGGGGTGTAACAGTCAATACATGCGTTATTTAATGCATCATCAGAGTATTTAAAGGTAACATTTTACATCTCAGTCCTCTAAGACCATCTGGGAAGCAAAGTCAGTGAAACTATGGCATTTATAACAACGTATCACTTAAAAAACTACAAATGCGTCATCAATTAAAAGAATTCACGTTTCCAGCACTCGGCAACGTTCTATTAACTGACTAATCTAATCTAGCCAGCCTTTTTCAGAACATTATCGCTAAGCCGACCTTTCTATGTTGGCACTGAGGGTGGTCACTGCCAGGATGATTGTCGTCCTCAGTGGTTCTTTTACGTCCCAAATCGTTGTCATAACCACTACCAAATAGGAGAGCTGTCGGTGATCTTGTGGACATGGTTTTACCTCAAAACTATTTGAAAATATATAATAATGTATGCATAATGAGTGGGCAATCAGTGTTGTGCATCACATAGGCAACATCTGTTGATAACTATTATTTTGTGTTCTAAATACTCAGGTTGAAAGTGGAAGTACTGAAATAATGTACTTGATGTACTGACACCGGTGGCGGCACAAATCATGAATCAAATTTGTTTTGTCATTTAACAAAAACTCAAATTTTTCTGTAAGATATATATGTGTTATAATATCTATTCCGTCAAATTTCTGCAAACAAAACTTTAAAAAGTCTGAATTATTTACAAAAATAAAGCCGCAGAATCCAAATCTCGTAAAAGACGCCTGCATCTAAAACCTTGCATCCTGTCTGCACTGTGTAAGTCACTGTGTGGCCAGACCATGTCTCGTGAATCAGTGCCGAGATTGGGCCGTGAATTAAAATTGGCAAAGAACATTAGAACACAAGATTTCAGTGACGATTTTTTACCTGTCACAAATTGTTCAGTCATGAGTACAGTACTTGACCCCAATCCTGGTATGTATGATGACAATGTAGTGGCTGTGTTCTTGTTTGTCTGCAGCTGCGGGAGTTCCAGACAAGTGTCACACAACGGGACATTGACCAGGCTGCCAAATATATCGGTGCTGGAGCCGCAACAGTCGGAGTGGCTGGATCAGGTTTGTCATCTCTTTATACTGCGTTCAATGCTTTGTGTATTGTCCTCAAACACCACCCGGGGAACAGACTCGATGGCACTCTGGCATTTATAATACAACATCACTTCAAAAACTAGAAATATGTCATATTTTGTTATGTTTACAACGTCATTACTACTACCAGATACGATAGCTATTGTTCACCATCCTGCAAGCTATTAAGCCTTCAATGTGTAGCCTGTGCTACAAGAAAGCTATGTATACGAGCTACATTTGTGAGCTACCCAAAGTTAATTCTTTCAATAATTTTAATAAAATATTACCATTACCTACACTGTCAGTACTAAATAGGTTTTGGTATAAATAAGTAACTGGTCCCGGAACTGGTGGTAGTTTTGGAAAGGTGAATGGCTTCTTGTGTTATTTTCATCCATGAACTGATTCTGTGATAGCTACACAGTACTGTTGATACCCAGATGTTGCTGATTTTATCACTCAATGTCACCAGTACACACATACAGCCTGAATAAGGAAATAATAGTGCCACAAGTTGCTGTCAACCCACATTGGGATAGTGATGGATACATCCCTTTCACACCCAACTTAGTTGATAACCTGAGAACATACGCAGGGCTCAAATATCCTACATATGCAACTAAAGCTTATTAATATATCTACTATATTGTTCATTGTGACCGACATACTGTTGGGACAAGTGAATGCTTTGTTCTGCCTGCACCTTGTGCTAGTGGTACCGATTTGGAGTCCTAGTATCTGAGCATTTTAATGGAGTTGTTTTATTTATACTTTGTGGGTAAGTTCGCGGTCCCAGACTATGTTATGTGTTACTTGGGTTTGGTCGTCACCATGTATTGCAGGATAATATATTGCTAGAGTGGCATCACCTAGTGAGTGAAATGTGTTAATAAATTTTGGATCTTAGACATTGCGCAAGTCCCTCTGTCATATTGGTGGAGTGTAAATCAATACTAAACTCATAATGTTGTTTTGACTTTGTGAACTTGCAAGACCATCTGTTAGTGAGCAGCGTTGGTTAATGCTCGTTCTTTGTTGCAGGTGCTGGTATCGGCAGTGTGTTTGGCAGTCTAGTAATTGGCTACGCTAGGAACCCATCTCTCAAACAGCAGCTCTTCTCCTATGCCATCCTGGGATTCGCCCTCTCAGAAGCCATGGGTCTCTTCTGCCTCATGATGGCCTTCCTCATTCTCTTTGCTTTCTAAGTGCCACGGACGGTCAGCAAACAGACAGTGCTAGGTATATAGTGAACACACCAAGCTGCACACACACACGTTGGTGTCATCTTGTATAGCTAGGATAAGGCCAAGCTTTATTGTGGTGGTAATTTTATAAGTTCAGACAGACCAAACAGTATCAATCATGAGTACCTTGTTCTGAGGCACTGTTTGCTGCAGCAGTGCATGTTGATTTTCCGACGATTAGTGTATTAAGGCATCGGATTCGTTTCGTCCACATACATCATAAGCTGTGGCCTTCGTTTTCACAGCTGGGGCAGAAATAAATACAGGATTGTACAAAGTGTATGTATTTGTTGTTTTATTAGAAATGAAATAGTTGTATTATAATGTCAATTGGGCATATGGAAAAGTATGCCTACATGTACATATTGTGTACAAATTACGCGTCCACTTAGGTTTGATTCCCCTTCATCCCACCAGGCAGTCATATGTACCAGACACCCCAAACCCATCCCAAATGTATGTAGCCTACCTGCATTAATAACTGATTACTGGCCTAGTTGTTGACATCTTTTTGCCAGAAATCTCAATCGCTCGCCTATATGATGTAACCAACAACAGCGTATGCTGGGATGAAGCTTCAGCCCGATATATGCAGAACTAACAGTGATGTGGGTGAGCAAACAGAGAATTAACTGTTATGATATAGATATGTCATATTCATGGTTATCCAATATAATAAGAAGGCACTACATGTAAGCGTGACCAGTGACGGGTAGACCTGGTGCATGTTAAGCACTGAGGATTTTCAAACGTCAATACCTTAAAAACTTTCTGCATACATCCTGCAACATGTTTGTAGATGGCATAATCCGTCGTAAATGATGCAAAAAAAAGTTAAATTACGCAGTTGGAACTCCACGTACAGCCTTTTGAAATATTGAGCCCACCAAGTTCTCCCCTGGAAAAATTTTGAAAATGTAGATATTTACGAACTATATCAATGGGCCCAGTAGGTCACATGCAAAACTGACGGAGATGTGGGGGCACAAACAAACAGAATGAGCTGTTTTATAATATATAGAAACTACAGGAAAATGAGTACACTAAATAAGAAAGTAATGTGTTGTAGGTAATTTACTAAAGTAGGTCAACAGTGTAATTTGTCAAATAAGCGATTCTACATATTAAAATAACAAAAGTACTTGATCCCAACCCTGCTCCTATACTTTGTGAGATGTCATTGCATACGCTAATGTCATGGTGATCTAAATTAGCTACAAAAATGTTTTTTACAACATCCTCCAAAATTCGTTTATTGGTGATCAATCTATCATTTGCGTAGACACTTCACTTGGTGATACACAATATTTGGCCACAACTCTGGTTGATCTGTTTATACCAATCTCTGGCAGGGTTATTCACAACCATCGACATAATTATACCTGTTTGTACAGAATGTACTCATTCTCGGACCCCCCCTGTCGAAGTTGTTCTTTATGAAAGTCGCAGGTATATAGCAGAGCTATGACAGGGCATAATGACAAAGCCTTCATTATCATGTTTACAAACATTTATTTACAATCGCTCATTATCCAATTCACATGCGAATTATATTAGTGAATTAACCTTGGTCCTTGTTTGTATAGGTAATGTTGCTTAATGCTTCAAACTAGATGCTTCTGTCACATGCCGTATAAACAAGATATTGGGCACCATACACTTTGTAGTACTGTAGGCGGTTTATTGCCAAGTAGCATTGTGTAACAGGTTAACATTTATTGGACCTATAGTAGCTTTGCACCTTAGTAAGACTAGCAAAAATGTCAATCCTCCAGGTGGCGCCACAGACTCAAACAGAACACATGCAAATTACATAAAACGTCCCAACTGATCCTGGGACAGATCCTCTTGGCCTCGGAACATTCACAAAAAAATACGCGTAACATGAACAATCAATTACGTCCATCTAAGGTATGGTTAGGACCATAAAACTGATAAAACGTAACCAACAGCAGATTTAATAAAATAATGGTTTTCTTTTCTTCCAAAGGGTTGTAGATTAATCCCTGAAAGTTTGGCATCCAAGATGCAAACCATCTGGGAGAAAAACATTACCATACCCCCACATATATATACTAGCTCAATTATAGTTTGATTTTACAACTTGAAAACACTTGTCCAAGGTTCAAAACGTCAGGAAGAGGATTCTAACACGCAACTGAGAGTACAATGCTCTATCCTCTGTGCCACCGTGGCCCATAGACCAGTCACATAACAGGTGGAAGGTGCACTGTCAAGTGGCAGAGTAGAGGAGTTGGACAGAGCTGTGGAGACGGGACTAGAGTTGGTCTACCTGGCTGGCCAACACAGGTGTGTGGTAGTCATTATCACTAGATGGTGTTCATTTTGTATCATTAAATGTGGTTCATCTCACATTACTAGATGGTTTTCAGCTCGCATCACTATATGGTGTTCATCCTTGTATCATTAGATGTGTTCATTTCAATCACTAGATGGTGCTCACATCACTAGATGGTATTCATTTCACCCATGATGTTCACCCTTCGGTCGTGGTACCTCTTCGATATCTCACTTTCAATCTAAAACAAGACAAAAATGTGTGATACAGTAACCAGGAATGGAGTCTTAAGAGAGAGATGACATCATTTCCTGTGATACAGTAACCAGGGTTGGAGTCTTACAGGAGTGATGAGATAACTTCCTGTGATACAGTAACCAGGATTGGAGTCTTAAGGGAGAGATGACATCATTTCCTGTGATACAGTAACCAGGGTTGGAGTCTTAAGAGAAATGACATCACTTCCTGTGATACCGTAACCAGGATTGGAGTCTTAAGGGAGAGATGACATCACTTCCTGTGATACAGTAACCAGGATTGGAGTCTTAAGGGAGAGATGACATCACTTCCTGTGATGCAAGGTTGCACTAATTCATCTCAGAATACGACGATGAATCATTTGTGTTTAACAATCAAAATTTAGGGTTGTATTTACTCCTGTGCAACATTCTCATTTCTTAAAACCTAAGTTTAAACCGAGGTTGTCTGTTTTGTTTCCATTTCACATTGGTGGTAATTATTAGCAGAAAGTTAGCTGAATCAGTCGTCTTAAATGAAAGAATCATGTCATCATGTTAACCCAGCCAACCTCAGTAATGTTGTCAACAGAGCGTGTTCAAAGTCTGAACGTTTTGTTTACAATTTGAAAATTTTGCAGACAACATTCAAATTACGAACACAATTTTTATGTGTATACACCTATAGCACCTACTATTAAAAAACGTTACAACAGATTGCCTTAGTTTAAGATACTTTGAATCCTATAATGTACATAAGAGGCCTCACCTGTTTTTGTAGTTCCTTTGTGCGCTGCCGAATAATGTCCAGCTTCGGTTCAGTTTGCCTCTGTTCCTCCAGAGCTTCTGTTCGTCGACTCCCCATCAGTTTAGACATGGATGTCATCTTGTCAGCATCACACAGAATCTTCTTCAGTGATGTTGTCAGGCGGTCAACATACCTAGGAAGTAGGACAACTGTGTCACACAATCTGATGGTTACAACAGTGACATGGTCTGTGTGTATGTCAGTTGACAGTTACAACAGTGACACGGTCTGTGTGTCTGTCAGTTGTTAGTTACAACAGTGACGTGGTCTGTGTGTATGTCAGTTGACAATTACAACAGTGACGTGGTCTGTGTGTATGTCAGTTGACAGTTACAACAGTGACACAGTCTGTGTGTCTGTCAGTTGATAGTTACAACAGTGACATGGTCTGTGTGTATATCAGTTGACAGTTACAACAGTGACACGGTCTGTGTGTCTGTCAGTTGATAGTTACAACAGTGACATGGTCTGTGTGTATATCAGTTGACAGTTACAACAGTGACGTGGTCTGTGTGTCTGTCAGTTGACAGTTACAACAGTGACAAGGTCTGTGTGTATGTCAGTTGACAGTTACAACAGTGACACGGTCTGTGTGTCTGTCAGTTGATAGTTACAACAGTAACGTGGTCTGTGTGTCTGTCAGTTGATAGTTACAACAGTGACGTGGTCTGTGTGTATGTCAGTTGACAGTTACAACAGTGACGTGGTCTGTGTGTCTGTCAGTTGATAGTTACAACAGTGACATGGTCTGTGTGTATGTCAGTTGACAGTTACAGTAGTGACGTGGTCTGTGTGTATGTCAGTTGACAGTTACAACAGTGACGTGGTCTGTGTGTATGACAGTTACAACAGTGACGTGGTCTGTGTATGTCAGTTGACAGTTACAACAGTGACGTGGTCTGTGTGTATGTCAGTTGATAGTTACAACAGTGACACGGTCTGTGTGTCTGTCAGTTGACAGTTACAACAGTGACGTGGTCTGTGTGTATGTCAGTTGACAGTTACAACAGTGACGTGGTCTGTGTGTATGTCAGTTGACAGTTACAACAGTGACAAGGTCTGTGTGTATGTCAGTTGACAGTTACAACAGTGACACGGTCTGTGTGTATGTCAGTTGACAGTTACAACAGTGACACGGTCTGTGTGTCTGTCAGTTGATAGTTACAACAGTGACGTGGTCTGTGTGTATGTCAGTTGACAGTTACAACAGTGACGTGGTCTGTGTGTATGTCAGTTGACAGTTACAACAGTAAAACATATATGACAAGGCCTGATACTGCTATACACCAATGAATACGTTTGTAACATTTGTGTGTATTTTTAAGGATACAATATTATTAGGATAATGTGACCGGATTTGCTAAGCCTAAAGCAAAAATTTATAGTTCAAAATGGTGACGTGCATGCCTCGTACCTTGACCTCTTAACTCGAAACTATGTACGGGTACAATGACGTATATTTTAAAAACTTTTCACTTCCACGCTTGAAGAAAATACTGTAAAATTCAGGGAAAGATAATTTATTGAATTTGTTGATGTGTCATGAGAAGTGCAAATGTTAACTAATTATTGCACTCGTTACTTACTTTGGAGAACTTCTGATTCTCATGAGATCTTGCATGCGAGAAGTTGTAAGCTGTCCAAGGACAGACTGAATGGCATCATGCATGTCCTGTACGTCCGAGAGAGGAACGTGTATGGAGTCTGGCATGGTCTGTAGCTGCCCACTGTTAGCACCCTTACCCTCCCTCCGCATCTCCTGTAGCCGCTGTCTGAAGAACGCATCCAACTGAAACATTACATGAGATCTTACAATGTTGTTACATCAAGCTAAAACATTGTATGAGATGTTGAGATCTTACAATGTTGTTACAATGTTGTTACAACCAGCTAAAAGATTGCATGAGATCATACAATGTCATAATATTCCGCTGAAACATTGCATTAGATCTTACAATGTTGTCACACCAGGTGCAACATTAACAAGATTGATCTAATTAATCCAAGGATTTGATTTCCCTTTGATGCTGCAATACCGCACTGCTTTGAAACCTTCATATCAGCTCTAATGGTTAACCCTAAGTCCTTTTCTTTTACACTAGTACTTAGTACAGAACCCCCCACTGTATACTGTACATACCATGTCCTGTGTGGAGGCATTTACATTTCCCAAAATTGAACAACGTTTGCCATTTTTCAGACCATTTTATTTACATTGCATGATATCTTACAATGTTGTTACACCAGCTGAAACATGGCATGGGATCTTACAATGTTGTTACATCCAGCTGAAATATGGCATGAGATTTTACAATGTTGATACACCAGCTGAAACATGGCATGAGATCTTACAATGTTGTTACACCAGCTGAAACATTGCGTGATATCTTACAATGTTGTTAAACCAGCTGAAACATTATGTGATATCTTACAATGTTGTTACGCCAGCTGAAACATTGCATGAGATCCTACAATGTTGTTACACCAGCTGAAACATTGCGTGAGATCCTACAATGTTGTTACATCCAGCTGAAACATTGTATCAGATCTTACAATGTTGTTACACCTGCTGAAACACTGCATGAGAAATTACAATGTTGTTACATGTAGCTAAAACATTGTGCCACACTTTATTTGGAAATGCATTTTATGCCTGATGCATATGCTTACAACAGTAACAAACATTTTTGTCAATTTAATTTCTCACCTCCAAAAGTTCATCAACAAAACTGTTTCTTGTCTGAACATTGTCAAGTATTGTCTGTGCATCATTACCTCTGGCAACATCATCATCTGCAGCAGAACAGGAATTATTTATCTATTCCACATAGACAACACATCAGAATAGTCATCACAAAAACCATTCAATATTTTACATTAAAGTCTGCAAGAAAAAACAAAGTGATAAATATATAATGTATGATAACAAAATAAAAGATAACAAAACAAACATGTTATTTCTGAGTGTATCACTGTCATCTTGGCAGTACAGGCTGACAGGGGAAATGGAGCAACATTTGTTGCTAGAAAAAACGCACAATTGAAAGATAAACATTGTACATTCTAAACTATACAATAAATTACTTGCACACACCTGCATTGCCGGTGTCCGTTGTGATATCATTAACGACTTCGATGTCAATCACCCCTTCTCCCCAATCGATGTCCTCTCCAGACGTCTCACCCTGTAAATAAGTGGTTATCAATATTTTCAATTTGTTTCATGAAATTATGAATTGTTTGTTACACTAGACACCCTGCAGGTCTACTGACAAGTGGAACTGATGTGCAGACAAAGCACAGTAATGTCACTTGGTGGCAAGTAAAACATTCTGAACAACTCAATGTCTCGTGGAACTGTCAGAGTTAGCAGTGACTTCAAACAAATACAATATTACACTTGTGAACAACTCATGTCTCGTGGAACTGTTAGTGTGTAATAAAGTACAGAAATGTAATTGACACATACATATTGGTGTAAGAAACATGTTTCTCTCTTTGTAAACAGAAAGCTTACCATATCTGAATGTGCATATGCAGAAAGGAAAATATCGAGACACTACAATTACACCAATCTTATCAGCCACACAATCGTACTTAATGTTTGCAATACTTTATCATTGTATGAGAGTGTGAAGAGTTCTTACCTCAACACCAGTGTTAGTGGTGTCTGTCACACCATCAACACCTGTATCCAAGTCACCCCAGTCAATCTACAACAAGTGAGACTATGTCAACACTAGTGTTAGAGGTGTCTGTCACACCATCAACACCTGTATCCAAGTCACCCCAGTCAATCTACAACAAGTGAGACTATGTCAACACCAGTGTTAGTGGTGTCTGTCACACCATCAACACCTGTATCCAAGTCACCCCAGTCAATCTACAACAAGTGAGACTATGTCAACACCAGTGTTAGTGGTGTCTGTCACACCATCAACACCTGTATCCAAGTCACCCCAGTCAATCTACAACAAGTGAGACTATGTCAACACCAGTGTTAGTGGTGTCTGTCACACCATCAACACCTGTATCCAAGTCACCCCAGTCAATCTACAACAAGTGAGACTATGTCAACACTAGTGTTAGTGGTGTCTGTCACACCATCAACACCTGTATCCAAGTCATCCCAGTCAATCTACAACAAGTGAGACTATGTCAACACCAGTGTTAGTGGTGTGTGTCACACCATCAACACCTGTATCCAAGTCACCCCAGTCAATCTACAACAAGTGAGACTATGTCAACACTAGTGTTAGTGGTGTCTGTCACACCATCAACACCTGTATCCAAGTCATCCCAGTCAATCTACAACAAGTGAGACTATGTCAACACCAGTGTTAGTGGTGTGTGTCACACCATCAACACCTGTATCCAAGTCACCCCAGTCAATCTACAACAAGTGAGACTATGTCAACACTAGTGTTAGTGGTGTCTGTCACACCATCAACACCTGTATCCAAGTCATCCCAGTCAATCTACAACAAGTGAGACTATGTCAACACCAGTGTTAGTGGTGTGTGTCACACCATCAACACCTGTATCCAAGTCACCCCAGTCAATCTACAACAAGTGAGACTATGTCAACACATGGCAGTATCAGCTCTTTCTCTTTCAGCTCGTCTTACAAATCTAATGGTTGACATTGCATGGTATTTAAAATTTGCAATTCCCTGACAGAATTAAGGTTCTGTCAGACACGGAGCTAAATCAGCAACCATCTTCACTTACTCTGCCATCTGATGGACCAGTCATGTAATATGGCCATGTGATGGACCAGTCGTGTAATTGCAATGATAAACCATAATCCCATGTGATGGACCAGTCGTGTAATTGGAATGATAAACCATAGGGCCATGTGATGGACCAGTCGTGTAACTGGGATGATAAACCATAGGGCCATGTGATGGACCAGTCGTGTAACTGGTATCATAAACCATAGGGCCATGTGATGGACCTGTCGTGTAATTGGGATGATAAACCATAGGGCCATGTTATGGACCAGTCATGTAATTGGGATGATAAACCATAGAGCCACGTGATGGACCAGTCACGTAATTGGTATGATAAACCATAGGGCCACGTGATGGACCAGTCATGTAAGTGGGATGATAAATCATAGGGCCACGTGATGGACCAGTCATGTAATTGGGATGATAAACCATAGGGCCATGTGATGGACCAGTCGCGCAATTGGGATGATAAACCATAGAGCCACGTGATGGACCAGTCGTATAATTGGGATGATAAACCATAGGGCCACGTGATGGACCAGTCGTATAATTGGGATGATAAACCATAGGGCCATGTGATGGACCAGTCGCGCAACTGGGATGATAAACCATAGAGCCACGTGATGGACCAGTCATGTAATTGCAATGATAAACCATAGGCCCATGTGATGAACCAGTCGTGTAATTGCAATGATAAACCATAGGCCCATGTGATGGACCAGTCGTGTAATTGGAATGATAAACCATAGGGCCATGTTATGGACCAGTCATGTAATTGGGATGATAAACCATAGAGCCACGTGATGGACCAGTCACGTAATTGGAATGATAAACTATAGGGCCATGTGATGGACCAGTCATGTAATTGGAATGATAAACCATAGGGCCATGTGATTGTCCAGTCATGTAATTAGGATAATAAACTATAGGGCCATGTGATGGTCCAGTCATGTAATTGGAATGATAAACCATAGGGCCATGTGATGGAGCAGTCATGTAACTGGAATGATAAACCATAGGGCCATGTGATTGACCAGTCATGTAATTAGGAAAATAAACCATAGGGCCATGTGATGGACCAGTCGTGTAATTGGGATGATAAACCATAGGGCCATGTTATGGACCAGTCATGTAATTGGGATGATAAACCATAGAGCCACGTGATGGACCAGTCACGTAATTGCAATCATAAACCATAGGCCCATGTGATGGACCAGTCGTGTAATTGGAATGATAAACCATAGGGCCATGTGATGGACCAGTCATGTAATTGGGATAATAAACCATAGGCCCATGTGATGGACCAGTCGTGTAATTGCAATGATAAACCATAGGGTCATGTGATGGACCAGTCGTGTAATTGGGATGATAAACCATAGGGCCATGTTATGGACCAGTCGTGTAATTGGGATGATAAACCATAGAGCCACGTGATGGACCAATCACGTAATTGGGATGATAAACCATAGGGCCATGTGATGGACCAGTCGTGTAACTGGTATCATAAACCATAGGGCCATGTGATGGACCAGTCGCGCAATTGGGATGATAAACCATAGGGCCATGTTATGGACCAGTCATATAATTGGGATGATAAACCATAGAGCCACGTGATGGACCAGTCACGTAATTGGAATGATAAACCATAGGGCCATGTGATGGACCAGTCATGTAACTGGAATGATAAACCATAGGGCCATGTGATTGACCAGTCATGTAATTAGGAAAATAAACCATAGGGCCATGTGATGGACCAGTCGTGTAATTGGGATGATAAACCATAGGGCCATGTTATGGACCAGTCATGTAATTGGGATGATAAACCATAGAGCCACGTGATGGACCAGTCACGTAATTGCAATGATAAACCATAGGCCCATGTGATGGACCAGTCGTGTAATTGGAATGATAAACCATAGGGCCATGTGATGGACCAGTCTTGTAACTGGGATAATAAACCATAGGCCCATGTGATGGACCAGTCGTGTAATTGCAATGATAAACCATAGGGTCATGTGATGGACCAGTCGTGTAATTGGGATGATAAACCATAGGGCCATGTTATGGACCAGTCGTGTAATTGGGATGATAAACCATAGAGCCACGTGATGGACCAATCACGTAATTGGAATGATAAACAATAGGGCCACGTGATGGACCAGTCACGTAATTGGGATGATAAACCATAGGGCCATGTGATGGACCAGTCACGTAATTGGGATGATAAACCATAGAGCCACGTGATGGACCAATCACGTAATTGGAATGATAAACTATAGGGCCACGTGATGGACCAGTCACGTAATTGGGATGATAAACCATAGGGCCATGTGATGGACCAGTCGCGCAATTGGGATGATAAACCATAGAGCCACGTGATGGACCAATCACGTAATTGGAATGATAAACTATAGGGCCACGTGATGGACCAATCACGTAATTGGAATGATAAACTATAGGGCCACGTGATGGACCAGTCGCGCAATTGGGATGATAAACCATAGAGCCACGTGATGGACCAATCACGTAATTGGAATGATAAACCATAGAGCCACGTGATGGACCAATCACGTAATTGGAATGATAAACTATAGGGCCACGTGATGGACCAGTCACGTAATTGGGATGATAAACCATAGGGCCATGTGATGGACCAGTCGCGCAATTGGGATGATAAACCATAGAGCCACGTGATGGACCAGTCGTGTAATTGCAATGATAAACCATAGGGCCATGTGATGGACCAGTCATATAATTGGGATGATAAACCATAGGGCCATGTGATGGACCAGTCATGTAATTGGGATGATAAACCATAGGGCCATGTGATGGACCAGTCGTGTAATTGCAATGATAAACTATAGGCCCATGTAATGAACCAGTCGTGTAATTGGAATGATAAACCATAGGTCCATGTGATGGACCAGTCGTGTAACTGGGATGATAAACCATAGGGTCATGTGATGGACCAGTCGTGTAACTGGTATCATAAACCATAGGGCCATGTGATGGACCTGTCTTGTAATTGGGATGATAAACCATAGGGCCATGTTATGGACCAGTCGTGTAATTGGGATGATAAACCATAGAGCCACGTGATGGACCAATCACGTAATTGGGATGATAAACCATAGGGCCATGTGATGGACCAGTCGTGTAACTGGTATCATAAACCATAGGGCCATGTGATGGACCAGTCGCGCAATTGGGATGATAAACCATAGGGCCATGTTATGGACCAGTCATATAATTGGGATGATAAACCATAGAGCCACGTGATGGACCAGTCACGTAATTGGAATGATAAACCATAGGGCCATGTGATGGACCAGTCATGTAACTGGAATGATAAACCATAGGGCCATGTGATTGACCAGTCATGTAATTAGGAAAATAAACCATAGGGCCATGTGATGGACCAGTCGTGTAATTGGGATGATAAACCATAGGGCCATGTTATGGACCAGTCATGTAATTGGGATGATAAACCATAGAGCCACGTGATGGACCAGTCACGTAATTGCAATGATAAACCATAGGCCCATGTGATGGACCAGTCGTGTAATTGGAATGATAAACCATAGGGCCATGTGATGGACCAGTCTTGTAACTGGGATAATAAACCATAGGCCCATGTGATGGACCAGTCGTGTAATTGCAATGATAAACCATAGGGTCATGTGATGGACCAGTCGTGTAATTGGGATGATAAACCATAGGGCCATGTTATGGACCAGTCGTGTAATTGGGATGATAAACCATAGAGCCACGTGATGGACCAATCACGTAATTGGAGTGATAAACTATAGGGCCACGTGATGGACCAGTCACGTAATTGGGATGATAAACCATAGGGCCATGTGATGGACCAGTCGCGCAATTGGGATGATAAACCATAGAGCCACGTGATGGACCAATCACGTAATTGGAATGATAAACCATAGGGCCACGTGATGGACCAGTCACGTAATTGGGATGATAAACCATAGGGCCATGTGATGGACCAGTCGCGCAATTGGGATGATAAACCATAGAGCCACGTGATGGACCAATCACGTAATTGGAATGATAAACTATAGGGCCACGTGATGGACCAATCACGTAATTGGAATGATAAACTATAGGGCCACGTGATGGACCAGTCGCGCAATTGGGATGATAAACCATAGAGCCACGTGATGGACCAATCACGTAATTGGAATGATAAACCATAGAGCCACGTGATGGACCAATCACGTAATTGGAATGATAAACTATAGGGCCACGTGATGGACCAGTCACGTAATTGGGATGATAAACCATAGGGCCATGTGATGGACCAGTCGCGCAATTGGGATGATAAACCATAGAGCCACGTGATGGACCAGTCGTGTAATTGCAATGATAAACCATAGGGCCATGTGATGGACCAGTCATATAATTGGGATGATAAACCATAGGGCCATGTGATGGACCAGTCATGTAATTGGGATGATAAACCATAGGGCCATGTGATGGACCAGTCGTGTAATTGCAATGATAAACTATAGGCCCATGTAATGAACCAGTCGTGTAATTGGAATGATAAACCATAGGGCCATGTGATGGACCAGTCGTGTAACTGGGATGATAAACCATAGGGTCATGTGATGGACCAGTCGTGTAACTGGTATCATAAACCATAGGGCCATGTGATGGACCTGTCGTGTAATTGGGATGATAAACCATAGGGCCATGTTATGGACCAGTCACGTAATTGGAATGATAAACCATAGGGCCATGTGATGGACCAGTCATGTAATTGGAATGATAAACCATAGGGCCATGTGATTGTCCAGTCATGTAATTAGGATAATAAACCATAGGGCCATGTGATGGACCAGTCGTGTAATAAACCATAGGGCCATGTGATGGACCAGTCGGGTAATTGGGATAATAAACCATAGGGCCATGTGATGGACCAGTCGTGTAATTGGGATGATAAACCATAGGGCCATGTTATGGACCAGTCATGTAATTGGGATGATAAACCATAGAGCCACGTGATGGACCAGTCACGTAATTGCAATGATAAACCATAGGCCCATGTGATGGACCAGTCGTGTAATTGGAATGATAAACCATAGGGCCATGTGATGGACCAGTCTTGTAACTGGGATAATAAACCATAGGCCCATGTGATGGACCAGTCGTGTAATTGCAATGATAAACCATAGGGTCATGTGATGGACCAGTCGTGTAATTGGGATGATAAACCATAGGGCCATGTTATGGACCAGTCGTGTAATTGGGATGATAAACCATAGAGCCACGTGATGGACCAATCACGTAATTGGAGTGATAAACTATAGGGCCACGTGATGGACCAGTCACGTAATTGGGATGATAAACCATAGGGCCATGTGATGGACCAGTCCGCAATTGGGATGATAAACCATAGAGCCACGTGATGGACCAATCACGTAATTGGAATGATAAACATAGGGCCACGTGATGGACCAGTCACGTAATTGGGATGATAAACCATAGGGCCATGTGATGGACCAGTCGCGCAATTGGGATGATAAACCATAGAGCCACGTGATGGACCAATCACGTAATTGGAATGATAAACTATAGGGCCACGTGATGGACCAATCACGTAATTGGAATGATAAACTATAGGGCCACGTGATGGACCAGTCGCGCAATTGGGATGATAAACCATAGAGCCACGTGATGGACCAATCACGTAATTGGAATGATAAACCATAGAGCCACGTGATGGACCAATCACGTAATTGGAATGATAAACTATAGGGCCACGTGATGGACCAGTCACGTAATTGGGATGATAAACCATAGGGCCATGTGATGGACCAGTCGCGCAATTGGGATGATAAACCATAGAGCCACGTGATGGACCAGTCGTGTAATTGCAATGATAAACCATAGGGCCATGTGATGGACCAGTCATATAATTGGGATGATAAACCATAGGGCCATGTGATGGACCAGTCATGTAATTGGGATGATAAACCATAGGGCCATGTGATGGACCAGTCGTGTAATTGCAATGATAAACTATAGGCCCATGTAATGAACCAGTCGTGTAATTGGAATGATAAACCATAGGGCCATGTGATGGACCAGTCGTGTAACTGGGATGATAAACCATAGGGTCATGTGATGGACCAGTCGTGTAACTGGTATCATAAACCATAGGGCCATGTGATGGACGTGTCGTGTAATTGGGATGATAAACCATAGGGCCATGTTATGGACCAGTCACGTAATTGGAATGATAAACCATAGGGCCATGTGATGGACCAGTCATGTAATTGGAATGATAAACCATAGGGCCATGTGATTGTCCAGTCATGTAATTAGGATAATAAACCATAGGGCCATGTGATGGACCAGTCGTGTAATAAACCATAGGGCCATGTGATGGACCAGTCGGGTAATTGGGATAATAAACCATAGGCCCATGTGATTGACCAGTCATGTAATTAGGATGATAAACCATAGGGCCATGTGATGGACCAGTCGTGTAATAAATCGTAGGGCCATGTGCCTATTACAGTTCCACACAACTGATCACAAATGGAGTGACAAATCCACGTCTACATGCACCTGGGGTGGCAAAGTATCAGCGTCACAAATGGCTGTCGAGGTCTGTCAAAATGCATGATGTATCAGTTAGAAATGTTACGGTTCACGCAAGATACACACATTCACTGGCATGGCTGTTACCACAAACAACAAAGAAATCATAAATAATTTTGTGGCCATACTGGAGTGGTCAAGGCTAAACATTGTTAATACATTGTGAAGGATGCGCATACAAATCATACATAATTGTCAACGTATCTAGGGAATAGCATGTGTGTGTGTGTGTGTGTGTGCGTGTGTGTGTCTGTGTGTGCGTGTGTGTCTGTGTCTGTGTGCGTGTGTATGTCTGTGCGCGTGCATGCGTGTATGTGCGTGTGTGTCTGTGTGTGTGCATGCGTGTGTGCATGAGTGTGTGCGTGTGTGTCTGTGTGCGTGCGTGTGTGTGGTTACCTCTTCTGCTTCATTCTCTGTTTCATCTTCGTCTTCTCGAGTAAGATAATCAAGCTGAGGTTCTTCAACACGACTTGGCACTTTGTTGGTCCGCCATTGATACGTTGTTGTGTTGCCATTAGCAATGACGTAGTTCACCATGGGAACACAATTGACAGCCAGGTCCTTGCTGTCACAAAATGGAGCATTAACATTGACTACTGACAAACAACGTCAGCAACATCATTATGAGGACCCACTAAAACTCAACCGCCCACAAACATCCAATCCCTCCATTTACACAACCGCCAAAATCTGCCCGAAAACTTTGACGCGATATGGAGGTAGCATCATCTTCTAAATAAATGTTATGTGTCAATGAATTCCTTAAAGTACCTACTATCCAATAGGTGTATTTGCATTGGAAGTTTCTGAATGAGTGCTGTTTGGAAACATCAACTGACAAAGAGTACCAAGTAGACATGCATAGCATTCTATGCAAACCCACTCAAACTCAGCATATAATGTTTTGTTCATTGAAATAAAATTTGATTAGTGTATTTAGATGCTTTTTTTGTAATTCAATTATCTTTAAAATACAACTTGCACGGTTTGGAAATGAAACACCAAAACATTACATGCATTTTTTAAATAGACTGTGATTATACAGAACAGGATATTTAGAAATGGAATTTATCACTGTATTTAAATGCAAAAAACAGAAGCTCTTGGTGTGTATGAGAAAATGGCAGGTTTTGTGAACAAATAATCTACCTAACATGTCTGCTAGACTCACTTTCCAATAACGAATGAAACAAATGTCTTGTAATAGTTGACCCCAGCTCGCAAGGACTGGGTGGTCACTGCAATCTTCTCAAATGTAGATGGCAAGTCCTGCACCAACAGCATCAGTTCTCTTCGAACTGCCTTGCCCTGTCACAAGTACCACAATACTAGTGTCAGTGGTACATAGTTTTAACAGTAGTAGAAGGGGTGCATTACTGTCAGTGATAGCAACATCACATTACTGTCAGTGATAGCAACATCACGTTACTGTCATTGATAGCAACATCACATTACTGTCAGTGATAGCAACGTCACATTACTATCAGTGATAGCAACGTCACATTACTGTCAGTGATAGAAACAACATCACATTACTGTCAGTGATAGCAACACCACATTACTGTCAGTGATAGCAACGTCACATTACTGTCAATGATAGCAACGTCACATTACTGTCAGTGATAGCAGCGTCACATTACTGTCAGTGATAGCAGCGTCACATTACTGTCAGTGATAGCAACACCACATTACTGTCAGTTATAGCAACGTCACATTACTGTCAGTGATAGCAACGTCACATTACTGTCAGTGATAGCAACGTCACATTACTGTCAGTGATAGCAACGTCACATTACTGTCAGTGATAGCAACGTCACATTACTGTCAGTGATAGCAACAACATCACATTACTGTCAGTGATAGCAACACCACATTACTGTCAGTGATAGCAACGTCACATTACTGTCAGTGATAGCAACGTCACATTACTGTCAGTGCAACACCACATTACTGTCAGTGATAGCAACGTCACATTACTGTCAGTGATAGCAACGTCACATTACTGTCAGTGATAGCAACGTCACATTACTGTCAGTGATAGCAACGTCACATTACTGTCAGTGATAGCAACAACATCACATTACTGTCAGTGATAGCAACGTCACATTACTGTCAGTGATAGCAACGTCACATTACTGTCAGTGATAGCAACGTCACATTACTGTCAGTGATAGCAACGTCACATTACTGTCAGTGATACCAACGTCACATTACTGTCAGTGATAGCAACGTCACATTACTGTCAGTGATACCAACGTCACATTACTGTCAGTGATACCAACGTCACATTACTGTCAGTGATAGCAACGTCACATTACTGTCAGTGATAGCAGCGTCACATTAATGTCAGTGATAGCAACGTCACATTAATGTCAGTGATAGCAACGTCACATTAATGTCAGTGATAGCAACGTCACATTACTGTCAGTGATAGCAACATCACATTACTGTCAGTGATAGCAACGTCACATTACTGTCAGTGATAGCAACGTCACATTACTGTCAGTGATAGCAACGTCACATTACTGTCAGTGATAGAAACATCACATCACTGTCAATGATAGCAACATCACATCACCGTCACTGATAGCAACATCACATTACTGTCAGTGATAGCAACACCACATTACTGTCAGTGACAGAAATATCACATTAGTGTCAGTGATAGAAATACCACATTACTGTCAGTGACAGAAACATCACCTTACTGTCAGTGACAGAAAGATCACCTTACTGTCAGTGATAGAAACATCACCTTACTGTCAGAGATAGAAACATCACCTTACTGTCAGAGATAGAAACATCACCTTACTGTCAGTGATAGAAACATCACCTTACTGTCAGTGATAGAAACATCACCTTACTGTCAGTGACAGAAAGATCACCTTACTGTCAGTGATAGAAACATCACCTTACTGTCAGTGACAGAAAGATCACCTTACTGTCAGTGATAGAAACATCACCTTACTGTCAGTGATAGAAACATCACCTTACTGTCAGTGATAGAAACATCACCTTACTGTCAGAGATAGAAACATCACCTTACTGTCAGTGACAGAAAGATCACCTTACTGTCAGTGATAGAAACATCACCTTACTGTCAGTGATAGAAACATCACATTACTGCCGGCGATAGAAATACCACATTACTATCAGAGATAGAAACATCACATTACTGTCAGAGATAGAAACATCACATTACTGTCAGCAATTGAAACATCACATTACTGTTGGTGTTTTGTCAGCAATAACAACACCACATTATTGTATAATAACTGATGTGCTCATTTTAAGTTTCAACAAACTTTGATAAAAGCTAAACAATGTTTTGCATCATGCAATGCAATTGTCTGGAATCAAGCCACTTAAACTGCCTTATGTGTAATACATTTGACTTTGCTTACCTCAATTCCCATCTGTCTACACACTGACTGGAACTTCTCTCTCAGTTCTGCCGCATTCGCGCTATACTCTCCTTGTTTCCTGGTGCATTCCTTCAAGTAAACAAACCAAAACTGACAAATTTTCTTCCAGAAGTTACAATTACAGCTGTCAGTTGATGTAGATTATTTACTACCATTCAATGCCCTATGTCATATTTCCCATCACTATTTCATATTACTGTCAAATGACCTATCCATCACGTGACCTGTTGCCCAGCATCAAGGTCTGTCAAGCCATCAAAAATTGATGTCGTACACATGGAGCATTTAGATATTCCATCATATATTTTGTTGAAATTCTGGCACCAAATGTTTCTCTTTATGACAAAAATATAAGGCAAAGTGGTTGAAGCAAGAACAGTGTGTGTGGGTAAGGTTGATGTAACAGATGGCACGCCACATTAGTAATGTGGGAGAGGTTGATGTAGCAGATGGCACGCCGCGTTAGTAGTGTGGGTAAGGTTGATGTAGCAGATGGCACGCCGCATTAGTAGTGTGGGTAAGGTTGATGTAACAGATGGCACGCCGCATTAGTAATGTGGGAGAGGTTGATGTAACAGATGGCACGCCACATTAGTAATGTGGGAGAGGTTGATGTAGCAGATGGCACGCCGCGTTAGTAGTGTGGGAGAGGTTGATGTAGCAGATGGCACGCCGCATTAGTAATGTGGGAGAGGTTGATGTAGCAGATGGCACGCCGCGTTAGTAGTGTGGGTAAGGTTGATGTAACAGATGGCACGCCGCATTAGTAGTGTGGGAGGTTGAACAGATGGCACGCCGCATTAGTAATGTGGGAGAGGTTGATGTAGCAGATGGCACGCCGCGTTAGTAGTGTGGGTAAGGTTGATGTAGCAGATGGCACGCCGCATTAGTAGTGTGGGAGAGGTTGATGTAGCAGATGGCACGCCACATTAGTAATGTGGGAGAGGTTGATGTAGCAGATGGCACGCCGCATTAGTAATGTGGGAGAGGTTGATGTAGCAGATGGCACGCCGCATTAGTAATGTGGGAGAGGTTGATGTAGCAGATGGCACGCCGCATTAGTAATGTGGGAGAGGTTGATGTAGCAGATGGCACGCCGCATTAGTAGTGTGGGAGAGGTTGATGTAGCAGATGGCACGCCACATTAGTAATGTGGGAGAGGTTGATGTAGCAGATGGCACGCCGCGTTAGTAGTGTGGGTAAGGTTGATGTAGCAGATGGCACGCCGCATTAGTAATGTGGGAGAGGTTGATGTAGCAGATGGCACGCCGCATTAGTAGTGTGGGAGAGGTTGATGTAGCAGATGGCACACCACATTAGTAATGTGGGAGAGGTTGATGTAGCAGATGGCACGCCGCATTAGTAGTGTGGGAGAGGATGATGTAGCAGATGGCACGCCGCATTAGTAGTGTGGGAGAGGTTGATGTAGCAGATGGCACGCCGCATTAGTAGTGTGGGAGAGGTTGATGTAGCAGATGGCA